>CM061918.1:140530540-140563692 GCA_031002005.1 Vandiemenella viatica | reverse complement strand
CGACGACGCGTAAAGCCATAAAAAACACATTTTTTGCGTATAGCTTTACGCGTCGACGTCGTTAGATCCGGAAAAGGACTGAACGTAAGGAACGGGAAGGATTTCCTTTTAAAGGAACTATCCCGATATTCGTTTGGAGAGATTTACGTAATATTTCTCATCAGTCATAACTGAAGGTGGATGTTTGCGTTTTTATATAACAGATTCGATCGTAACCTATATCCCTGATCATCCTTACAATCCGCTCGCAACCTCATCACTAGCGCTCGGATCACTAAGACAAGTCATATGTTTACCCACCTATTATTTGATCGGCAATGCTGAATTAAACACTGGTCGAACGTTTCTGATTTATTAATTTATTAATTTAATTGCAATGGAGCACAGGCTCCGGTGGCAATTTCCCTTCACACCCAACTTCCCCCTATCCTACGCTCACCTACATTTGCTCTCTACTAATTTTAACTTTAAATTCTTTTAACGTTTTCGGTAGGTTATTCATCATTCCCCTTGGTAACTCATTCCAATCCCTGACACCCTTACCTCAAAAAGAAAATCTTCCCACACCCTTGTGCCTGCAATCGAGTGGCAGCTTGTGGTCATGGTCATCTTTTCCCTTCCATGAACTACTTTTCATACCTACTGCAATATCTTTCCATGCCTCATCGCCAGTATACGCCCTGTACACTCCCATTACCCTCCTCATCCCTCTCCTATCTTGCAATGATTTCCCATTCCAGCTCCTTTATCATATCCGTCACTGATTGCATTCTGCGATAATTTCCAGAAACAAATCTAGCAGCCCTTCTTTGCACCTTCTCCAACTCCTGTATTTGATACTCAAAATGTGGGTCCCATACTACACTACCATATTCGAGCAATGGTATGACCAAAGTTTTGTAACCCAATTCCTTTACTTCTCTCGTGCATCCCCTCATCACTCTCTCCAACAAGTGCAGAATTTTGAAAACCTTTTCCTACCACCTGTCCAATGTGTCCTGTCCAGTTAAGCTTGTTATCAAATGTAATTCCAAGAAAATTACATTTCAAGTCTTCAGCAAGCAATTCTTTCCCCACCTTATATTCATTATTAACCTTTTGTTTTTTAATAGTGTATCTAATTAGCTGACTCTTCTTTGCATTTATCTTCATCCCATGTTTACCAACCCTACTAGAAATCCTGTCCAGATCACCCTGCAACTATTTACAGTCCTCTATCGTTTTGATAGCATTATGTCATCTGCAAACAATCTAATTTCAGATAGTAAACAATCAACACAATTATTCATCAGAATAATGAATAGCAATGGTCCCAATACGCTACCCTGCGGCACTCCCATTTTTACTTCCACTTCCTTTGATACCGCATTTCCCACCCTAACTTTCTGTTTTCTACCTTTTCAAAGTTCTTCTACCCAGCAAATCACTTTCTCATCGACTCCAATAGTTTTTACGTTATTTACTACCATTTTATGGCTTACTGTGTCAAACGCCTTTGAAAGATCTAGTGCTACACTATCAATTTGGCCTCCCTTGTCCATTTCATCTGAAATATGTTGCATATATCCCACCAACTGAGATTCGCATGAATATCCTTGCCTGAAACCATGTTGCCTGCTTGAAAACCACTTACGTTCCTCACATACGTTTCTGATGTGGTTGCATATCAATCTTTCCATTAATTTACCTACCACTGAAGTCAAACTGATTGGCCTGTAATTTTCGACTCTATTTCTCACCCCTCCTTTATGTACCGCTACTACTATCGCACTTTTCCAGTCTTGTGGTAAGCAGCAAGTATCCAGACTCAATTTAAATAATGTTTCAAGATAAGGTACTGATTCTTATATGAATTCTTTTTCCCTCGTATCATTCGGGATTCGAATGTACAGCAAAGAGATTAGCTTTGGTGCTGAGCACCCTCTGCCACCCACAGTTTTTGTGAATTGTAGAGTATGCATGTAGATGTAGATGTAGAGATGTTTCTATTGATATTGCACTTTTATCTTCATTTTTGTCTTAATCTGCACTTTTGAACCATAGAATACAGATTGAGTGTCTGATTGGTTCCAAGGAAGGTGGCAGCCATTTTTTTTTTTGACCAGCGTTGTCATATTTTTCAATTTGCTATGGAAAAGCATTTCGCTGTAGTCTTCAATATTTATTGTTTCACAAAGTATTGAGCTACACGCGCCAAATCGACGGTACATTCAACCTGGCGCACGTTTGTTGTTTATTGTATTTTTCTCGAGGAAAAACTCCAGTTTTTTATTCTACAGACTATAGGTTGGAGGGATCCTTACGGAAGAAAAACAAGAATTATAAAATCTATAAAATTTTCGGAAAATCAAACACACGTAGGATCTGTGAAAAACGTGATAAAGCATTTATAAGATAACTACTGAGTTGAATGTGGTTATATTTTGTTGGTGTTTAATTTTTGTTGACATTGGAATTGTTTTTAACGTGTCGTCTGTACGTTATTAAACCAGTTAAAAGACGATTTCACAAAATCTTCAATGATCTCTGATTAAAAAATCACTTGATGCTGTCTTTTTAAAGATTATTACAAAGTTTTTGTATGGGTTATTCAACACATAGCATGTGAGGGTAATTCTCAATTATCTGCTTCATATATCCTAATGTCTGTCTTCCTCTGCAGTTCTTACCTTCGACTGTTCCCTCCACTAACAAATTAACCAATCCAGCATGTCTCAAAATAAGACCAACCAGCCTGTCTCTTCTTCCAGTAAGCTTCTTCCACAAACTTCTTTTCTCACCCATCATTTACAAAACTCGTTAATTTCTTACTTTGTCTGTCCACTTAATTTTCAGCTTTCTTCTGCAGCACCACATTTCAAATGTTCAACCTTCCTGTATTCCTAAGGTCCATGCTTCGCTACCATAAAGTGCTGTGCTCCACAGAGAAAGTTTTAAAAAGTTCTTTCTGAGTCCTTGATTAATATTTTAAACTAAAATAATTGTAT
This sequence comes from Vandiemenella viatica, assembly GCA_031002005.1. Classification (NCBI taxonomy): domain Eukaryota; kingdom Metazoa; phylum Arthropoda; class Insecta; order Orthoptera; family Morabidae; genus Vandiemenella; species Vandiemenella viatica. The sequence goes on along the minus strand of CM061918.1, from coordinate 140,560,705 downwards.
TTTTCATGAAGGATCTTTTTCTAGTGCTATTCTGCTTTCAACGTCATTCCAGCTTCGGCCATCGATTGTAATTTTACTTCCTAAGTATCAAAATTTACTAAATCTTCTATAGCTTCTAACCCTATTTTTATATTTAATCTATTGTGATTTATATCATTTCTGCTACATTTCATCACTTTTGTATTCCTTTCGTTTATATATGCCAAAATCTTCGTCACATACATTATACTGCTTGCATTACATATCTCTCTATCTCTTGTTGATCTCTTCTATTGTTATCTTTATTCCTTTGGTCAAAGATGCTCTAAAACAATACTGTTACTATATTTTTTTTACGTTTATTATACGTATTAAAATACATTTACACACTTGGAATTTGTCGTGCTGTGTGTCCTTTATAAACTTTTTGATTACTTTATGCTAGAACTGTTAAAATAATTGTTGCCTAACATTTTTCTCTTTTTTGATTGCAGGTAAGACCCTGTAAACCTGCTGTTGAGGCGGTAACCGAGGAAGTTACCAGCTCCAGAGTTGGTACGCAGCTGATACCAAAGATAACTTACGGTATGGTGAAGTCGTCAGCAATCAACAAACCCCTCAGAAGTCCCACTCAGTCATTCCCCATCGACTTCCTAAAACATGTCGTGAAATAAAGCACTTCGTTCTCACGCTAATGTAGGTTCTCGTCTATACTTACAACATTGTGAGGGTCATGGAAAACAACTGGACTGATTGATTCACCTTGTTATCCTTCCCTTTTTTTGTTTTTTTTTGGCTTAAATCCTCGTCGACATTGTTGTCATTAGAGACAGAAGAGTACTGGGGGCATGGGACGGGAATGAACTTGGCCATTCCTTTTTGAAGGAACCATACCGACATTCGACTGGAGCGTTTTCGGGAAACCCGAAATCTGACTGGCTGGATGGGGATTCGAACCCAGGTGCTCACGAATGCGAGACCAGACCATTACCACAGCCCCACCACGCTCTCTTCATCCTTCTCGACATAAGAGAGAGAATGAGTGTGGAATATTTAAATCCATCGTGAGGGATAATACATTACCTTAACGGCCATGAACCTTCTCAAGCAAATGACAAAGTAGGTCTATTATTTTTATTCCATGCTATCTGTTATCCCCGAGTCCGTACGGAGTCGGGATAATGTAACGTGTAAGCCATCACCAATACCATTCCACCACTGAACATGTCTCATGTATAGAACAAATTTGAAGCGTGTTTAATAAATAGCAACAAACTGAGGAGGGTAGAGGGGGTTAACTGTAGGAGACTAGCAACCACAGTCCATCTGGCCAATTTTTATTTGAGGTTTAAAATTACGTCACTTTCTGCTGGCATCTTATGTCAATACTATTTTACATGCAACTTTTTTTGTTTTTGCTGTCCTTTGCTAAGGTATAGACCCTTTTGCGGGTTGGAAACCCGTGTTCTATGTTGTAATATAAAAGCTCACGAGAAATCACGTCTTTTCTAATTGCACCTCCGCTACTTTCATTGTCTGTCGCTGGGCTTTATTTACAGTCATTGCATAGTCTGATTTTTGTGGGAATTTGGAATTATTGAGATTCGACGAATCAACTCATCGTCACCTTTTTCCATTCCAGTCATGATCACATATTTTATTAAGTTGCGCCCCAATTGCAGTATCTGTATGCGCGTGCCGTGCTTCCTGTACACGATCACATGCGAGAGAAATAAAGCCTGAGTGACCGATATAACAGTACAGAGACTCACACACGACACCCGTCTGTCTCTCACCTTTCAGTTAGTTTTAGAAATTTTATGACAAAATATGTTATTTATCCCGAAATACTATCCTGCGTCCTTGTTAATGATACACAGTATTTCCTTGTCAAATTTCGTCAAGGGAGCGTGCATAAACCACGTAGCTCCATTTTGGCCTCCTGTAAACCCCCCCTCCCCCCACGTAGTTCTACGTGGCTTTTGTTCTACCCCCCCCCCCCTCCACGTAGCACGTAGCCTTTTTCCCTTTTGATTCCAGAAGACATTTTGTACTGTTTTCTCTTGTCAGACTATTGTAAATTACATACGGAGATAATTAACTGAGGGAAATAAATATTCACATGCTTTTGTGAGTTCAGTTCCTCATTTTATCTGTGAAAAACGTTATGAAAGGAAAGCTACGTGGCCTGGCTCGGAACCCCCCCTCCCCCCACGTAGCCAAGCGTAGCCTTCCAGCCAACCCCCCCCCCTTTTGAACTGAGCCACGTAGTTTGTGCACGCTCCCCAAGATCGGTTTAGTTGTGAGAGGTAGAGCTACTCTCGCATTTATAATATTAGGAAGATTATTTCTTTGAGCGGGATTTCTTTTTAGTGATTTTGAGTATTATCAGAATTATTGAAATAGTCCGTGTAACGGGTGATCAGATCGTGTTATTAACAAAGAATACCCCAAAACATTATAACGTATCCTCTCCATGTGTATGCAATGGTCCCACGCTACGGGTGCGATTTGCGTCTAGTGGGGATTACACTCGACCCATAAGAGGACGAGGAAGCCATTTGCCCTGACGGCGGTCCCAATAGCCCATTACAGCTGATCGGCTGTTGTTACGCACGTGGCTACTGAGTATCGATTTGCGATCGACCTACCGCACCTATCGAGGCAGACGGACATGCTGTAGCGACGGTCATCAAGTTCTCTCTTAAATTACCCGTATAAATTCATTACAACACTTTATAATTACTTCATAACAGACTATTAGCTTCCATACATTTTGTTACAGTACATTTTTAGTGCATTACATTTAGCGCATTACAAATATTTCGCTGCAATTATTGTTTTTTATTATAATGAAAGGTAATTGACGATTAAACCTCGCAACTTTCACTCCACTAAATTCACCTGAAAAATATTCTGCAATTAGCGCTTTAATGATTGAAGTTCTCATTGTTTAACAACCAGGTGGCCGTTGCGAAAATTTCGTGAATGGTATTCCATGAATAGCCAGATTGGTAACCGAATCAATAGCAGCAACTATTTACCTGACCGAGTGTGGTGGTGTAACGGTTAGCGTTCTCGCCTCGCATTCGGGAGGACGGCGGTTCGAATCCCCGTCCGGGCATCTAGATTTGGGTTTTCCATGGTTTCCCAAATCGCTCCAGGCAAATGCCGGGATAATTTTGTAAATAAATCCGTCGATGCTTCCTTCAAAAAGGCCATGGCCGAATTCCTTCCCATTCCTTGTCCCCCCCCCAATCCTTTCCTCGCTGTTAAGAGACGTTAAGCAGAAAAAAAAAATATTTACACTGAAGAGCCAAAGAAACTAGTATAGGCATGCGTATGCAAACAGAGAGATATGTAAACACTCAGAGTACGGCGCTGCAGTCGGCAACGCCTATATAAGACAACAGGTGTCTGGCGCAGGCGTTAGATCGGTTACTGCTGATACAATGGCAGGTAATCACGATTTAAGTGAGTTTGAACGTGGTGTTATAGTCGGCGCACGAGAGATGGGACACAGCACCTCCGAGGTAGCGACGAGGTGGGAATTTTCTGTACTACCATTTCAAGAGTGCTCCGTGAATATCGGGAATCTGGTAAAACATCAAATCTCCAACATCGCTGCGACCGGAAAAAGATCCTGCATGAACGGGACCAAAGACGACTGAAGAGAATCGTTCAACGTGACAGAAGTGCAACCCTTCCGCAAATTGCTGCGCATTTCAATGCTGGGCCATCAACAAGTGTCAGTGTGCGAACCATTCGACGAAACATCACTGATATGGGCTATCGGAGCCGAAGGCCCACTCGTGTACTCTTGGTGAGTGCACGACACAAAGTTTTACACCTCTTCTGGTCCAGTCAACACTGACATTGGACTGTTGATGATTGGAAACATGTTGCCTGCTCTGACGAGTCTCGTTTCCAATTTTATCTAGCGGATGGGCGTGTACGGGTATGGAGACAAGCTCAGGAATTCATGGACCCTGCATGTCAGCAGGGGACTGTTCAAGCTGGTGGAGGCTCTGTAATGGCGTGGGGCGTGTGCAGTCTAGATACGACTCTGACAGGTGACACGTACGTACGCATCCTGGCTGATCACCTGCATGCATTCACTTCCATTGAGCATTCTGACGGACTTGGCCAATTCCGTCTGTCGCCGGCCACGAATGACAGCAATTTGCTTTTATTTTCCTTCTGCTTGTGGCTTTACGACTTGTCGACGTCGAGGTCATTAGAGTCGGGAGAATCCATAAATTACGTGAGGTGATTTTTCGGATTTCCGGCCCCCCCTTTCTGGTGAGATCTAATCCGTGAGAACCCCCCCTCCCCCTAGAAATCGCCCTCGAAACTCTTTTTGAGACCTTTTTTTTAGGTCTCACCCTTCCAAAGCCGGTTACCCCCCCCCCTTTTTCGAGGAAAAATGACCCTAAAATCGACTTCCGCGTCATTTGTAGACCTTTTTTTTTTATCTCTACAGTCACAAAAAAATTCCAAAACTTCACGTGAATTTCCGTTAACCCCCCCCCCCCCTCCAACTTGGTGAAATTTCCCCGGAACCCCCCCTCTATTTCACCTCACGTAATTTATGGAGGGCAAGGAACAGTAAGGTTTTCGGACATATTATTTTAAAGCAAGCATCCCGGCGTTCGCCTGGAATGTGTTGGAGAGACTACAGAAAAACCGAAATGTTTTGCGAGCAAGTGGTACGGCGGTCTTGATTCACTGCTGCTGGTAACCTGCGGTCCATCGTTAATGGTTTTTTGTTTTTGTGGTGGGTCTGGCGACTCGCCGTATGGGCGTGGCGCCGACCCATCCGTCTCTGCTAATTAATTGCGGCTCTAATTGAAGCTACCTGCCGCGACCACGCCCCAGGGAGGCACAAGGCCGCCGCGGCGCCCTGGGAAAACTCTGCGACTGCGGTACAGCGAGAAGGCCAGCTACTTGCTGCGTGTTGCTTCCTCATTAAGTACAGTAGCACAGGTGGTGATGCACGATTCCTAGTCACCAGATTGTGCGTCAGATATATACATAGATAGATATGTTCACTTTGATCCCATGTGAGAATAATCTCGGGGATGTGGAACAGTACATACACTTGTTAGTAATGTCAATATTACTATATAATTGATAATATTATTATATATTGACAACAAGTTAGCTACAACCTATTAGTATAACCAATATCTCCTGTAATCTACAAATACAATCCCGAGTTAATTAGTACTTATTATGTGGGACAGCGTATACACTTGTTACCAGCATCTAATAACCAGTTATTTTCTTACCAACCAGTTACCATGCTAAGTTTCACTGTAATTTGTGACTACATATTATATCATGTTAGTTGCTATTTATGTGGAACAGTACACACACTTATTAACAATATCAATTATATTACCAACAACTCATAAGCAGTCAATTACTTAAAAACCTGTTAGTATGATAATTTTTCACAGCAGTTTTTGAGTGCATGCTATCCCATGTTAGTTACCATATATGAGTGAAATTTTGTAAACAGTGTAATTACTTCATTTGTCAAAAGTTTCAACAGAAAGAAAAACCATATATCATTTTAGTAATTGTGGATAATTTTGTCACCTTCCCCTTCCATACACCATATATACTATCTTATCAGTCATTTCTAGTTACCAAATTCCAAGAAGAAAATTCTTTCACAGAGTAAAATGCGTTCTGAAGCAGAAACTCTTTCAGTTTGGACTTAAAGTAGTTGGGTTTTTGTAGATAACATTTAATTTCTGTTGGTAAGACATTAAATAAGGAAGTTCCAGTAAATTTTATAATTACCGAGCGTGGTGGGTGAGCGGTTAGCGCTCTGGCCTCGCATTCGGTACGACATCCAGATTTGTGTTTTCCATGGTTTCCCAAAATCATTCCACGAGAATGCCGGGATGCTTCCCTCAAAAGGCCATGGCCGAATTCCTTCCAGTTCCTTGCCCTCCATCCTTTTCCGCCTCTAATGACCTCGACGTCGACAAGGCGTAAAGCCATAAGTAAATAAAAAACGGTGTAATGACCGTATGTATCGGTACATACTTACATACTTTTGATCTTATTGTTGTGATGTATTATTCGAGGTGTCGCGAAAACTGCGCCCAGTGAAATTTGCGGCCAGTGAAATCTGCGGCCAGAATTGTCAACAATGCTGTAGCGGTATGTTTATTATAGACTAGGATCAAACTGGTTGTATTGTTAAAAGCCGCTCTGAGCGGATTGCTGCGTTTGTAGCCAATGTTTCTAAACAGCAGGTTGACAGTACAGATGTTTTATAGTTTATAACTGTTGTTAAAATACAAGTTTTATTCTTGCTTAAAAGACGTAGAAAAGAATTGTAATAACGAGGCAGATACCTACAGAATCGTAGTAGATTTCATGCAAAATCTCCCTTTGCCTCACATTACTAGTGCAGGAGGCCTCGCATTCGGGAGGACGGTGGTTCTAATCCCTGTCCGGGCATCCCGATTTGAGTTTTCCATGTTTCCCCAAATCACTCCAGGCAAATTCCGGGATGCTTCCTTCAAAAGGCCATGGCCGAATTCCTTCCCATTCCTTGCCCCCCCCCCCATCCTTTCCCGTCTCTAAAGACCTCGCTGTTAGAGAGACGTTAAGCAGATAAGAAACTAGTGTAGGAAAAAATATTCTACCATCAGCAGTTGTGGGTTAACGTCATCCACATCAAATTTCCCCACAGACGACACGATAATGGAGTGACATCGCTCCATTTGGACGGATGGAGCGATCGTGTATGGCCGCCTCTAGACGACCTCGGCCACTCCGATCTAGTTAGTACCGCACTGGATTTTCCGAACAGTGTTGCAGATCAGCAAAAAATTCAGCTTTCAGTAACGAGTGCGAAAAAAGACTAAGAAAGAATACTTAACCTGCGAAACATTTGCGTGTGTATTAAAAAAAAAAATAGAAATTAACTTGGCTGTTTCGGGCGTGTAATGTAAAATGATTTGTTCGCGTGAAAACTTCCAGGCCACGATTTAGTGAGACCAGGTCGGGTCGTCTAAAGGGGCGTTTAGAGTGATTAGGACGGCGCGGCATGACACAAAGAGAAGAGGTATTGGCCGCAGATTTCGCAGATTTTAGGTTGGCCGCAAATTTCACTGGTCGCAGTTTTCACATATCCATTATTCGATTCTGGGCGTAGACTGGTAGAGGAAGGTCGGGTTGAATGTATATTGATGGCTCATTAGGGAGCGCACATTAATTACGTGAGGTGAGATAGCGGGGAGGGGGGGTCCGACCAAATCTCACGAAACCTCACCAAAGGGGAGGGGGATCAACGGAAATCTCGCGCGAGGTTTTGAAATTCTTGTAGAGTGCTAGAGCTAAAAAAAAGGAATACAAATGACGCGAATGTCGATTTTAGGGGGGTAAAAACCGACTTTTGTGTGTGTGTGTGTGTATGTCGTATGTCGGGGGGGGGATATAATCGCCCTTTGGTGGGGGGGGAGGGGGGCGGGTACGACCAAGTCTCACCAGAGGGGGGGAGGGGTCTGCAATTTCCGAAAAAACACCTCACGTAATTTATGGACGCCCCCTAACAAAAACAAATACAAAAAAATCAACTAAAAATACTGGTGCATGTTCGTTAATGACTAACTTTCAAGGTCGTTAGAATTGACGATCTCAGCGCAAATTCCTGGATCATAACTTAAATAATTTTTATAAGCTTAAATAAATCGTTCCCACTGCTATAAATGCAAATGCTAATGTTTATGCATGAAAATGAAAGTTTTTCTGTACGTCCATTAATACATGCACTAAATCGCGATATGAATGTAATTACAGATTTCTTTCCTGATTATAATAACGATCAGAACATAAAATAAAACCATCTACATACAACAAATATAAATAACCCATTTACTCCGCTGTAAAGACTAATGCTAGCATTTCTGCAAGAAAATTAAAGCTTTCATCGGGCGCCCATGGTAATACATGCACTGCATCGCGATATAAAAGTAATTCCAAATTTCTTTTCTTACTATAATAGCGCTCAGAGAGAATAATAAACCATCTATATCCGATTTCGATGCTAATGAAAGGCTATCTTGGTCATCGTGTCCGTGACGTCACCCGCGCGATCTTCGCTGGCGGATTAACAGCACCCAGAGATGCTTTAACTCTGTGTCGAAAGATGTCGCTCTTGTCGGAAGCTGAGAATTTGAGTTACGTATTCATGTTTCTGTAAAATGTTTGAAATTGCACGATCAACCACAAAGAAAGGTATTTATTTTGTTCAATGCTGGTGCGGGTACAAGTGTTTCGGAGCTCACTCTGCTGTAAGATCTGCCACAGATCACCCCCTATCCTGCTTTACAGAGTGGGCAAGCCTCCGACCTCCACGTTCTGTGATGAGGCGTGGACGTCCACCACCTTGTCGCCCAGTCGTAGTTTCACCGTCCTTCAACCACTCTGCATAGATGCTCACTACAGTAGCACGCGAACAGCCGACCAGCCTCGCCGTTTCAGAGATGCTCGTTCCCAGCCACCGCGCCCAAGAACCGCCGGTCCGTAATTCAAGGGAATTGCGTGACCAGTGCGTAGACATCTGGTGCTAGACAATGCCGGGATGCTTCCTTCAAAACGCCATGGACGAATTCATTCCCATTCCTTGCCCCCCATCCTTTCCCGTCTCTAACGACCTCGCTGTTAGAGAGACGTTAAGTAGATTAAAAAAAAAACTTCGGAAACCTAACAAGGGCCTTTCCAATCCATGCCACGCCGAATCGCTGCTGTATTGCGGTCCAAAGATGGACCAACACACTAATAAGCAGGTGGTGATAACATTTTGGATGATCAGCGTATATTTTTATGTATTGCATTAGTTGGTCGGCAATACGAGAAATAAATAAATAAATAATATATAGATTATAATAATATAATATATAGAATAGAATAAAAGACCAGACATGGACATTGAAAACTAAATATCTTGATATTAAAAGAACATTGAAGTTCAAATGCCTTGGTGAAATTTTGACTCCCAATGTTAATGAAAAGGCTGCAGATGAAGATAGGGCGAGAAAAATGAAAGTAGCTTTCGGGATTTGTCAAAAGACATAAAAATCGAAATTACTCTCCCATCAGGCGAAATACAAGCACTATAGTATGGTAGTGAAGCCAGAATGTTTATACGCAGCAAAAACACTAGCCAGAAAGGGACTGACGGAAATAGAAAAGAAAGAAAGAAAGATTCCATGGAAGATCTGGGTAACAAAAAAGTGTCAGGAAGCGAATTTAATTTCCGTTTGAGATCGAACCAAGAATTATACGAGAAGTTTGAAAAGGTGTCAAACACAATTAAGAAAAGGAGATTAGCTTTCTATGGACACATCAAGAGAATGGAACCAGAAAGAATGGCAAAGAAAATACTCAACTTTCAAGAGAACAGGAAGACTCAAGTTCCATGAGTGAAGGAGGTCAATCAGGATCTTAGGGAATCAGCAGGGAAGACATCCAGGACAGGGAATTATTCAGAGGAAAAATTGCGGAGGTAAAGGATCTGACTGAAGAAAAACCAATCAGGAAAAGGAGGGCATTTTCAGAGGAAGAAAAATCAAGAGTGAGCGAGAGAATGAAAGAGTACTGGCGACGGAGGGAGGAAACTCAGAAGAGGAAATGAAGTTGCGTAGTCGTAGTCCATACGATAAGGTTGAAATTCGGCCTGAACCAAGAGTAAAAAAATTACGGGAAATTCTTTCTGCGGCATCCATCTCGAAAACGGCGCATTTGTTTACAACGGAAGCAATCGATTGTCTCTGACTGCTTGTATCGATTCTAAGATGGCGAGCCTTGTTGTTCTGCATTTCGGATAAATATTTTGTATCTGTTAATTTCATGGTACGCTTTAAAACGGAGTGAAGCTAAAACGGCAAGAAAATATTACAACAAAGGATTAAACCAACATTTCAAGAGATTATCTTTGATTTCGCAGCTCCGGCGGCATCTACCAGCTGCGCTGCAATGTCAGATTTCAGCATTTTTAATTTAATTCGTTGTGAATTTTCCGAAAAATGAGAGTGCAAAACGTGAAGAAGATATTACAAGGAAGCAGTTAATCCAAATTTCAACAGGTCAGTACCAGTTTTGGGATGGTGTAGAAGATCCCCTACCACCCAATTCTGATATATATATATGTATATATATATATATACGCTGTGTACAGCATTACATCATTGCAAAATTAACGTTCCAAGCTTTATTTTAATAACGGTTATACTTACTTGGGAACCATCAGACCTGTTCAGAACGGATTTCGATCCCCCGAGTATATGTTGAAGGGTATTTACCCCATATGTCTGTGTTACAATTATTTCTTAAAAATGAGCCCTAGGTATCGCGAAATTAACGTACGAAGATATGTGAATATCTTTTAAATATTATAATTTTAGTAAAATTTTCAGCGTGGTGTATGCGATAGAGCATTTGCTCCCCACTTTGCGAACCCGGGTTGAAATCCCCATACTGCCAAATATTTTTTATTTCTTTTTTTTATATCCAGTAATCATTGAGCATTGATTTTATTTCATTTAAAATTCATTTACTAATTTTTATTATGCGAAATAACAGACATTATGTTAGTTTCAAACATTTACATGCTACCACCACTGCACGGAAATAAGTATAACTGTGGTAGGGGGGAAAACCCCCGACCTTATGGCTGTAATATATTTACTTTATGATATTAATTGTAGAGATACAAGTATAGAAACAATGAACATGAAATATACCTGTTTCATTAAAAAAAAAACACATGAACAATAAACAATGATTTTCTTAAAAAAAAAAAGTTGGGACTGTATATTCTGTAATATTTTGTTTTAGAAGTTATTTCGCATAATAAAAATTCGTAAATGAATTTTAAATGAAATAAAATCAATGCTCAATGATTACTGCATATATATACATATATAAAAATATTTGGCAGTATGGGGATTTGAACCCGGGTTTGCAAAATAGTAAGCAACACCTTACCGCATATACCAAACTAAAGCTTTAGAAAAGGTGCTAAAATTATATTATTTAAAAGATATTTACATATGTTTGTGCGTTAATTTCCCGATACCTAGGGCAACATATGGAATAAATACCCTTCAACATATACTCGGGAGATCGAAATCCGTTCTGAACAGGTCTGATGGTCTCCAAGTAAGTTAAGCAAATGGGAAGAAACAAAATGATACAACCATGCGTTAAGCTCGTCGTTTTAAGAAGCTAGTGAATAAATAGCAAATACGAGTTCAGTCTGAAGGCTCGTAGCGTATAAATTAGATCCGTCAGACGCTGCAATCTCTTTGCGTCCCCATTTCTCCGTCGCGCTGTTTTCGCGATGTCTCCTCCATTATTCTTCCCCCTCTCCCTTATCGGATTCGTCGTTATTCTTATCTGAGATTGCTCGGAAGGGGACTCAGGGAGGGGGACTGCAGGAATTTTAATTTGATTAAATCTGGCAAGAGCAGATCAGGGCGTAATTAAGACGACTGCCGCAGTATGGCCGCGTGGCGCTGCGGTCGGCTTTCCTTTCATCGCATTACGAGAAGCGTACCTTAATTATATTTGAATAATATTAGTCTGCATTAAACGAAACTTACACCACCGCTATATTATACGAGAAAAATATTGTACAGCTCAAAACTTTGAGAAGAATGGGACTATTTTCTTTAAGGGGGATATAAGGTCAGAGAAGGGAGGTAACATACAACAATAGCTGTACAGAGTTTCAGTCTATTATGTTGCATATTGTGGCCTCACAGATGTTTTAAACCTAGTTGTGCATTTTTCAATTTAATGTTATGATTTTTCACTACCTACATATGCGTGGCCTTAGGAATTGGAACTTTATCACCCTTCAGTGTTTTTGATAAACCGTCCATTATTTCCCGTGGTAATTCATTCTACTCGCTGACTCCCTTACCGAAAAAAGAAAATTTTCTGCCCCCCTCTCACCTGAATTCATATGTCAGCTCATGATTATGGTCATCTCTCCCCCCCCCCCCCCCATGTAGAACTCACAATCCTTCTACTAACACCCATCCATGCATTATCGCGACTATAAGCCATGAACAAACCAAACTCTTTCTTCACCCTCCTTCTGTCTTCCAACGACTCCCAAGCCAGCTCCTTTAACATATTAGTTATTGATTGTATTCTGCGATAATATCCGAAAAGAAACTAACATATCTCCTTTGTACCCTCTCCAACTCCTGTATTTGATACGCAATATTTGAGTCTCACAGTACTGTACCATATTCAAGCAATGGTCTGATCTAAGTTTGGTAACCCAATTCCGTCACTTCTCTCGTACATCCCCTCAGCACTCAATCCAGTAAACGAAGGATTTTGAAGCCTCTGAGTATCACCTGCCCAATGTGTCCTTATCACTTGAGTTTGTTACGTAATTTTATTTTATCTGCAGTTATGATCTTCAATAAACAGTTTCTTTCCTTTCCTACGATCTTAGAAGATCTTTTTTTTTTATCCTTGTACCTAAAAAGCTAGGTATTTTTGTCACTTATTTTCATTCCATGTTTAACTTCTCACCAATTGTTTGAAGAGTAGATTAAGGTCTCGTTTCGCAGTCAATATCGTAGTTTAGGGATCTACATCTACATCCATACTCTGCAATTCACAAATACTGTGGGTGGCAGAGGGTGCTAAGCACCAATCTTAATTCTGCGCATTCCAATCCCGAACAACACGAGGAAAGAAAGAATACATAAAAGCATCAGTACGGCATCTTATTTCTCGAATCTTATCCCTTCAGTAATCCCGATCGAAATAGGTTGGTGGAAGAAGTATCTCACTGCACTCGTAAGTCATAGAATTCTGCATATTCTCCAGTAATTTGAAACGTAAATGACGTCGTCTGTCTTCCAAACTATCCCAGCCCAATCTATGTATCAATTATGTGACTCTTTCATAAGGGCTGTAGCAACCAGTCACGAATCTAGCGGCTCTCCTCTGCACCCTCTCCACTGAGTCAATCAGAACCTTGCGATACGAATCCCAAACTCCACAACAGTAATCCAGATGCGGACGCACTAGTGTCTTGCCTTAAAAGAGGGAGGGGGGAGGTTGGGTAGAAAGTTACGCTGGTATACGTGGAAAGGGGGGGGGGGCGAGTGCTTTCCGGAGCCAAGCCACGTAGCTTAACTTTGGTACAGTACACACAGCGGCTTGTGGATATTTATTTCCGTCATTTTATCATATTTCTATGTAATTTACGATAATCTGACAAGAGAAAACAGTACAAAATGTCTTCTGGAATCAATATGGAAAAAAGCTACGCCACACTGGAAGTGGGGATTCATTGGAGGCCAAAATACAGCCACGTAGTTGATGGAGACTCCCTTCCATCTTCCTCTCTCGACTTTTCTCGTTTACAGCTTTCTCCCTTCTCAGATTAAGTCGTTGTCTAATCGCTACATCAATTTCCGAGGAGACGGGGGGGGGGGGGGGGAAGGTTTCCGAGCCAGGCCACGTAACTTTTCATTCATATTATTTGTCACAGTTAAAATGAGGTACAGAACACAACAACAGTATGTGAATATTTATTTCCGTCATTTAATTATGTCCGTATGTAATTTACGGTAGTCTGACAAGAGAAAACAGTACAAAATTACTTCTGGAACCAATAGGAAAAAAGGCTACATGTTACGCGGGGAAGAGAGGGTGCAGACAAAAGCCACGTCAGGCTACGTGAGGGTGGGGGGAGGAGGGGGTTGACAGGAGGTCAAAATGAAGCTACTTGGTTTATGCACGCTCCCTTATCGACGTTACTCCTTATACAATTTATTCCTTCCCAAATTTACTCCAAAACTTAGTTTTTTGCAACGTAGCTCCTTTGTATTCCATGCCAAAACTAATTTCAAAATTTAATTTTTCAAAACATAAATTTTTCCAAATTTACGCTTTTCCGATGTTAAACTGTTGGTGATTTAACCAATTTTCAAATTAACCACTTGAGAACTTAATTTCTTAAATCGTTAAGACCTTAATTGGTCAAGAAAGTAGCCACTTCCAGCTTAACTCGTAAACAACTTGTTAATACCTTAAATCCTTCCTAACTTAACTCGTTAACAATTTATCTGCTTCCAAACTTGTTAGACTAGTAAACTGTTAAGAACTTAATTAGAAGTCCTTCCAAACTCATGAACAACCTAACTCATTTCCAACTTAAACTTTTTACCTACTTTAATCGTTAACAACTTCTTAACAACTCAAATCTTTTACAAGTCCTTCCCAACTTAGTTCATTAATACCTTAAATCGTTAACAACTTAACTCGGTTATAAGTTAAATCGTTCAAAACTTAATTCTTCGCTAAAATTAACTTGTTAACAACTTAGCTTGGAAACAACTTAATTCCTTCCAAAATTGTTAATCTCGCTAACCACCAACTAGCAACATAACTCATTCTATAGGCCTTCCAAATTAAGTCGTTAACAACTTAATTTGTTGACAACTTATTTCATTATAAACTTAAATCATTAACTAGCATGTGAGCAACTTAACTTCTTCCGAACTTAATTAGTTAAACTTCTTAACAACGAAACTTGCTTTTAACTTAACTCCTTCCCAATTTGCGCCATTAACAACTTAACTCGTTAAGAACTTAAGTCATTAACAACTTACCTTTCCCATCTTAAGTTATTAACAATATCATCAACATCTTAGCCCATTATCAACTTAACTTTTTTTTGAACTCAATTGCTTAAACTTCTAAACAACATAACTTGTTGACAACAAAATCCTTCTCCTTCCCAGTTAGGTCGTTAACAACTTAACTCGCTAAGAATTTAAGTCTTTAACAACTTAACCTTTCCCATCCTCAGTTATTAACAATATCATCAACATCTTAGCCCATTATCAACTTAACTTTTTCGGAACTTAATTGCTTAAACTTCTAAACAACATAACTTGTTGACAACTAAAATCCTTCTCCTTCCCAGTATAGGTCGTTAACAACTTAACTCGCTAAGGATTGAAGTCGTTAACAACTTAATCTTTCCCATCTTAAGTTAGTAACAATATCATCAACATATTAGTCTGTTATCAACTTAACTTCTTCAGAACTCAATTCGTTAAACTTATTAACAACATAACTTGTTGACAACTCAAATCCTTCTCCTTCCCAATTTAGGTCGTTAACAACTTAACTCACTAAGAATTTAAGTCGTTAACAACTTAATCTTTCCCACCTTAAGTTATTAACAGTGTCATCAACATCTCAGCCCATTATCAACTTAACTTTTTCGGAACTTAATTGCTTAAACTTCTAAACAACATAACTTGTTGAGAATCAAATCCTTCTCAAGTCCTTGCCAATTTAACTCCTTAAATTTTTCCATCTTAAGTTATGAACTCATTTAACTTGTTAGCAGCTTAACTACCTTGTGGCTTGAAACCAGTGACCTTGACCTCCGGACGGAATGACACTGCACGCCGTCCCAGTGCTTGGTCTGAGACGGGCGGGCGACCCGCAAGTGGCGTCGCGACGCCGCCGTCGGTATTGATCGACGCCAGAGAGGCGGCGCCACGCACCGGCTGGCACCCGACGCCGAGGTCTGACCTCTGACCCCTGGCTTCCGGGCGGTGCACTCGCGTTAGAGGGAGGGACACTCGCGTTAGTAGTACTCATTAGGTACTCAGGACTCGGAACATTCCAGCACTGCCTGTGTAGGGGGTACCATGCCAGCCGAGCACTGTAAAGTAGAAAAAAAAGAAGACAATTGGTAGTCATTGAAAACTGTCACACGCGTAACACATAATAATTATAGTTACAGATATACTGAATAATAATAGTTCCGTGTTACCATGGAACACATAACTAAGGCACTATCAAGCAGTGGTTAGACCAGAAACATTGTATTCGGCAGAAACACTTAACCTAACAAGATATGGGGATCTGGAAAAACTGGAAAAAGTAGAAAGAAGAATTTTGAGAAAAATATCGGGACCTAAACGTAATAGTAATGCTGAATACAAATTAAGAAGAAACAGAAAACTATATTTTGAAATTAACAATAATAATGAGGAAAAGAAGTATGCAATTTACGGGCACATGGATAGTAATAGATTAACAAAACAGATCTTCACCTTACTCAACAAATACAAATCCAAACCCACATGGTTCACTGAAACTGAAAAGGACATGAAAATTGCTGAAGTGAAAGCAGGTATAAGAGACAACAGAACACTCTACAGAGAAGTAACACAAAAGGCGGGTTCTCAGGAAAGACAGAAGTATATGAAGGGAAGGAAATTGACCCAGGAAGAAAAGGAACAACACTCTCAAAGAATGAAGGAAGTTTGGAAGCAAAGAAAATTAAATACAAAGAAACATTAGCCAAAGCTGATTTATCGTATCCTCCAAATGGGTTATTCGGAAGAAGTTTCTTGTGGTCGTAATGACCTGGTGACAGGTTTCTAATGGCTGCGCATTCCGCCCCTGTCGTAGCCGCCTTAACCTGACCCGGTAGTGCTACCAGGTACAGGAGACCTACAGTTTAACGAGGAATCCGAACCACGGAAGCGTTTTTGGGTACTTCACATTACACAGCAAGCTATGCCACACGTGAAGAGGTTGGGGTATGAGTCTTCGAAAATTCCCGCTGAGACAGGGATTCGAACCTGGATCATTCGGTTTCCCAGTCAGACACCTTAACCACTACAGATATACTGTTAACATTAGCATTCGCATGACCCATCCCAAAATCGCAAAATGCCCCTGAAAAAGTTTTCACTTCAGAAACTAAAAATCTAATTAAGTCCACAACCCGAAGGTTGGTCGAATCTTCCCGAAGGAGATGTACCCAGCTATTGTGTCAGAGGCAGGAAGGCCAATTCCTTTCCTCAGGGACCTACAGTTTAACGTGGAATCAGAACCACGGAACGTCCCGGCGTAGCTAATATAATCAAGGAGATGTACCCAGCTATTGTGTCAGAGGCAGGAAGGCCAATTCCTTTCCTCAGGGGCCTACAGTTTAACGTGGAATCAGAACCACGGAACGTCCCGGCGTAGCTCATATAATCAAATACAACTCCTAAAACTGCCTGCTCACCACGGGAATTGAAGCCTCGACCGTAGAGAGAAACTTTCGGAAGTGAGCTGACAGTCTTGTTTTGCTAACTTACTAAGTACTATCATAGTAGCATAAGAACTCTGGCTTTGTATGAACAACGTTGACAAAAATTAAGGTGAGGGGGGAGCGTGGTGGTGTAACGGATAGCGTTCTGGCCTCGCATTCGGGAGGACGCTGGTTCCAATCCCCGTCCGGGCATCCAGATTCGGGTTTTCCATGCTTTCCCCTAATCACTCCAGGTGAATGCCGTGATGCTTCCTTCAAAAGACAATGGCCGAATTTCTTCCCGTTCCTTGCCCCCAGTCCTTTGCCGCCTCTAATGACGTCGACGTCGACGAACAGTAAAACCATAAGCGAAAAGAAGTTTCCGTTCCTCTTTAATTCTAAAATCGATTCAAGCTCAATATAAATCCAGCCAATTTTGAGGAGCGAATCAACAGTATCAAGTTCATGTTTCAGCCAGATTACGTCACAATGCATATTCTTTGACCTTAAAACCCCATTTCTGGTCTCTTTTAGACTCTGTGCGATGCATTTTCGTCGGAATCGACGTTAAGTGACCAACCGATGATCAAAATCAAGAGAAATATAAGATCAGGTCACGGGTAGATGACCCGTCGCCTAAAAAACTCATATTGGCTTATAGATGAAATGTTCACGGGAAACTAGACGACTGAACCGCAATTGCCAAGTGACTGCTGCCTTACCATGGCAATACTCATCTGGGAAAGCTTCGGTCCCAGAGTAAGGGGAAGTTCTTGCGCGGGTTGCGCATCTCCTTGCATATCACATGGGGCTGTCGTTACGTAGTTTGTCATTTCAGGATCTGCCGGGTCCGGTTTCTGATTGTCTTTGTTTTTTGCTAAGCTGTAGTACTTTACTTTTGTTTGGTTGTTGTTAGTTTCAGAAAATCGTCAACGTCTCTGCAGAAAGGCTCTTATGACCGGGCGATGAGAGTTGTCGTAAGTTTGGTCAGGAGTTCTATGACTGTAGTAAACCGGGCTCCTAGTGAACTTGGAAAGAACTCTCGTTGGCAGCAGTGACAGCCATGAGATGGTTTCTTTTTGGTGCGCCATCTGCTGAAGGTTGTTGCTCCCTGATTTTGGCTAGTACTCGCTGTCTTGGATGCGTTGTGATGGCTGGCAGGCAGCATGATGGCCTGCCTGAGTTCGTTGCTGTAGACTGGACGCAGGTATTCGACGTTTGGCTGTTGTTTGTTGCTGCGGCGGGGCAGGGGGGCAGATTTATTGTACTCGGCATGCTTGTGCTTGGGCTGTATGGGTGGGTCATCTCTCCGTTTGCTACTGTTCCTGGTAGGTTTCAACGCTGGACAACCCTTATAACAGGCTGCGTGGAATCCGTTGCAATTGCAGCAGACTGCATCTTTCCTTGTACGAATGCAGTCAGCAGCCTTGTGTTCTTCACCACAACGGACACACCTCTCCTTCTCCATTCGTGGGCGTAGTGTCCGATGTTTTGGCATCTGAAACATTGCAAGATCTTGGGCGGTGGTTTCTTGTTTTGGGATAATAATTTTGGCTTGTCAGTGATTGAAGGTATGCATTTATAGGTGATCCTTCCTTCCTGGAGTTTTTCTATGATTGAAGCATAGTCCGAAGGACATCATGGCGAGATTCTGATTCCCACAGCATCAGGCCAGCAGTACAGGGGTAGTTCAGAACAGAGCTGTAATTGGGTGAACAGTAGATTCAGGTTCCCATCGTAGCATGCCACAACTAGTGGCACCGGCCCCAATTATATGGTAGTGGTGGTTGCATCTGTAGTGTTCCGCTCGTGAGTCGGGTCTGAAGTCTGGAACCTGTGGTGTTGCATCTGGGACAGGGCTCGGCGATGGTTCTGGAGTAAGAGGCGTCGTCGGAGCAGGTGACGTCACATTCTCGTCCTGATTGAGGCTAGGTTCTTCTATCTCTTGGGTGGGAAACATTACTCGGTAGATTTTCTCTAGATACTCTTCTTTATTGAAGTCTTCAGAGAAGGCGTTCGCGAAAGGAATGAATCTTGACCAGTCCTTCCCTTCTTCAATGACTGACTGCTGCCTTTGGGTGATGGGGTTGCTTATATACCGCGCGAAACAGTTAAATACTGGCGGGATTGTTGGCGCTGATAGTTGGCCATGACTGTTGGCGTTGACTGTTAGCCTAAATTGTTGACATTAACTGTTGTTCTTGATTGTTGGCGTTGACTGTGGCTTTGATTGTTAGCGTTGACTGTTGGCCTTAATTGTCTGCGTTGACTGTTGGCCTTGTTTGTCTGCGTTGACTATTAGTATTAATTGTTGGCGTTCACTGATAGCGTTGATTTTTGGCGTCGACTGGCGCTGATTGTTGGCGTTGACTGCTAGAGTTGATTTTTGGTGCTGACTGTTGCCCTTGATTGTTGGTGGGGCAGGTGGAGACGTTATTCACAGTTCCGATGTAATCTCACTTCCTGGACGAATGGTTTCCAGGCTTCACTTAATTGGAAAACCATCATCTCTTTTTACTGTATCATGTGATGTACGGCCAAGATTAAAAACATACTGCGCTCTCTCAAAGACGACATAGCGCTACGAACACCCTGGGTATATAGCATTCCTTGACAATGCGGAAAGGCGTACATCGGACAAACCATACGATGCATAAGGCAAAGGTACGCCGAACATGCACGCAGCGTCCGCCTGGGTCAGACTGACTAGTCAGCAGTTGCCGGCTCAGCATCGACACGGGGCACGGCTTCGATTCCAAAGCTACAGAAACTCTCGCCCGCACGAGAGGTTATTGGGACAGCGTTTTTCAGAAGCTGTAGAAATCCGCATATCGGATAATCTAGTAAATATAGATGCTGGTTATCAGCTAAGTGAATCCTGGAGACCACCGATACAGAAAATAAGATTACATCGGAGCTGTGAATAGCCTCTCTATCTGCCCCGTCAACAGTCAACGCCAACAGTCAGCTCCAACAATCAACGCCAATAATCAAAACCAACAATCAACGCCAATAATCAAAACCAACAATCAACGCCAGCGTTCAACGCCAACAATCAGCGTTAATAATCCAGTATTTAACGGTTCCGCGCGATATATAAACAATCCCTTGACCCACGGGCAGCAGTCACTTGACGATGGAGGCACAGTTAACCACCGAAACGTCGTGCTGTACAAACGTTCTCACTCTGCCAGTTTACCGTGAAAATTTCCTCTATATACAACGCCGAGAAAGACTCCACTCCTACATCATTTGGTCTTTAAAATCCAATTCTTGTCAGCTATCTTTTGGTCCCTTGACCTACCAGAAACACAATCACAAGTGGTGCTGATAGGGCCTGCCATTCGCGACGACCATCCACGTCCAACCAACGATATTTCGGCTTTGTATGGCTTCCGTAAATCACACAAGGTGAATGCCGGCATGGTTCCTTCAAAAGGTTATGGATGTTCCTTTCCGTTCTCTGTCCCCATTCCTCATCCAACAGTATTGTGCTCTCAGTCAACGAATCCTAAAATCGTTAGTACCTCGGATTAAATGGCGGGTGGGGCAAACGGGGCGCTTGCCCGGGCGGCAACTTCAGGGGGGCGGCAAAATCGTGTTTGAAGGGCGGAAAATTTCAGACCCGCTGACTACTTTAAAAAAAAAAAAAAAAAAAAAAAAAAGGCAATATCACAGTGTTTGCTACGGTTCGCAAAATTCCTAAATCCGCCACTGAAAATCGTACCTCTTAAAGGTGACCTACATTGGAATCGACAGAAATTTCTCCCCATACCCCGAAGTAGGTATCTTCTTTCAGGTATGAGTCGTAGGTATTTCACCCAGTGCTGTATAAAGCTTTGTGGCAGTCGCTTTACAATTAGCATAGGAATAACTGCTGTCGACTGTCGTAATATCGAGCACCAGTTCGATAGTCGACCTGCGCCGTGCCTCGCGATCCATACTGCACTGCGGCTGTCCTTAGTTGGCTCGCTGCCAACTTCGAAAAACACCACGCGACCACACTCCCCGTGTTTACAACTTCCAATTCCAAGTGTTGGTAACACCACTCGCCCACCCTCTAGGTGCTTGCAACTTTCACTTCCAAATGTTGGTAACGGTACTCACCGAACGCCACGCTGTTTACAACTTTCAGTTCCAGGTGTCGCTAGTACAACGCGCAACGCTGCGGTGTTTACAACTTCGAGTTCCAAGTGTTGGTAATACTGTCCAACTTCTCACTGTAGGCCCTATCATCCAGTAAGACTTGTCACCCGCAATGTTCTAGAACAGGGGTGCCCAACCCGTCTTCAACATTTTAGCGGCCCGCGAGATTCATCACACTTTTACGAAATGTATTTATTTTACAATGTCCAAAGTAGTGAGAAACAATGTATTAAAACATTACATTATTTGTGCATCCATATATTCAAAAATTAACAGTCGAAATTATGAGAAAAAATTAACTTTGTTTTTCAAATAATTATGTTGCGAATATATGACTGGTATTGCCTGTTTTATTTCTGAGTTTACAGTTATGACTTAGCAGAGTAATTAAATTATATTCACTCCAAAATAATGTCTATAGTGGGTCTAAATCTAATATGGGGATATACCGGGTGTTTAAAATATGACCGGTATATTTGAAAAATCAATAAAACTAAACGGGCAGCGATAGAAATACGCCGTTTGTTGCAATATGCTTGGGACAACAGTAAATTTTCAGGCGGACAAACTTTCGAAATTAGTTACAATTTTCAACAACAGATGGCGCTGCAGGCGATTTGAAAGATACAGAAGTAAACGCAGTCTGTGAGTTCGCCATTCTGTAAGTCGTCTTTCTGCTGTAAGAGTGTGCTGTTCACAGATTGCAAGTTTGCTGTGAAGAAATGGTGGAAAATATCGTACTTACATTTTTCCAGACTGCGTTTTTGAAAATTGTAACTAATTTCGAAAGTTCGTCTGTCTGAAAATTTACTGTTGTCCCAAGCATATTGCAACAAACGGTGTATTTCTATTGCTGCCCGTTTAGTTTTTATTGATTTTTTAAAATATGGTCATTTTTGAAACACCCTGTATAATTTTATATGTGGCCCGTGGAGTTATGATGCATTTCCAAAGTAGCCCGTAAGAACATTTGGGTTGGTCAACCCTGCTCTAGAGCATCGCTTCTCAAACTATCAGCTCCGCGTACCACTATAAAATGTCCCAGGTGCGGGCGAACCCCCTTGGGCCGGTATTACACTGTAAAAGATCTTTTATAAAAGATTTCATCATATATTTTATAATATCTCATCAGGCCCATTGCACTACATAAAATTTTTCATCATAGTTTTCTGAAGTAAACTTGTGTGCTTGTGCAGCCACCGTACGTGCAGCTGACACAATATGCGTTTTAATGAAGAAAAGGAACAGAAGTAAACGGATTTGAGTTAGATCGTAGATTGAAAGACTTTATATGAAAGTTCAGTGTAAGAGCTGCAATGTGAGGACGTGACATATTACAAAAATTACGTTCGAAGCTGCAGCTTAGGTCCAATAAATTCTTGCCACAATATTTTCAAAAAATTCTATATCAGAATTTTTACCGCCTAACTTAACGATAATAATTATTATTTAAATAAATAGCCCATGGCCGAATTCCTTACCGTTCCATTCGCCAAATCCTTACCCGCCTCTAATGACCACGACGTCGACGAGCAGGAAAACCATAAGGTCAAAAAAAAATACTGTAAATGAAATTCCAGAATTTCGTGTTGCTTATAGGAGTGTTAATCTATAACGCAGTTGTTTTACTTGTATTCCAATATACTGTATTTCAGGAAATGGAAGCAATAAATAACGGATGTTACGTACTCAAGGAACAGTACGATATTAACATAATCCAAATCGTTGAGTGGTTATGTCATCTCTAATGCAGCGCAGCGTGATCTTTTGTGGGTATCTCATAAAGGAGTGTTCATCTGTGATGCAGTGTGATCTATGGTGGCTGTCTGTTCTCTGTATGAACGAATCATCACTTCTTGCGCCGATGCCAGGTCACGTAGAGTGGTAAGATACACAGCAGATTTTAAGCTGGACTATAAGTTTTCAGACTATGAAAACCAAATCGAAATTGGTACGATAGTTCTCGGGTTATGCCTGGACGAAGAGGCAAACACATGCAACCCGTTTACCGATTTTTAATGGTATAACTAACGTTACGAATGCGAAAGTAACTCTGTCTCTCTTTCTGATTGTTGCGTTTTCGTGACTAAACTGCTCAACCGATCTTGACGAAATTTAACGAGGAAATACTATGTATCAGAAGGAAGAACATAGGATACTTTTTTGTATTTCGTCTTTAAATTTTCAAAAATAACATAACGGCGATAGATGGATAGCGTGTGTTAGTCTCTGTAATGTTATATCGGTCACTCAGGCTTTGCTTCTCTTGTAGTTAGTTTGTGGGAAATCTTTTACGTAACTTACAGATTTCTATATCCAGTTATAACAATAAAACTTCATGCATACGAAGTTATGAGTAACAGCTAGTATATCTATTATATCAGTATTAATGTGACATTTTTTTACCTTTACTATTATCGAATTCATTTAATCGTTTTTGACGATTTTTGAAAACAAATAGAAATATAATGTTTGTCGTCTGTGAAATGTATGAAGGTCTATGTTTCTCACAAACATTTTTCTGGATTGCGGGAATATTGGTCCATCTGCATGATTACGGAAGTAGGAACACGACATACCGTGAAAGAATTAAAATTAAAAATGCGCTCCGTCAAAGGTAGACGCAGTGATAAGTGTGTGATGTGAAGCGAAATGAAACGTAATGTTGTCTGGTAGAGCGATGTTTTGTGATTTGCTGATAGCGTGGCGTCAGAACTGATACTTGTGGGAGCCCCCCAGAGCCACCTGGTGTCTGGTACGGGCCTCACCTCGCTGTTTCCGCTTCCGCCGACCTCCAGCTGTCTGAATGGACCCAGCTGGCTTCCCTTTAACGGGTTCACAATGCTTCGTTGCCAGCATGCAGAATTAACTTCAGTTACTGCTAATTATATTAAAGCCGCCCAGACGTGTAAAACCGACCAGTGGGAACTATTATGTCCACGAAAATATTTTCTTCCAGATACGTTTCGTCCGCGACAAAAAAGCATCCTCAGTAAGGATAGGATGTGTTCGACAGCAATTGCTCAGAAATCGCTGCATCACTACTTAGATATTTACAACGAATAATCCATTAAACTGTAATATTCTGAACTGTGGTTATATCACGTTTATTACTAATTGAACATCGTATTGCTTCAGTAAGTTGCACTGGTGATCGAAATGTAACACAAAGCTACGAAACTGAGCTGATGGTGCTGTCTAATATAAGGACGAAACGGATCTGGGTCCGACTATTTCGGCCAAACCTAATAATTTGTAGATGGTGTTTGAGGTGCACTTTCCTGCACCTAACAAGTGACAAACTTCGCATCAGCCAACTTTCAGCAAGATACTGTAAACATAACATCAGTGTCTGTTTCTTTATTTTATAAACTTTGACAGGCAATGATAAACCATGTGAGTGGTTATATGAATCAAGCGGACCCATTGTAATGTGCAACTCTACTTCAGTCCAACCGAATGTCGGGATGGTTACCTCTCGTTCATTGCCCCAACTACTTTCCCGCCCTAATGATCTCAACGTCGACGTCGATAAGGCGTAAGACCACCAAGAAGAAAAAAATGTCATAATGTTGTTCATATTAAGTAAGATAACTATATATATATATATATATACAGGGTGTTACAAAAAAGTGCGGCCAAACTTTCAGGAAACATTCCTCACACACAAACAAAGAAAATATGTTATGTGGACATGTGTCCGGAAACGCTTACTTTCCATGTTAGAGCTCATATTGTGGACGGCTGTGATACAATACGCCATTCTCCAGGGCTGCATCAGCGCATCAGGGATTCCATGCGACGGAGGGTGGATGCATGTATCCTCGCTAACGGAGGACATTTTGAACATTTCCTGTAACAAAGTGTTTGAAGTCACGCTGGTACGTTCTGTTGCTGTGTGTTTCCATTCCATGTTTAATGTGATTTGAAGAGAAGTAATAAAATGAGCTCTAACATGGAAAGTAAGCGTTTCCCGACACATGTCCACATAACATATTTTCTTTGTTTGTGCGTGAGGAATGTTTCCTGAAAGTTTGGCCGTACCTTTTTGTAACACCCTGTATATATGATTCTATGAGTTTCTGCGTCTAGCGCAAGCTTTGTGCAAGCCGTCACTTACATCTGTTAACTTGAAAAAGGGTTTTACCCGAAATATTGTATTTTCTTTGTTTTTGTGTTGTTTTGTGTTGCTGCTGCCCTCCTGGTGAGTGTTGGGTGTATTTCATCTGTCCTTTTCATATAAATATGGCCTCGCGGCATTTCATTTCTTTTATTGCTACCTATATATATATATATATTACAAAAGTTAAAGGCCATACTTATATACAAGAGGTGCCGAAACACTAAACAGTAAACATTTGAACTGCGAATAGTAACTTTTCTTTAATTTTACAGATTAACGTTAATTTTGTGTGAGAGACTTCTGTAGTAAACAATTAATATTATTTATTTTCGTTTTCCTATCGTAAAGTATTAGAAAATGGTGGCCCCTAGTATCTTCCATTGACTGTAGCGCCTAAAACGTATCCTTTCCTGCCACATATTTCTGTTTGACTAGAAGCATAACAAACAGGTGAGCTGTCTCACGACTGTTGGTTGATTCTTTTGATTTTCCTTTTAACTTAAATTCCGACGGTTCGGTAGTGTAGGGGCTAGAATACTGGCTCCGCGTGACGAAGGTCGCCGGTTCGAGTCCAGCCGAGGGCATGGTTGTTTAAGTGTGAATGTCTTATCCGTCCTGTAGTGTCCATACTTAGTAGCAACGATACACTGGAAGAGTAGCGATAATCACATTGAGCTGACTCTGTGGCCAATGTAATAATAAAACAAAATACCAACTTAAATTCTAAACAAACACTGTATTTTAAGCTAAACTGAGTATGCTGTGGCAGAAGGCGATATCTTCCTCATCACTGTACGCTTCGGTTTTTTTCCGTCAGTCTTTCGACTGGTTTGATGCAATCCTCCATCCCTTCCTATCCTGTGCAAACCTCTTCATTTCTACATACCCCTTACAACCCACGTCCTCAATTATCTGCTTCATATATTCTAATCTCTGTCTTCCTCTACAGTTCTTACCTTCGACTGTTCCCTCCACCAGCAAATTAACCAATCCAGTATGTCTCAAAATATGACCTACCAGCCTGTCTCTTCTTTCCGCAAGCTTCTTCCAGAAATCTCTTTCCTCACCCACCATTTCCAAAACTCGTTCATTTCTTACTTTGTCTGTCCAATTCTTCTGTAGCACCACATTTCAAATGTTTCAATTTTCCTTCTTTCCGGTATTCATAAAGTCCATGTTTCGCTACCGTTAAGTGCTGTGCTCCACATCAAAGAGTTTTAAAAAGTTCTTTCTAATTCGTAGTCCAATACTTGAAACTAAAAGGTTTCTCTTTTCATGAAGGCTCTTTTTGCTAGAAAGACTTTGGCTATGGCCTTTTGAAGGAAGCATCCCGTTATTCGCCTGGACTGATTTGGGGAAACCATGGAAAAACCCAAATGTGGATTCCTGGACGGGGATTCGAACCGGCGTCCTCCCGAATGCGATGCCAGAGCGTTATACACAGATCTTAATACCACCAAAGAGTCTCTCACACATTCATTTTCAGCGATATTCACTCATTAGTTTATAGGAGTCGTAACAATACTGTCCTCCATTGCGTAGTGTTTGAGTCCGGTCGTTCCAAACTGGGCAGTTCTCATTTGTCTGGTAATGCTACCCAGCACCGGACTACAAAGACTTATTTACTTCAAACTAATGACACTCCGCGGTTGTAGTTTGAGTGTACAGTATATAGTGCGCGGGTGTATTTGTGGGGTGTGAGTGCTTTGTAATGCGTTTTGATGTGTTGCTGTCGAGTGGATACACAGCCAATCCCGTGCGCTAATTAATACATCGGCCACGCCGGGCGTAATCACATGCTGATTACCTGCCCGGGGGGGGGGCGATTAGGCTTCTATCGGCTGCTATTGGACTATCCTCCTGTGACAGTGACAATAGCGAACTGATTGCTCAGTGATGACGCATTGTAAGTTTCTTTATGTTTTAGAAATGATATGAAAATGTACTTCGTTTTCCTGTTCTTCTTTACAATCTTATCTTCATCTCTTATTTTCACCTTTAGAAAATAAATTATAGTTCTTTTCCTTAAGTTTCCAGCGTCAGATTAGAATTCAAATAGGATCTTTATTTAACCCTCTGTGTCCACCGCTGGTTTTTCTTAGATACCACGGCTGTAAACAAACTACTATTAAAAAATCATACCAAATGTACTCTAAGAGTCAACTCCACTTTCTTCATTATAATCTCAACATGAAACAAAAGTCTTCCACTTATCTTATTACCTTCCGTTTTCAAATGACAATCAGTTACCTAATACAACTTTCATAAGCACAGCACTTTACGGTAGTGAAACATGGACTTCAGGAATAGCGGAAAGAAAGAAAATTGAATCATTTGAAATGTGGTGCTACAGAAGAATGCTGAAAATTAAGTGAACGGACAAAGTAAGAAATGAACGAGTTTTGGAAATGTGGGTGAGAAAAGAAGTTTGTGGAAGAAGCTTGCGGAAAGAAGAGACAGGCTGGTAGGTCATATTATGAGACATGCTGGATTGGTTAATTTGCTGGTGGAGGGAACAGTCGAAGGTAAGAACTGTAGAGGAAGACAGAGATTAGAATATATGAATTAGATAATTGAGGACGTGGGTTGTAAGGGGTTGTAAAGATGAAGAGGTTAGCACAAGATAGGAAAGGATGGAGGATTGCATCAAACCAGTCGAAAGACTGACGACAATAAAAAAAAAAAATTAAAACTCATCCCCCGAAGTGACAATCGATATGGAGAATATGACAAAAAATAACGCAATGGATGTGCTGTGAGTTGGTTGTATTGAAGTGTGAGATAAAGTATAGATGTTTCACTGCCGGCTTTGTAATCTTAGTTTCTGCTCTTCTCTGGTACGATACAGTATAGTCTCCCGAGGACAGTATTTTGCATAGTAAGAGTATATACAATCATCAGCCAGAACATTATGACCACCTACCTACTAGCTGGTATGTCCGCCTTTGGTACGGATAACAGCGTCGACGCGTCTTAGCATGGAAGCAATGAGGCCTTGGTAGGTCGCTGGAGGGAGTTGGCACCACATCTGCACACACAAGTCACCTAATTCCGGGGAGGGGGGCGATGAGCTCTGACGACACGTTCAATCACATCCCAGATGTGTTCGATCTGGTTCGGACCTGGCAAGTTGGGGGGCCATCACATCAATTGTAACTCGCCACTGTGTTCCTCGAACCACTCCATCACACACCTGGCCTTGTGACATGGCGCATTATCTTACTGCCGCTGGGAAACATTGTCGTCATGAAGGGGTGTACGTGGTCTGCAACCAGTGGACGATACTTACTGGCCGTCATGGTCCCTTGCACGAGCTCCACTGGACCCATGGATGCCCACGTGAATGTTCCCCAGAGCATAATTGAGCCGCCGCCAGCTTGTCTCCGTCCCGCAGTACAGGTGTCAAGAAGCTGTTCCCCTGCAAAACGATCGATTCGCACCCTCCCATCGGCTTGATGAAGAATGTATTCATCAGACCATGCAACGCTTTTTCAGTGCGCCAACGTCTAGTGACGATGGTCACGTGCCCATTTCAGTCGTAGTTGCCGATGTCGTGGTGTTGACATTGCCACATGCATGGGTCATCGGTTGCGGAGGCCCATCGGTAGGGGTGTTCGGTGCACTGTGTGTTCGGACACACTTTTTAACCGCCCCAGCCTACGACATCCGACATATGTAATGAGCGGTGGCCGTCCAAACCGTCTACGTTTGGACGTAGTTACACCTTGGTTTCGCCACTTGTTGAAGACACTCACCACAGCACTCTTCGGACACCCTAAAAGTGGTGCAGTTTCCGAAATGCTCGTGCCGAGCCTCCGGGCATTCACAGTCTGCTCTCGGCCGAACTCAAATAGATCGCGCGCCTTCCCCATTCTAAACACGGCTAGCACGCTCACTGATACTACATGCACCGTGCGTGTGTCTGACTAGCAGTCATTCCTCGTCAGGTGACGCTGCTAATCCAGTATCTCGGTTTCCTTCTGCAGTCATTTCTTGTGCTTTGCCGCCTTAACTCCAGACTTATGTCGCTCCAATCTAGCGGGCACTCCATATTCTTCCCTCCCCCTAATTCAGCGGGTTATGAATTCCGCACTCGGGGCGGAAGTAATGCCAGGTGGGGTTGCTTCGTTAGTCGCTCTGAATTATTCATGCGGCGCGCCCTAGCAGAATATTTATTTTTTTTAACCTGCTCGCGCAGGATATAATAAAAATAAACTCGGACACGGGGAAACTGCCGTAAATAACACGCCCGCTGGAACGGATCGTGCGCGGTAGACTATATAGAATCAGAAAACGCTTTATTCCGATATCAGTGTTCACTACAGCGAAACAAAGGCCACAAGTGACAACCAGCACCACTCCCCTGCAGGCTAGGCAACCATCCTTACAACAATCAGTACTAAGATGTGTCACATGTAAGACGTCCAGTATATTTCTACCGGTATTTTGTTTTATGTGTTTTAGTTTTGTTTTTTATGTTTTTGTTTTGTTTTATTTTTGTTTTTGTTTTGTTGTATTTTTGTTTGTTTCTAATAGCTTTACGCCTCGAATAATATTAACATCATCCCCAAGTGGAGTTTTAATATGAGTTGTGGTGTTATCTTTGGTGGATATATCGTAAAGGATTGCTTGTCTGGGATGCACTGTAATCTGTGGTGCCAATTCTCGGTACGAACGAATTTCGATTTTCTCATGATTTTGTGCCGAAACCATATAAGTGTATCAAATTACCTAATTCTAGTGGATGTCGTAGTCGATAAAAATTTGAGATTCCCTAACTTCCAAAATAAGGAGAGGAAGGCAATAAAAT
>CM061918.1:140425962-140529540 GCA_031002005.1 Vandiemenella viatica | reverse complement strand
GGGTATCAAATACAGGAGTTGGAGGGGGTGCAGAGGAGGGCTGCCAGATTTGTCTTTGGAAATTAACGCAAAACACAATCGGTGACTAATATGATAAAGGAGCTGGAGTGGGATTCGTTGGAGGATAGAAGGATGGTGAAGAGAGTCATGGGAGTGTACAAGGCCTATATTGATGATGAAGCATGGAAAGATATTGGTGGGAAAATTAAGAGATGTGTTTGGAAGGGTAATGTTGACCATGACCACAAGCTGCCACTTGATTTCAGGCATAAGGGTATGGGATATTTTCTTTCGTGGGAAAGGGTGTAAGAGATTGGAATAAATTTCCAAGAGAATTGATGAATAATTTACCAAAAGCACCGAAAGAATTTGAAGTAAAAATTAGTTGAGGGCAAAAGTAGGTTGGAAGAGGAAAGGAGAAAGAGGGGTGTGTTGGGAGATTGCCACCGGAGCGGACGATCCGTCGCATTTTATCAATTATTATTATTAATAATACATGAAGGGCGAATCAAGTAAAACAAAGATACTTTTACGGCGTTTGTTGATTTAGAAAAAGCTTTTGATAATGTTAAGTGGAAAAAGCGATCAAAGATTTAAAGAAGTCAGGTGTAAAATATCGAGATAGAAGAATAATTTACAATCCATTTAAGAAAAAAGTCGCTATAATACAAGTAGATAATCATGAGATACGTGCATAAGTTAGAGAGGTTGTGAGATAAGGTTACGCTATGTCCCTGTTAATATTCGTATTTAGGGGAAGTAAAAGAGAAATTTGAATGTGGCATAAGTGACGTTACGAAGCTTATGACTCGTACCTTCCCCCCCTCTTTTCCTTGTCACACGATGTCACATTTTGTAGACCCCTTCAATCCCCCTTAACGTGCAACGCAATTCATAACGCGCCATCGCGTGTTGGTTAGATCAATGCGCATTCGCCGTGCAACCCCAACGCTATGACTACAAGTCACACGCAAGTGCGGCACTGTCAGTATACAGGGTATCTAAAATACGGAGGCAATTAAATGATGGAAATAAATACCCAGGTGCTGCTGAATATTCTGTATCCTATTTTAACTGTGACATACCAAACGAATGGTAAGCTACGTAGCTTTGTTTTGATATCCCCCACCTCTCACGTAGATCAACATAGCTCAGCGTAGCTTTCTACCCAACTACTCCACCCTTGACCTAACCACATAGTTAATGTACGTTCCATAATGAGCTTCACTAATTACTTTTAGCGCTACAATACCACTAACGGTGGGGACAGGACTAAATTTTCTCGTATCTGCGGAGTAACTTCGGTCCAAGTACTGATCCTTGAGGAGGCCCGGATAAGCGGACGGACTATACGGGCTTCTCAGAGCGCTGGATTTACTCCCGCTGCTGAACTTGATAACTAAATGTTCCCCCGCCGACAAAGACCGCCATTACATTGTGGTCCGTAAAACACGGCAAACTTTCGCCCTTCGGCGGTGTGCCGCCTTTGAGGGCTCTGG
Source organism: Vandiemenella viatica (assembly GCA_031002005.1). Taxonomy (NCBI): domain Eukaryota; kingdom Metazoa; phylum Arthropoda; class Insecta; order Orthoptera; family Morabidae; genus Vandiemenella; species Vandiemenella viatica. The sequence goes on along the minus strand of CM061918.1, from coordinate 140,528,041 downwards.
CGGGGGCGGAATGCCGGTCTCTTTGACGGAACAATGGGGGCGGCCCGCCCCCGGGGGCAGTCCTGTCGGCTCCAACATGAGGTGCCGCGGCGGGGGCAGCCTGGTACACCACAAACCACGCGGTGATTACCACACCAGAAAAATCTGTATATACGGGGTGTTGCGAAATTTAGCGGTATTATAAGAAAGGCGTGCAGACAAAAAAGCGGCACGTTGTCGGAAAATAAGCCCACATAGAAATTATCAAACACGATAGGAGGCTTCTAACTGATCACATATATTTTTTTTAATGTTTTACTGTGACGAAATATCATTCTCCCTTCTTACTTACCCAAAATCAATAAATGAGGTATCATTTTAAGATTAAGGATCCCTTCATTCGTCTGGAGTGATTTGGGGAAACCATGCAAATCCCAAATCTGGCTGCTCGGTCGGGGATTCGAACCGGCGTCCTCCCACACTCGATTCGGGAGTTGCAAAAGAGGGCAACTAGATTTATTTGCAGTAATTAGTATAGAACACAGTCAGTAACTGATGTTGATGTTATAAAGCAGCCTCGTTGGGATTAATTGGAGGACAGGAGAGTGAAGAGAATGCTGGGAGTGTAGAAGCTGAATGATGGTGATAAGGAGTAGAAACATATTAATGAAAGAATCAGAAGTATTCCATAGAAGGGAAAAGATGACCATGACCACAAGGTGGCACTCAATTTCAGGGATTAGGGTGAGTGATATTTTCTGTTGTAGATAAGGCTGCCAGCGATTGGAATAAATCGACAAGGGAAATGATGAAAGAATTTATCATTAAAATTCACAACTGAATTGGCCCTATTTTTCCATGACGTAATGAAAGTTATCGATGCAGGTTCACAAGTTGATGCAATATTCTTGGATTTTCAGAAAGCTTTTGATTCTGTACTACACAACCGACTTTTAGCGAAGATTCGAGCGTACGGTATATCTGATCAGATTTGCGAATGAATACGTCATTTTCTAACTGGTCGACCACAGTATGTCGTCGTTGACGGGGAAGCCTCATCTAAGCCAGATGTTACTTCTGGCGTTCCTCAAGGAAGTGTAATAGGACCACTTCTTTTCTTAATTTTTACAAACGATCTCGGTGACAACGTTAAATGCTGGTTGCGATTGTTTGCAGACGATGCAGTTATCTATCCGGAAACAAGGTGCTCTGACGATTGCTTAGAAATTCAGCGCGATTTGGATGCTATTTCCGAATGGTGCCGTAAGTGGCAGCTTACCCTTCATTGCAAAAAGTGCAAGGCAATGCGAATAAGAAACAAAAAGAATCAGTTTGCTCACGAGTACAAAATAAGCAATTAAGCTGTTGACACGGTTGATTCCCTGAAGTATCTGGGGGTGATAGTACAAAGCAAAATGAAATGATACTTGCACATAACTTCGGTCGTAGGCAAAGCTAATTCTAAATTACGATTCATAGGCCGTATTCTGAGGAATTGTAATGCTCATACAAAGGAAATAGCGTATAGAACACTAGTGCGTCCGCATCTGGATTACTGTTGTGGAGTTTGGGATCCGTATCGCAAGGTTCTGATTGACTCAGTGGAGAGGGTGCAGAGGAGAGCCGCTCGATTCGTGAGTTGTTGTTACAGCCCTTATGAAAGCGTCACAGAATTGATACATACATTGGGCTGGGATAGTTTGCAAGATAGACGACGTCATTTACGTTTAAATTAATTGGAGAATATGTGAAATTCTATGACCTACGAGTGCAGTTAAATACTTCTTCCACCAACCTATTTGGATCGCAATGACCGGAGGGATAAGATTCGAGAAATAAGATGCCGTACTGATGCTTTTATATATTCTTTTTTTTCCTCGTGCTATTTGGAATAGGAATGCGCAAAATTAAGATTGGTGCTTAGCACCCTCTGCCACCCACAATGTTTGTGAATTGCAGAGTATGAATGTAGATGTAGATAGTAGGCAGCTTTTAATAAAGGGTGCGTAGAGAAATTGCGTTCCATCGTAATTAAATTAAAATAAATCCCTACTTGGTGATATGATCTAAACAAAGTGTTTAAAGCATTTCCCGTTTTGATATATCGGGTAGTGAGCGTATTTTCCCAGTTCGTTCCTGAGCTGAAGTAATGAGGAACGTTGGAGCTGAGTTAAGGTCTGATGACTGTTGCGTGAAGTGACGCACAGTGTCTGAATCATCTCTGACCAGAGGTGAATGTGTCCGGTCAAATTGGTCGCCACACAGCCCCACACACCAACATCTGGTGCCCTGCGCACAATTCTAGAGTCACCACAACCAACCTAACACACGGTGCAGTGTACAGGCAGGCTTGCCAACTTCTCAGATTTCCTAGACCAGGCATATGCTCGCGGGGTGGGGGGTATGGGGAACTGAGGGTGTATGATATAAAAAGTCAAATTTACGGAGCAATTATTTTATTTTTACAAATTAATGTTGTTATATCAAAACCAAACAAAAAGATCTTGTTTGGAATAACAATCATAAAGAATAATTGAATTAATAATATAGTAAAGTAACTATTATTCTAACATACTTATTAATAATTTAGAGTAATACTTATTTCCAACCTACTATTTTCAAAAGTTTTTTTCTGAATTAGTCCTCATAAAAACACAAAATTTGTTGGAAGACATCCCATAAATTTGAGATATACAAAAAGTTCATACGTTATCGTTTCACTTTTAATCGGTCCCTTTCATCAGATCAATTTTTTTTTCGAAACACTGAAAACACGTTCCGCAAACGCATTTGAAATTGTGACAGCGTATAAGAGATGTTGAACTATTTTTTTAAGAATATAATATAATTTGCTTACGGGAATAACACTGCGTTGAAACACTCCTGCATCTTAGGGGGCATCCATAAATTACGTGAGGTGAAATAGGGGGGAGGGGTCCGGCGAAATCTCACCAGATCTCACCAAGGGGGAGGGGGGGCTCAACTGAAATCTCACGTGAGATTTTTTAAAATTGGGCAGGACTGTAGAGCTAAAAAAAATCGATTTTAGGGGGTATTTGGCTGAATAGTGTGGGTGATACCTTAAAAAAAAGTTCTCAAAAAGTTGCAAAGACGATCTGTAAGGGGGGGGGGTCCCACGGGACCAGTTCTCACCACAGGGGGGGGGGGGGGATCGGGCCAGATCTGACCAAAATCTCACCAGCAAGGGGGGGTCCGAAAATCCGGAAAAACACCTCACGTAATTTATGGATGTCCCCTTATTCCCGACGTTTCGACCTCGGCTTAGGTCCTCATCAGGGGCCGTCTGCCGAATCTGCTACAGATTGTGATCCGCTGGAGACTGGCGTTGCTGGATATTTACGAATTTGTACTGTCGATTGTTTAACAATATCGATTATCCAGCGATATTCCTTTTTACGATTTAATATCTGTGAGTCCAGAGTTAATTATTTATTTAACACGCATTTCCAAGCCTGGCCAAAACCATAACCACCATCCTTGTTGAGACGGCCCCTGATGAAGACCTAAGCCGAGGTCGAAACGTCGGGAAGAAGAAGAAAGAAGAGGCAGGAGTGTTTTAACGCAGAATTAATCCCGTAAGAAAATTGTATTATATTAATATAACGGCTGCGAAAACAACAAAATCATTTATATTTTTTAAGAAATTGGGTGCATGGCAGACGAGGTTTTCAGTGCAAATTACAAGAACCAAGAGCTGACCACCTGAGTTGTGAAGGCTGCCAGATTGAACAGGTCCAAGTACCCAGTAGACAAGGCAGAAGGATGCCCTAGAAAATATATATAAAGATGACTGTATGTATGTTTGTTTGTTTGTTCGTCATACAAATCCACAATTTTCATCCAATCTCGATGAAACTTTGCACACTTATCCTTTGAAACAAGGAGAAAAATACTGTCTACGTTTGGTTGAAAAATTATCTGTATAAATAATAAATGTTGTCTCATAATTTCGAAATACTACTGAACGGCGATAGACAGACGCGTTAGAAATGAAGGTCTCTGTACTGTTTTTTCCGTGTAGCGGTCAGGCAGCTCAGTGGTTAAAGCGCTTGATTACTAATGTTTGGGTCGTGGTCTCCGGGTCAAATCTTAATGGAGGCTAAGATTTTTAAAAATTGTTTTTGATCGTAAGAGTCACGCCTGGGACGTCGGTTATTCGGATTGAATGTTAAACTGTAGATATCACAAAGTTAGGGGTGCAATGCGAGGCAAATCGTAGGTAGTCTTGCAATGCTGTAGGTGTACACTTTTTTACGTTATAATGATCCTTCAGGGGTTGTTCGCAGTCAGTGTGTGTGTGAACCGCAGTAATAATACCATAAATACGGAATTAAGTCTCTGTCTTTTTGTTGCGTTTTGACGACTAAATGGCTACATCGATATTGATGGAATTTTACAAGAAAATCTGTATGAAGGGCACAGGACACTTTTTCCAGTATGATTAACAGTTGTAGTCACGAAATTTTGAGACCTTATCGAATGGTGACAGAAATATGTAGGAAATTGATTCTCTTCAAGAGACTGGTTCGACGGTAGAATGATATAGTGATAGCTTTTCTGTCATATTATGCCGACTCGGTGTTGTTTGGGACCAATCCTTCGTTACCAACAACTTCCTATATTCAATTCTGGCAAAAAAAATTTCTTAATCCACGCGTACGAAGTCACAGGTACGAACTAGTACAATATTAAGCAGGTTTGTGTTGCTGAAGGTAGCAAGGCACTGTATATCCTGGTAGTCAACATCAAAGTGGTCACTACTATTATTACTACTCCGCGATTCACTATTGAAAGTGCGTTGCAGAGGGTGCATCGCACCTATCCTAACATGTAATTAATTGTTTGTGCATAGGAAGGGATATACGGGATATGGCAGGAGGCGCCCATGGACTATTTTGAAGAACCATACCGGCACACACCTCGAGTGATCTGGGAAAACCACGGAAAACACAGATCAGGATGGCCGGAGTGCTTTATCGAAAGCTACTCCTGTCGGATTTTAAGTTTACCCGGCCGGTAAATCCTTTCTATTCCATTCCCTAATCGCTCGTGAAAAAAATGAGTACAGAAATGAATCGTTTCTGGCGCTGAATTCTCGTATCTTATTTTCGCGGTCATTCCGAGATATGAATGTTGCTGGTATCAATATTTGTTTGCCATCATCCTGAAATACGTCAGTCGAGAATTTTCCAATTAGCTTCTGTCGAGAGCAACGCCTTCGGTGTTCCAGGTCTTACCAACTCAACTCCTTCAACATCGCACTTACGCTTTTTCTGTCAGTGTACTGGGTAGCACACTGGCCTCGCAGCCTGGAGGTCGCCAGTTCGAATTCGGAATCGGGCATGGAGGTTCTAATTAAGTTTTGTGTATGAGCAAAGCCTGAAGCAATAGTTAAAGCAATACTATCAAATTGGAACTGGCTAAATAATCGCAGATGCTGAAGACCATTTAAAAAAATGGACGACTTGTTTTTTTTTTCTACTTCTTAACGTCTCTATAACAGCGATGTCTTTAGAGACGGGAAAGGATGGGGGGCAAGGAATGGGAAAGAATTCGGCCATGGCCTTTGAAGGAAGCATCCCGGCATTTGCCTGGAGTGATTTCGGAAACCATGGAAAACCCAAATCTGGATGCCCGGACGGGGATTCGAACCGCCGTCCTCCCGAATGCGAGGCCATAACGGACGACTTGTTGAAGAGTCACTAATCAACAGTCATTGACAGCCCTTCAAGTGGACCTGTTGGAACGCCAGACTACGGTAACTCACTTGTCACACATAGATGACGTCAGGAGCAGCAGATTGCTGAGGGTCGGAATTAAGCGACCTGTACCGGAAGTACTGAATACTCACTTCCGCTTCCGTCCGGTCTGTCCACCTCATTACAGGTCAAACTACAGCGAGCACTTGGTCCTGGATACGTCCACTGTCAGAGAATACCATGGATTCCATGATGTTTTGTTCTTTTAGGCTTTCAGGGGCGTCAGCAATCAGGTCAATTAACTATTGTCTCCGAGCAATATCCGAATAATAAAGAGTAGTAAACTGGAGGATGACCCAATAAAAAAAAATACTGATAACTATTACAAAATAATAACAAAACCCAAAAGGGACAATCCAGTACATGGACAATAAGCTTCCGTAGCTTTATATTACGGTTATGTTGCTATCGTGTGCAACATAGAGCCAGCTAATCAGGTACACAGATAAAAAAAAAAAAAAAAAATTGTTTATGATTGTAGCGTGCGATCAAAATTCCTTGTTGAAGACTTGTAGTGTGAATATCTTGGCATAAAGTTTGATAACAAACTCATCTGGGCAGAACACATTGGGGAGGTGGAAGGAAAACGTTACAAAATCCTTCATTTACTGGAGAGGGTGATGAGAGGATGTACCAGAGAAGTTACGGAGTTGGGTTACAAAACATTGGTCAGGCCATTTGGTTGAATATGGTGGTGTAGTTTGGGACCCAAATTTTGGCTATCAAATACAGGAGTTGGAAGGTGTACAAAGAAGAGCAGCTAGATTTCTTTGCGGAAATTATCGCAGGACCCAGTCAGTAACTGATATGATAAAGGTGCTAGATTGGGATTCATTGGAGGAAAGGAGGAGGGTGAAGAGAGTGCTGGGAATGTACAGGGCATATGTTGGTGATGGGGCTTGTAGAGATATTGGTGTAAGAATTAAAATTAATCCATGGAAGGGAAAAGATGACCATGACCACAAGCTGGCACTCGATTTGAGGCACAAGGGTGAAGGAAGATTCTCTTTCTTAGATAAGGGTGTGAGGGATTGAAATAAGTAACCAAGCCAAGTGATGAATAATTTACCAAAAACTTTGAAAGAATTTAAAACTGAAATTTGTAGAGGGAAAATGTAGTTGAGTGCAGGAAAGGGGAAAAGTGTGTGTGTGGGAAAATTGCCACCGGAGCGTGAGCTCCATTACAATTAAAATTAATTAAATAAATAAAAACATTTCTTATGATTTTATCACACAAAGGTTCTACGAAAAATATACTGCGCGGGCCCGATCTTCGCCTTTCTGTATCTTTCTGCTTTTCCTGTTTGCCTGTAGATCTGTCACGTAGTCAGTAAATAACATCTTACTGTAAAATTTAATCTCAAATGGTGCAAAGGCAGGAAATTTCGAAACTGTAACATGCGGACTGACATGGCCAAATTTTGGGGACCCAGTTTTTTCCTGTTATGCTTACGTAAACATAAAAATTAGCTCCGATAACGTTTAGGTACTTTATGGCATTGCATTAAATGCGCTGAAACATTTTGAACGTCAGTTTGGTCAAATAAAAGAACAAGAAACAAGTTTTCGATGAGACTGTGAGTTTTTAGCGTAGTGATTGACCAATAGGGGAGCGGAGATTGTGATCGCCGAGATCCAATCAGAATCTCTTCGCCCCAGGGATGTTTTGTTTCCATTATCGCTCACCAGGCAGCAGGAAAGGGCTGAACCAACAAAACTTCCGCCCTCGTCATGACTGACCATACCCACTTTCACACGCGATAACGAAAAAATAACATCGAACAAATAGCTTACACAGTGTTCATTTGGTATTTTCTTAGTACAATCGCAAAATAAGTGCTCGGAGTTTTATGGGAAGGTGGGATACTTGCAAATAACCCCAAACATCTTTGTGTTGTACAAGACATTTATTTATTTACTAGCGTAAACCTGTGACATTTTTTTGCGTATCGTCACGGGTCTAAAATAGTTCTAGTTTTCAGGGTCAAATATTATGACAGGTTCACCTGATCTGACCAAACATGAAATTCACCTGTGTTTCACCCTTAGGGAGAATAAAATCTCTTGAGCTTGAAGAACTCAGAAGTATTAATAGAGGGAGGTATTAAACACGGACAGGAACGATCGCGCAATGGTATAATTGTTTCAAAGGTCGTAGAGTCGAAGTTGTTTAAATACAAACTTGACTTGTATTTGACCCTTAAAGTTCACTCTGCTAAATTTTAAAAAATAATCCTGTTTGCTTCGAAAGTATCACGTTTTTCTTTTATTGAGACTGGGCAAACACTCATATTGTAATCATTGGTCATAGTATCTGTGACGGCCAGAGAACTTAATACACATTCCATATTATTAAACAGTTGAGCAACTCCGAATAAATGAATTGCTAGAATAGTCGCTCGGTAACAAAGTTGGTCTGATATCCACTTTAAATAACATAATAACTCACGTACAGCGAATATGAACAAAGACCATTACCGAAAGTGGTCAGTAAAATACGTAAAAAGCAAATAAACAGTAATGCATTATAAACTTTGGTCAACATTAGTGAAAATTTTAGTTAAATTGAAATTTAGCCTAGTCCGGAATGACAATTGGCATTCCTGGTTACAGCAGAGACCATGAGTAATTTAATATTTTAAAGCTTTTTTTTATTGTTCCTCAATAGCAACATTTTTTTGGCAGAAAAGCAGATCGATTTTTTTTAACCGAAAAATTTATCGATTTTTTTTCAAAGTATGAAACGCTACGAAAAGTAAACTTAATGAATGTATCAAGGCAATCAATTTGGTAGCAGTTGCTTAGCTATAAAAATTTGTGGACATAACCTCGAATTTATTTTAATGATATCTCTGGTCGCTGTTAATTTTCGAGTTAAGGCTGACACGTGACACCGTTCTCCAGCCAATAGCTAGAGAGATGAGTGACTGAGTGAGCTTAGGAAATTATACAGTAGATCTATACTGTTCACTCTCATCAGAAAATTTTGTTTTGTGGATAAAAATGTCAGGGATTGGAACAAATTAGCAGGGGAAATGATGAATATGTTACGAAATACGCTGAAGTAATTTAAGGTTAAAATTGGTAGTAACATGAAAGTGTTTTTTTTTTTTTTTGTCACAAGCCGTTATTTACCGTCGTACATAACCGAAAACAATAAATAAGGCATCATTTTAAAGATTAACGTCTCCGCTATGGTCTCATCATATTTTCAGAAATTAATTTTTTCCGATTTAGACGATTAAAGGGTAATTCTTTTTTTTTTTTTTTGCATGAGCTATTTATGTCTCTTGATACATAAACGAAATCGATAAGTGAGATATCATTTTAAATATTAAGGTCTTCACTTTGGTAATATCATAAATTAAGGAAGAAATTTTTCGGGTTATGACCCCTAAAGAGCAAACGTAATAACTGTGAAAGCCGCGTGTATGAGACAGTTCAAAGCAAAGCCACTAGATAGCAGCAGCAAATATCAAAGATATATTAATAAACTGTGTGCTTTTTATACAAAACGTAATTTTACTGATTTTTTTTCTGTTACGGAACCATTTGTGTTTTGCCATACAGTCCTACGTAAACATTTTACTCGCAAAAATTTCTCACGGGCAATGATCGCAACAATACATATCACAGAGATATGGATATGCTTTGATTATTTTGTTCAGGTTAGCTGTATTCCGTCAAGGTCAGCGACAATTTTTCTTACATATGATTTACACGTCCAAAAGTGTGTGCCAACTGTTTCGTTGGACAAGTTTTTTGCTACATACCTATTAATCCTTTGCTGAGAAACGACTTCTTGTAAGTGGAGCGGCTATTATATACGAGACACATACAAGCTGCATAATACTCATGGTGAAAAATTATTATAAGTTGCAAAACAAAAAAAAAGTTATCGTAAAATTTCTAATTGATTTTTTTTTTCTTGGGCTTTACGCCTCGTCGACAGCGAGGTCATTAGAGGCGGGATGGGATTGGGGCAAGGAGCGGGAAGGAATTCGACCTTAACCTTTTTGAAGGAATCATCCCGGCATTTGCCTGGAGTGATTTGGTGAATTGTTTAAAAGTCAGAATGGACTGTATAATTGTTTCGTAAAAATTCTTGGATGGAGTTAAAGGAGTTACCAATAAAACGGTCTTTCTGTGTTTGTTTATGTATGTCTTTGACTATTCCGGGACACATCAATTTAGTAGACAGATTAGTCAACTCGTGCGTACAACAATCATTCCACTCGCATGTTGCCAGTGTGAAACTACGTCGATTAATCGAAACCTGACGCTTCAGCCATCATTCTGTGTCTGTCAACAGCCAAAGATTACGTTGAGAACGACCGTGGAAGTCTATTCTGTCAAGTTTCCCCATGATCGCTTACATTGTTGTACGAGCTGGGGCGGTGTCTGAGTGAGGAGTTATTTTTCGTGCAGTGGTGCCAACTGCCCGGAGATTGGAGCTGAGTCCGTCTTCCGGAAGAGCCACTTGAGGTCAGTTTAACAGCCGTCACGCGTGCCAACCTCTGCGACATCGACTCACAAAGACCAGAGTCAAATCTCCCGACAAGAAGCCGAAGACACTGTTCACAGTTTAAATAATGCCCTGCACATGAAGCGAAAATGCACTGATCAGTTAAAACATTATGACCACCTACTCACTAGCATATTGGTCCACATTTCTAATGCAATACAGCAGCGATTCGGCGTAGCATGGATTCTACAAGTCCTTGGTAGGCTGCCAGAGGTATCAGACACCAGATTTCTACGCACAGGTCATGAAATTCCCTTAAATTACAGGCCGGTGGTTTGTGGGCGCGGCGGCTGGGAACGAGCATCTTGGAAACGGAGTGGCTGGTCGGCTGTTCGCGTGATGCTGTAGTGAGCATCTATGGAAAGTGTATGAAGGACGGTGAAACCACGAGTAGGCGACAATGTGTTGAACACCCACGCCTCATCACAGAACGTGGAGGTCGGAGGCATGCCCGCTCTGTAAAGCGGAATAGGGGGTGATCTGTGGCAGATCTGACGGAAGACTACAATTATGGTGCTTCCAGAAGTGTTTCAGAGCACAAAAATCGCGATTCTGCAACAGATCACCCCCTACCCTGCTTTACAGAGCGGGTGAGTCTCCGACCTCCACGTTCTGTGATGTGGCGAGGGTGTCCACCACCTTGTCGCCTACTCGTGGTTTCGACCACTGAGTATAGATGCTCACTACAGTAGCACGTTAACAGGCGACCAGCCTCTCCGTTTCCGAGATGCTCGTTCCCAGCCACCGCGCCCACATACCACTGGCCCGGAATTTAAGAGAATTGCGTGACCTGTGCGTAGAAATCTGGTGTCAGATACCTCTGGAAGCCTACCAAGGACTTGCAGAATCCATGTTACACTGAATCGCTCCTGTATTGCGTTAGAAAGGTGGACCAATATGCTAGTGAGTAGGTGGTCATATTGTTTTTGCTGATCCGTGTATTTCTGAAGCCGATTGGTCATTTTTAGAACGTATGTAAGGTATATTTTTAAATTAAATCGGCCAGAAAGGTGCAGCTGGAATGAAATTCAAGAAATATATAAGGACTAGTTGGCCGGTGCGAAAATTTCGGGAGTGATCCACGGTGAATAGCGAGGTTTGCAACAGGTTGAAACAAAAACCGGATCATATGTAAAAATTGTTTATTCGTAAACTGAAATAAGTACGTAGCCAAAATACGTACAATTTCCTACGAAAACAATTAGAAATGATCAAATGTTTCCCTGTCGGACACGAAAATATCCGAAAAAATGATTACTCCACAAAACACACACAGTTTATCTACATCTCAGAGATACTTGGTGTTTCTATGTAGCGGTAATGCGATCAGTCCGTATCGACGTATCTTATTTTGTAGCAATTGTTTATGTGCCAAATGAAATATCTATCGTTAGTGTAACCACGGCTCCTGTGAAAACTGCGATATTCCTTACATATATGCCAGCGAAGCCTAGCGGCTTGACTCTGAACTATCGCATACCCGTGACCTTGATTGCTCATAATTTCGCCATTCACGGGCTAAATTTAAAAAATTGCTTCCTTAATTATTGATGTTGAAGGAATTAATCTTTAAAGTTACACCCTATTTATCGATTTTCGTTAATTGTGAAGCTAAAAAGATCGCTCTTCACAAAAAAGAGCACATTTTAGTAATAATATATATGATAGTTTTTCGGTCTGGTTACTAAAGAAAATGTTCAATATAATTCTTGCTAGAGGAATAATGCCAAAGGAATGAAGACCATCCATTTTGTTAAAAATCACAAGAGTGCCAACAACACAAACAAAACTTTACAACAACCGGGAAAAAAACACTCACAAACACGAAAGAGGGTATAGTCATAACCGAAGCAGACAGTTATCGTAGCAACTAAGGAAGATATTTCATATAACAGCAGAATGATATATTTCGGTAACGCCCTGGCCTTGCATTCGGGAGGACGCGGATTCGAATCCTCCCCCAGTCGTTCTGATTTGCATTTCCAAAATCCCTTCAGGCGAATGCCGGGATGCTTCCTTCAGAAGGCCAAGGCCGAATTCCTTCCCGTTCCTTGCTACCAGTCCTTTCATGCCTCTAATGACTCGGACCTCAACGTTGCGTAAAGCCACAAATAAGAAAAACAATTACTTCAGCTTATTCTCTGTCTCCTCAAGCCACAGTTGATTCTTTTCCTTCAATAATCGAATTAATGGCTTCTTTTTTAATATACTCTGTTAACTTACTAGTTTCTGTTAATGCTTTAGGAAAACACTCTATTCCAAACCTATCGTTTCTGTTATACTAGACATCGAAACATTTCAGTTCAAAACTCGAAATACTGGGGGTGTTTTAAAATGAATATACGTATTACAAAGTATTCTTTTGTCCAAACTATCGATCGCTGCGCCCCGGCTCGGCTATTGGAGAAACGAATACATAGTCTAGTTTATTTAATAGCCGCTAGATGTCAGTCGTCTTGTGTTATTCTTGGTAACCGTCATACTGTATGTTTAAAATGGCTACTCCACAGCAGAAATCATTTTGTGTTATCGCGTTTGCGAAGTGCAATTCCGTGATTACAGTGCAAAGACGTTTCAGGTTGAGGTATCAAATGCATCCTCCGAATGGGTGGAACATTCGTAGATGGTATCGACAGTTTGTAGATACCGGATGTGCATGTAAAGGAAAGAGTCCTGGCCGCCCTCGTGTTTCTGAGGCACATGTTGCACGAATTCAAACTGCTTTCCAACGTAGTCCTTCAAAATCAACTCGCCGTGCCAGTCGGGAGTTACAACTACCTACAACAACAATTTGGCGTGTTTTGAGACGTCGGTTGGTTATGAAGCCGTACAAGTTACAGTTGTTACAAGCTCTGCGTCCTGATGACAAACGGAAACGTGTGGCATATTGTAACGAGATTAATGATGCTATTCACAATGATAAAACTTTCGCACAACGCATCGTTTTCAGTGATGAAGCGACTTTCCATGTTAGTGGTCAGGTAAACAAACACAATGTTCGAATTTGGAGTCTACATGCAGTCATTGAACATGTACGAGATTCGTCTAAAGTCAATGTGTTTTGTGCGATATCCCGATCATCTGTTTACGGCCCATTCTTCTTTGATGGAAACACGATTACAAAACTGCTTGTTTCCGAGGCTGCACGAAGACAACTTCATTTTTCAACAACCCTCACTGGAGTCGCCAAGTGCGTGAATATCTGAATGAAACTCTACCGAACCGTTGGATTGGTCGTCAAGGAGCTGGCGACTTAGCATGCATCAGCTGGGCTCCACGGTCACCGGATTTGACACCCTGTGACTTCTTCCTGTGGGGTTTTATTAAAGACAACGTTTATGTACCACCACTCCCACAGAACCTTGAGGACTTGAGGAACCGGATCCGTACTGCCGTAACATCAGTGACGAAGGACATGCTTGCCCGAGTATGGGAGGAATTTGAGTATCGATGTGATATTGTTCGTGTGGTTGATGGAGGACATATTGAACATCTGTAATCTGAACTTAAGAGGTTCGTAAATATGTGTGTAAAGTTTCATATTCGTATGTCTTACAGTTTAATAAATATATGCACTCGAAATACGTATATTCTTTTTCAAACACCCTGTACAGACTGATGGAAAACCGTAGCAACAACCAATTTTTTTTTTTTTACCTTTTAAATCAAGTGATTTAAAACTATCGTCGAAGGATTTGTAATGTAGTGTTTTCCCTTTAATGTATCGCAGGTTGTTTGTTGATTCTTTTCCTTCAATAATCGAATTAATGGCTTCTTTTTTAATATACTCTGTTAACTTACTAGTTTCTGTTAATGCTTTAGGAAAAAAACACTATTCAGAACCTATAGTTTCTGTTATACTAGACATCTAAATATTTCAGTCCAAAACTCGAAATACAGACTCATGGAAAACCGTAGCGACAACCAATTTAATTTTTTTTACCATTTAAATCAAGTGATTTAAAACTACCGTCGAATAATTTGTTCCTGTTGTTTATTAAAAAGCAATGTAATGTAGTGTTTTCCCGTTAATGTATCGCAGGTACGTAACGGTCTTGTAATTGCGGGGTAGCCAATACTTTGGTGATGAAAATCATTGCAGGACACGCTTCTGACGCAAGCCTTTTAATATGATTAATATGCCCGGATATAATACTGCTTACACTTTTTTTTGTACCGTATAGTGTTTAATTTATCTGAAGTGCGGCTATCGATGAAAGTATAATATATACATAAAGTTTATATGAGGGCGAAAATTACGTTCCGTACAGCGGCGATAAATTCAAAATTGCTTAAGTTTCCTCATATAAATTCCGTGGCAGACCAACATTGTGATATTGTCCTACCCCCCCCCCCCTTTCCGCTTCCCAATTGCCAACTGGAGCTAATGCAACTCCGAACCGTATTTTCAAGCTATACATTTGCGAAAAAAATGATGACCGCATGTAACGTATCACATTTTTCTGCGAACAATAGAGAATTTCCTCGTACGTGGAATTGTCGTGGTTGATTTGTTCAAGGTGTGTCTGACAGGATTCCGGTAGTGCGTGCGCAGTGAAAGTACATACTCGACGAGTCCGCTATTGATGACGTCACAGCCCACCTGGAAGCCATATGCCTCGCGGCGCAGCGCTATGGCTTCCAGACATTTTTTTTCGCAGAACGCTTCAGGTAAATTTCTGCCCGGTTTCCTGTAACAGCGAACGCTGAGAATCTCAGGTATTCACAGCGCTCCACGAATTTCCCTTTGAGATATTGCTTAAACGCAGCTAGATACCATATTAATGAAGGGATAAAGTTTCGGAAGGTGAAACATGAATTTCAGCACAGGGTAAAAAGCCACAACAACAACAACAACAAAACAATAGCACGGTTATCTGACAGAAGAAAGGAAAATTAGAATTTAAAAAATTAAGAATTTATGGATTAAAAAGAACAGGATAGAAAATAAAAATACTGAAGGTAATAATTGGTATCGTAAACACTGATGGGAGATAGAAAAATAGTGGAAAAGGGAGATAAATTGGCAAAAATGGGAGAGCAGGTATATTCTAACGAAGGAAGGACGCAGTGAAATGGACATTAGTGAGACCATGTTAATACAGATTAGTCAAAACAGGCAGGGATAAAGAGAGTAGAAAAGAAAGAGATGAATGGTATTGAATGAGGCACTGACAAAACACGGAATAAGAAGAGAAGTTAAGCAAATAAGGAAACAACAGTGAAAGAGGTACAAAATCCACAAATTAAAAAGGTAAGAAAGGAAACCAAATCGAGTAATATAAAACAATAGAACAAAGAAAAATTACATAAAACGAAAGAGTAATGCAGACAAAAAGGAAACAGCAGAAAAGAAAGGTGATAAAGTAAATTATTTTAAGACAAGAGTAGTTAGAAACAGAGGTCACATAAAGGATTAAGATAAACGAACGGAAAGAAAGTAAAACAAAAAACGATGGTTTAAACTATAGAAAGTATTACATTCCAGGAGGATATCAGACGAAAGGAGTTAAGAAAACGTAACGAATGAAAATTAGAAAAGAGTAAGTGAAGTAACATATAGTGACGCAAAAGAGTAAGGAGAATGAAGGAAGAACAGAAGAAACTAATAAAGAGAGAGCGAAATACATGAAAAGAAAGCGTAGAAAAACTGCTCACACCTAAGTGTAAATTTATTTTTATTATGGGAATGATAGTTTAATTGACTTGTGCCACGTTTTATTCAGAAACAACGTCCATCATATACAGTATTTACAAACATAGACGTTTATATTGTTTCTGTGTCAAGTTGTATGGACTACAATCAGTAATACTAACCTGCGTTCCTTAGTGTCAGCTGTAGGCATAAGGATTAGTGCCCGGGCGATAAGTAGGAGACAGGAAAACGCCACTCACCTGCAAACAAAGCAGAAAGTCATATTACATACCAACATTATACCCATAAAATAAACAGGCGCCAGACAAAACTAATCCTGAATACAACAATAACCACAACATTACTCTTGTTCGCACTCCCGTACGTGGCTACAGTAGTTGAAGCTGCGTATCGACTATGCGCGGTTGCCGCGCGAGCCATGTGCGATCACGCCGAACCAGTTATTTGCCACGCGAGCCGTTTGTGTTGAGGAGCGCGGCTGCCGCGCGAGCCATGTTCGAGCGCCTCAAACCAGTTATTTGCCGCGCGAGCCGTTTGTGTTGAGGAGCGCGGCTGCCGCGCGAGCCATGTTCGAGCGCCTCAAACCAGTTATTTGCCGCGCGAGCCGTTTGTGTTGAGGAGCGCGGCTGCCGCGCGAGCCATGTTCGAGCGCCTCAAACCAGTTATTTGCCGCGCGAGCCGTTTGTGTTGAGGAGCGCGGCTGCCGCGCGAGCCATGTTCGAGCGCCTCAAACCAGTTATTTGCCGCGCGAGCCATGTTCGAGCGCGCGGAATAGTGTTGCAAATTAAAAAAAAAAAAATCTAGACTTGTGGAAAAAAAAAAAAACATGAAAAAAAACCAAGCACCCTTTTATTTTCTTTCTAATTTTTTTTTCCAGCAAACAATATATTTGATAAATTGTAGTTTTATTTACGGAACTTACATTTTACATGTGTGTTTTTAAATCTTACTAACTCGTATAATGTCTTAAATAATGATTTATAAATGTATCTATATAGGTAACATTATTTTTTATTCGTTCTCTATGTTAGCACAACATTCACTATAGCTCTGGCCAGATTAATTGGCGGGTGGCGTCAAATGCGCCGTTGCCAAGCCGTGCGCGTAACAGTTGTATTCACCTCTTTACCTGTTTGTAACGTGTTTTAAGTAATTTATGATCACTATTCTGTCATAAAATATTGATGCATGTCATTTCGTTAAGAAAGTTATGCATTGCAGATGCGTTTAATATAATTGGAGGTTTCAAAGACCTGTTATTTATTATTCTATTATCTGCGCAGAAAAATAAAATTCTCGACAGACTAAGGAAACTTATGGAAATACTCTTCTTTTATTTGTGGCTAAAAGTCCACGTGTTACATTTTATTTTCAGTTTGTATATTTATAACTAAAATCAAAATTTTATTTTGTCATCCTCTGCACTGAAAAACTTGCTTAATTAACGACAAAATTATCTGTTTATATATTACCACTCATCACTATCGTAAAATTCGTGTACTGTCCTCCTGACAAAGGACTGTCAAAGTCGCTAAGCTTTGTTAGAGTGCTGTATTGTTTCATATTTTTCTTTCGAGAAACAAACGTAGGTTATTTTCCCTCACGACACACGCGCTGGACAGTTCTCAAACCGACAACCACAAGCTGCAGCGGAAATAGCCTGTCCATTCCATAATTTTTTTCGCAATATGGTTGTTTTTTGCGGTAACAAATCACTGCAGTTTTTTATTTCGTCAATATCAAGTACGTCCATATCTTTCAAGTCTTTTCCTACTAGCGTACATGTAGAAGACAAAATTTCTCGATCATTGTCCACAAGAAATTTGAAAAATTTATAAACATTGTGAATGATAGATTTACTGTGTTGTCTGCTTCAGCAGCGGTGGTTCTGCTGTCGATGACTTGCGTCTTGTTGGGAGTCGTTAGTTCGGAAACACCTGGAATAGGAGAATAAGTCTCTTCCTAAGTATCCATTTTTAGTAGCAAGATTCTCTTGCTAAATTTCCCTAATTATAAGTTACTGCACTTTTTGTTCGGTAAAATTATTACACTAAATTACTACAATTAATAAATAACCAAAAGGAATTATTTAAATCGCACGTAAAAATCGTAAATCGCTAAAAATCAAAATATCCTCTCTCGAGCAAGTTCACACTCACACTTTCTAATTCCGATTCTCAGGTTCACACATTTTTAGTGAAAGGGAGGTGGAAGGTTTGGGGGTGGTTAGAGAGCTGTTGACGCTTGGACTAGGCAACACAGGCCGCACAGCGTTGCAATTTTCAGGTGATAGAAAGAGAGCGCATCGCGAGTTTGTCCCCAAGTACGGCAACAGCGCGTTCACACTGACCCGCCAATTAATCTGTCCACAGCTATAGTATCAGTACTACCAACACTAGTTCGGTCAGAGTCGGAATTTTCTGTTTCTTCTTCTGTCTCCTCTAGATACATAACTTCAGAAATAGTTACATTTTATTTTACTGTTGTTTTTGTATTGTACACAAAAGATTTTAAGATTGCAATTTTAAATTGTGAGCAAAGTACACACTGTGCATAAAGACTGCGCCGATAGTTCTGTATTAAGGTCTTTTAAGTTTGAATTTAAATCTATCATCATACAAAATAGGAGTTTTATTTCTTTTCAATCGTTGGTTAACCCCAACGGTTGCAAGAAAATAATTCATAATTACTGCCAATTTAATGACTCAGTATCACTAACTGTGAGTTTAACAAGTATCCGAATATACGTAATAAAAAGAGACGAAAAAAGGCGTAGATAAATTTAAAATTCCTAATTTTTTAAAAAGATCCGTAGGTCTACAGATAAATTCGTAGGGCTGGCAGCACTAGTTCAAATAGCGAGTATCAATCCAAACAACGGGGAACGGGGATTCCTTCTCGCGCAACCTAGCCTTTTCGGGAAGTCCCCGTTTGTAAAATAAAACTTCAGTCAATGTTGCCAACATTTTTGTAATTTTTTTTTTTCAACTGAACCAGAAAAATATAGTAGATTTAAAAATTAAGATAAGTACTTAGTATAATTTGTAAAAGTCATGTTAAACGATAAATGCCTTAAAAATTTGAAATTTAGTAGTTATGAAAAAAACATGTCTCAGAAAAAAACGTGTTTTTTTTCACAATATTTTTCATGTTTTTTTTTAAGTCAGAAAAATAAACTTTTTTTTTGTTTTGTTCTTTTGCATCACTGGCCCGGAGCAGTTATTTGCCGCGCGAGCTTTTTCTGTTGGGACGAGCCAGGATTGCGCGGCAAACTACGCAGGCGCGGTCTTTCCGTGAAGCCACCGTCGACTCTTCACGAGCACCCTAAGCGAATAAACAATTGCTACAAAGCGGTTCTTCTTCCTTCATCCTCTTTCAAACCACCCAAGACTCTAGTCATAGTATTTTATATTCATGAAATTTTCGCACGGGTCATCTAGTATGTCTTATTTCTAAACGGTGTCTTTTTTGTTGTTGTCATGAGCCATTTATCCCCCCTTGATACCTAACCGAAATAGATAAATGAGGCAGTATATTATAGATTAAGGTCTCCGCTTTGGTCAGATCATATTTAAAGAAAGGAATTTTTTGGAATTCGACCCTTGAAAGGCAAAAGTATTAAGTATCGAGGTCTCAGGTATTAGTCAGTTCAGAGCCAAGGCTCCAGTTTTCTCTCGCGTCGATAACGATTGATCGCCTTACCGCTAGATAGATAACACAGTGATATGGATATAATGTGTGCATTCTGTTCAGCTTAGTTGTATTCCGGTGAGGTCTGTGACAGTTTGACTTCAGGGGAAGGATAGCTTCAGGTATTTACGTCAACGTAGAGGGCTGCAGGGTAACATACATCAGGTGAAATCACAAAGATATTGCTACAAATTAGGAAGCTATTCTTTCAACCAACTCCAATATTCATCATATTTTACTCGCGCAATTTTCGCAAGGGTCAGTACTTTGCTATATAATCATTTAATTCGCGAAATGTAATTTAATTTAATTTCAATGGAGAACTTGCTTTCATTTCCAATTTTTTCCCTTTCGTTCTCGCATATTTTGCCCTATACTAATTTCAACTTTAAATACTTTTAGCGTTTTTGGTAAAATATTCATCATTTCTCTTGGTAACTTATTCCAATCCCTGACACCCTTACCTAAGAAAGAACATCTTCCCACACCCTCATGCCTCATGAAATCGCACGAGCAATCCAGTTTACACATACTAGTCTTTCTATATCTGTAAATCGAAAACGGGATATATTGGTCGTATAAAAACTCGGAAACTACGGGGCAGATTTCGATAGAGTTTTCACCGATTTAAAGCTTAGAATCTTAATTCAGTTGTTTTGTTTGTCTTATGTTTCAACGTTAAAAAACGCAGGAGCATTAAATGAAATTCAGAACGTATGATGACAAAGCCCAAAGATAGAAGGATTAGTTGTTCCATTCTTCGCACTAAACACACAACTACAATGTCTCTGACCATAGCCTTTAATGAAAGCAATAAGATAACTATTTTGCCCACTAAACAAAACGTTAAGTATTCTTTCCTTTAATTAGGGATATTTAACTTTTAAATGTCATAGATAGCCGTAACTTGAAGTATTCTTTCCTTTAATTCGGGATAATCAATTTTTAAACGCCATAGATAGCCGTAAAAACAACAGAGATTTTCTTTAAGCACGATCTCTGGTCAATGTGTCTGGCCATCAGCATTAGTCTTCTGTTTACGATAATATTATTCTGGATTCACTTCTGATATTTGTATAAAAGGCTGAATCTGTGGAGTTAAAGGATCTGGCTTTCGAGCAATATCCATTCACTTCGCAATTGAACCAAATGTGAGTTTCTAACGTAATCTAGCGTTGTTCTTAACCAAATTAACAAAGCTTGATATGCATGAATCTTTTCGGACGAATGAAAATAGTGTACCTGCAAATAAACTTCAACCCACCCGTTTCTTGGTAGGGGGCGGGTGAATCTAGGTTTGCTTTAATTCCGAAAAAAGTTGGCGCGAATTTTATGTTTCACATTGCGGGAATAAAAATAGGGTACGGGTAAATAAATCTACGCCAACTATACCGGGCAACGCCGGGAACTCCGCTAGTATAATAATATTCCGTGTGGTCGTAATGACCTGGTGACAGGGTTTCTATTGGCTTCGCATTCTTTCCTTTTCGTGACCGCTCTAAACCTAACCAGGTAATTCTATCGCGTACAGGGAACCCACAGTTTAACGTGGAATCCGAACCACGGAAGCGTTCTGGCGTACTACACATTACACAGCAAGCTGTGCCAGAGGTGAAGGTCGGGTTAAGGGTCTATGAAAATCATCGCCGAGACAGAAATTCGAATTTGGGACTTCTCACCGAGCGTGGTAGGTGACCGGTTAACGCTCCGACCTCGCATTTTGGAAGATGCCGGTTCGAATCCCCGTCCAGGCATCCAAATTTGGGTTTACCTCGGTTTCTTCAAATCACTCCAGGTGAATGCCGGGATGCTTCCTTCAAAAGGCCATGGCTGAATTCCTTCCCGTTCCGTATCTCCAGTCCCATCCCGTCTCTAATGAACTGGACTTCAACGAGGCGTAAAGACATAAGTAAAAAAAAAAAAAAAAAAAAAAAAAAAAAAAAAAAAATAGGTAGGGACCTTTCGTTCAGCAATCAGGTTACCATTGAACCATCCAACCACTCAGATACACCAGTAGAAAGAAGTGACGTGTAACCTCTACAAATTGTCCAATTTTGGCTTTTATAGTGCGCTTTTTGCCGATGAAACCCTTTAAAAAAATCCCTTTAGAGCAGTGTTTCCCAACGTGGGGCCCACGCCCCACAGGGGGGCAGTATTTTTTTTTTAGGGGGTCAATTTAGAAATTGACTTGATACGACTTAACAGCTTTCTTTTCGGGTTATTTAAATGCAATGCTAGATACAGGTGCAATGGCATGGCTTTGTGAAGAAACTAAAATCAAATACCCAAATGCAACAGAATGTGCAAGAAAACTTCTATTACCTTTTCCATCTTCATATTTAGCCGAATCTGGATTTAGTGCAGTAAATGATTTCCTGATAAAAAAAAAAAAAAGAAATCGACTGGATATAACACAACGTGGAGACTTGAGATTAAAGCTTATTAAATTGGAGCCTAAAATAAAATCTCTATGAAGCAAGCATCAAGCGCAAGGATCACACTAAATTGCCATGATAAATCTTTATTAAAAATCTTTTGAATTTGAATTTTATTATTTAATTATATGTTTTTTAATTTTACTTACTGTGTTTTATGACAACATTAAAATGTTTTCTTTCAAAACCATCCTATGAATTTCTTTAATAACAATTTTTTAAATTAAAAATTATGTATGGGGGGCCAAAAAAAAATTAAAAGTGGGACATGACCCAAAAAAGGTTGGGAAACACTGCTTTAGAGGAATTCAGCAATACCGCAGCACAGGAAACGCGTTGTAATATTAAAAAGTTGTTCCGAAATTGCTTTTTACGGTCCGGCTATTTCTTGTGTCTTCGTTTCAATTTCGTGACGTCCTGCAAACCGCGGGAGGGGTGGGGGATCTGATTCCAATGGAGCGCGGAGGAGTTAAATGGGAACGGGAGAGTTCCCGCCTCCACCACCGAGGCGCCACCAGTCTCGCGGCCAGAAGAAGAGAGATAAACAGAGAAACGGCGCCAGGGTGGGGGGAGGGGGAGGTTTTAATTAATGCAGCATTGGCGCAGCGGAGAACAAATAACTGGTCTGACGTAATACCCAGTCGGCGGCGTGTTTTTTTTAATTAAGCCGCACAATTTAAGTTGGGAAATGGGAAACGGGTCGAGGAAGGCCCAGGTGTCGGCGAAAAACTGTCGGCGCAGGAAAATGATCAGTCAGTCGCGGGAAAATGGGATCTGAACGGCTCCCGCCGTGGCGGAAAGGGCTAACGCCGTATCAGCCACTGGAGCCGAATTTCGTCCGAACTGCATTCGTGCGAGTAACGCCCGATTAGACGGCCGACCAGTTCGTCCGATTAAGCTCGTCCACTGCAGCCGAATAACGCCAGACACACACTGCCGATCCGTCGCTGTTGCTTCAACACCAAGCGAACTGGGTGTTTTATAAAACGTATAATGACTTACATTTCGTAAAAAGAGGCTTTACCTTGCCCTCCCGAAATATTACGAGAGTGAGGGTCGTATTTAGGATGTGTAGACCCTTGGGCTGAACTTGTGATGGGCGCCCTGCCCCGCAAATATTTTTACATTCAACCTCGCTTTTTATAGTTGTTTTCTAAACAAAATTCTAAAATAACCATTTGAAATTTATTATTAATTTCTAGCATATTTTACTATATCGTATCTACAAGAAGGTAGAATTGTTGAGATAAAAATCAAAACTACTGAAAAATTAAGATATCCAATACAATTCATTAACATAGCTCTGAAAATTATAGAAGAAAAGATTGCAAAGTTGAGAGTTATGACCATGTTACCAATTTCGCAAAAATCAATATTTAAATTTTTAAAACATAAATAAACTTTCAAAATAAAAAAAAATAAAATGATGTAAAAAGAAGATTTATAAGAAATAAGCAAATTTTATTTTTCTGTTGTCTCATAGGCTGCAGCCTGTATAGCCTATGTCTAAATGCGGTACCGACAAGAGTGATGTCTCATAATCGTTTGAGAATATTCCAGTATGAAATTCAAATAATTGTCTTTACTGTACAAATTTTTAATAAAATAATTATTATGAGTGTGTACACGCGCTTCCAACGATTGTCCTTTCCGTAGATATTTTTATAAAAATATTTAAAGGGACTGCGTACCACCACAGTGTATGAAAGAGTTTTATTTTAATAAAAGAAAAAATATAAATCAAGATCAAATAAAAGATAAACAATGAAGTTTATTAGGAGCGCAACACGCGTTTGCCATTCGGCCGAATACGTCCGACTGATCCCATTTGAATGGGATCGGTCCGTCACTCGGCCGTATTCGGCTGTATTCGGTCGAGCCGATCGTGTCCAAGGGACGAATGGCAATGCCTTCAATACCTACCTTGGGAATATTAGTAGGTCGTTTTTTTTTTTTTTTTTTTTTTTTTTTGCTGCCATCAGTCTTTCGACTTGTTTGATGCAATCCTCCATCCCTTCCTATCTTGTGCCAACATCTTCATCTCTACATTGTGGTGTGACAGCGTCACCCACAATGAATATAATTAAATTATTATTAATTATATTCATAATTCCTTTTTTTTTCATTATATTCAAATTTATTAATTATTTAGTCTTGCGACGTATAATTAATTGTAAATAATGAGGGTTGTCTGGATAGGTTAAATGTATGTTTAAAACCAGGGCGGCCAAAGGTATATTTTATTGTAAATCAATTTTTCTGTAAACGCATGGCTCAGAAGGGTTGAATATTGAAGGCTAGAAACTGCCATTTCGGCGGTTGAGAGAGGAACAATGGAGCAGGCGAGGCGACTCGATGGCGCCGGGACAGCCCGGCTTGAGTCCCGTTTGAAATCGGGCGGTGACCTACTACCCCGCTACTACCCCGAAGGCCACGTAGGAAACGCGCGAAGGAGGCGGCGAATGCGACGCATGATATTAAACACGTGACGACGGAAATGTGTAGATAGCCAATCCTGAACATTTATTGGGGTCTACAATACTAATTCCGTGGAGTTCTTTTACATGTGGCGAGCAACTAGCCGAGGAAGAAGAAGGAGCCATTTTTAGACATCACTTCTGTCCAAGACGAGCTGATGAACGGACGTGACTTGGGTCCAAGACGAGCTGGTGAATAGACGTGTCAGCCCGGCACGCTCTCTGATGATCATTGTGGTTGATCATTTCTTGCTTTGGGAAAGCGAGATGTCGAGTGGCATGCTTGCCATTATTTGGAAGTTATGCTAATAACGCGGTCGTAGCCGCTTATTTAGCTTCCATTGCTGCAGTGGCATTGTGTCACCATCACGGCGATGATTCTATGGTAATGTACCAGAAACGACGGTCACTATTCAGTGGATTTTTAACAGACTTATGTGCCCTTAAGCGACGCCTGGGTTAAGACTCTGCTCCCGCCACTTAAATTCTGAGCTAGCTGAATTTATATTTCGATTCAATTTTTTTTTCTTAAGCATCTTGCTGTTTGTTAATTCAATTTTGATGCTTTTCATTCACTTTATACGGCGCCCCCTGGGATTTTCCTTTGTACAGTAAAATGTTAGCTTCAATTTGATGGCCTGTGTTGCCATGTTATTTCAATGTTAACTTTGCTGTTTTTATTACTTGTTTGAGATATTTCATTCAGTTTTGTTTGCTTACTCCGGCGAATTGTAAACGTCGGGTATTGCTTGTTTTTGCTGATCTAATTGTGTTTAACGTAACGTTAATTACTACCCGACCTTGTAAGGCCATAAGACTCAATAAATGAGGTTTTATTTTGTGTCTGAAATTCATGGTTCTAGTTAGTAACCTATTAGATCCCCTTTTAACATCATTATTATATGTATTTTTCATTTTCAGGAATTATTTTAGATTTTTAATAATTCCCCCCTCCCTTTTTTGGCAACTCACGTTTTTCTTAACGGTAGCCAACAAATGGTCTCTTTACAACATACCCCTTACAACCCACGTCCTCAATTAACTGCTTCATATATTCTAATCTCTGTCTTCCTCTGCAGTTCTTACCTTCGACCCCTCCACTAACAAATTAACCAATCCAGCATGTCTCAAAATACTATGACCTACCAGCCTGTCTCTTCTTTCTGTAAGCTTCTTCCACAAACTTCTTTCCTGACCCATCATTTCCAAAACTCGTTCATTTCTTACTTTGTCTGTCCACTTAATTTTCAGCATTCTTCTGTAGCGCCACATTTCAAATGATTCAATTTTCCTTCTGTCTGGTATTCCTAAAGTCCATGCTTCGCTCCACACAAAGAGTTTTAAAAAGTTCTTTCTAATTCCTAGATCAATATTTGAAACTAAAAGGTTTCTCTTTTTCATGAAGGCTCTTTTTGCTAGTGCAATTCTGCTTTTGACATCCTGCTTGCTTCGGTCATCGGTTGTAATTTTGATTCCCAAATAACTCAATTACTTCTCCTATTGCATCCGATCCTATTTTTATATTTAATCTACTAGTATTGGTATCATTTCTGCTACATTTCATCACTTTTGTCTTGCTTTGATTTATATTCAGTCCAAAATCTCCTTCACTATTTTGTTCATGCCATTCAGTAATTCCCCAATATCCTCGGCCCATTCTGCTAACAAGATAATGTCATCATCAAATCGTAGCATTCTGTTTTTTTCTCCTGAACACTTATGCCACATGGAAATTTTTCTTTTAATTTCTTTATTGCTTCCTCTACATACAACTTGAATATGTCATATTCGGCATAACAGTCGTTCGGACGAATTCGGTAGACGGCCGGCGTAATGCTCTATTACTCAGGCAAATTGCGGCTTAACTTTTGTTTTGCTTATGACTTTACGTAACGTTGGCGTCTAGATCATTAGGAGCGAGAAAGGATTGGGGACAAGGAACAGGAAGGATTTCGGCCATGGTCTTTTAGACAATGAGTGGAGTGATTTGTGGAAACCAGGGAAAACCCAGACCCGCATGCACGGACGGGAATTCGAACTCGTGTCCTCCCGAATGCGAGGCCAGAGCGTTACCGCTCACCCACCACGCTCGGTCAGCATTGGGGAAGGGAGTTTTGTTCCTTGCTTAACATAAGAAAAATATATCCCATATTTTTCATAAATATATCTTGTAAAACTTTGGTGTTACCATTGCTGTAATATGGAGGCGAGTATGTAGGAGTTGGTGGGGGTGCAGAGAAGGGCTGCTGGATTTGACTGTGGTATACTGCAGAAAACAATCACAAATTCGTATAATGAAGGAGCTGGAATAGGTTTCGTTGGAAGACATAATGAGGGTGAAGAGAGTCATGGAAGTGTACAAGGCGTATACTGGTGATGAGGCGTGGAAAGACATTTGTGGAAGAATTGTGAGTGCTGCATGGAAGGGAAAAGATCATCATGAAAACAAGCTATCACTCGATTTTCAAGCACAATGGTGTGGAAAAAACTTTTCATTTGTAAGAAAAGGGGGACAGGGATTGGAATAAATTACCGAAATTAACATTTGTAGAGGGCAAAAGTTGGTGGGGTAAGGAAAGGGGGGAAATGGGTGTCTAGGGAAATTGCTACCAGTGCGTACACTCCATCGCAATTCTGATAGATTTACTCTCGCAAAATCCCCTAAGTGATGGGTTCATTAATATGTATATATATTTACTCATGGCTTTAAGCTTTGGCGATGTCGTGATTATTAGAGCTGGGAAAGTTCTCGGGGCAAAGATAGATCGGGAACGAATTCGGCCGTGGCCTTTTAAAGGAAGTATCCCGGCATTCGCCTGGAGTGATTTGGGGAAACCATGGAAAACCCAAATCTGGATGCCCGGACGGGGATTCGAACCCGCGTCCTCATGAATGCGAGGCCTCTCACCCACCACGCTCGCTGTTGTCAGAATCGCACACGCCCTCTGGTTGTGTTGAATCCTTGAAGGACATCGCCAATTTACTGAAACTGAAGGCAAATTCCTACCTTTCTAGCTCTTACTCCAGTCTCGTAAGTTGTATTGATTCTCGCAGATATTTAAAAGTCCAGGCTCTTTAAATAAATTCGTATTCCTCCCCTACGTATCTTTTTAGTTAAATCATAGTATGTTGCCATCTTCATTTAAGTTCTGACATCTATTGTCCATAGACCACGGGTTCTTAACTCTGGTGAGCATTCATCTGAGCCCAGTATTAGAGATGGCGATTCTTCCCGAAAAAGATCGATTCTAATCGAAATTTGGTAAGTCGATTCACAAAAAAATCAAGGTCTAAAAGATCGATTTTCTAAACGCATCATACTCATATATTATAACCATGTTGGCTGTTTCCAGTTCTCCACGTTGACCGGCAGTTTTTTTTTTTTTTTTCTTTTTTGCAACTGCCTGCTTAAGTCTCTGTGAAGTGTGTCACACATGCGAAAGAATTGCTTGCTGAAGACTTGAAATGTAAATACCTCGGCATAACATTTGTTAATAAGCTCAAATGGACAGGACACATTGGACAGGTAGACACCCCAGTAGGAAAAGGTTTCGAAATTCTGCACTTGTTGGAGAGAGCGATGAGGGAATGTACGAAAGAATTAAAGCATTTGGGTTGCAAAACTTTTGTCAGACCATTGCTTGAATATGGTAGTGTAGTATGGGACCCACATTTTGAGTATCAAACACAGCAGTTGGGAGGGGGAACGGAGGTGCAAAGATGGGCTGCTAGATTTGTTTCTGGAAATTACCGCAGAACGCAATTAATAACAGATATGATAAAGGACCTGGAATGAGATTCATTGGAAGACAGGAGGAGGGTGAAGAGGGCAATGGGAGTGTACGGGGCGTATACTGGTGATGAGGCATGGAAAGATATTGCTGTAGCTATGAAAAGTAATGCATGGAAGGGAAAAGATGACCATTACCACAAGCTGGCACTCGATTTCAGGCACAAGGGTGTAGGAAGATTCTCTTTCGTAGGTAAGGGTGTCAGGGGTTGGAATAAGTTCCCAAGAGAATTGATGAATAATTGGGCAAAAACAATTTAAAGTTGAAATTTGTAGAGGGCAAAAAATAGGTGGGTACAGGATAGGGAGAAGATGGGTGTGTAGGGAAATTGCCTCTGGAGCTTGCGACCCATCGCAGTTAAATTTTTGATAGCTTCAGCAATATATATATACACATATATATTAAAAACATTACTTTAATATAACTAAAAAGCCAGTCACTGTATAAAAATACTTAAGTGTTTTTATTGGTTTGTAATTGTGTTTGAGATTTCCTTCTACTAATTTCGTGAGTTTTTCTTAATAAACAGCTCTCAGTTCGCAAGACTGCATGAAAAACTCAACCCAGTTTGAACCACCAAAGGCTTCTGACGAATTCGTAGCAGTTCCGACGAACGGAATGTATTCGGCGTGTCCACTAACACAGGTTTCTATTTTCTCTGATCGCTTCGTGTTTCCCAGAACGTCATTTCTTCATAACGGGCGTCCACTTTAACGGCAGACTTAATATTACTGGAATTAATATTCCTAGAATTGCGTTTCCGCCCCAACATGTCGAAATTCTTGCCAACGATAATACTCTTCTCCGTTCACCCCATGGAGGAAGGAAATATATGGAGGAGAAGTGACGTTAAATTGGTGAAGCAGGCTCGCGCATGCGCAGTGGCGGCAGCGGCGATATTGCGCTTCCAAACAATTGCGATGTTCCCAGTATATCCCGAAAACTAAGCAAGATATCTAAAAATTTTATTCTTTATTTTCGATTTGTCTCGTCGTGTTACATAAGAATCGATCATTAAATTTGACGTTTGCGAAATTTTTCTTCTCCATTTCAACTCAAGACACCTCACTTTTGATACAGTATATCTCTAGAACTAGGTGAGATATCGAAAATTTTTATTCTTTATTTTTCATTTGTCTCGTCTTTTTAAATAAGAATCCATCATCAAATTTGACTTTGACCAATTTTTTCTTCTGAATTTCAACCAAAACCATTTCACATTTGGGACAGAATATCTCGAAAACTAAGCAGGATATCAAAAAATTTTATTCTTCATTTTTTATTTGTCATATCGAGTTACATAATAATCCATCAGCAGATTGCGGCGTCAGGTTTATCCTAGAGTCCCCTTGAGGTTTTGTACATATTCCCCGTGTCTGTATGGAAGCGGCCATGCACCCTCCACTCCGGCCATGCCCCCCCACTCCTCCTCCCCCCTGCTTCACTTCAATGCGTGGTGAAGGTCTCTTGCGTTGTCTCCATATTTTTCCTTCCTCCATGGTTCACCCCGGCAGAGATTCTCTGTATAGATACTTCTGCTGAAACATCAAAGATATTACTGTCGACTGCTTAGCGAATAAACTTATTTGCGTGATAACAATATGAAGGTTGATGGTGCTCATCTATAAACTAACAAATGGCAACATATAATATCGACAACGGTCAAAATTGGTTACTCGAAGTATGTTAATATTTCACCATGATTTGCTGACTTTCGACAATGTACGGAAAATAATAACTTGAATCTCGGTCAAAATAAAAATAAGCGACAGAATGTTGAAGTTAGGCATGAAGAACAGACCTATGGACGTGCAAAAAATGCTGTTCCGAACCGACGTGTGAAAGTTGCTGACGATGCCCTATACCACCAGGCCGAAACGGGTCTCGTGTATTATTATTTTTTTTTTTTTTTTTTGCAAAAAAAAGCGTTTAATTTAAGAATATATTTCAAAAAACTAGCTTCACTGATATAGAGTATCACTTTCTCTTTCATAACAGTATATTCTGAAAGCGATGATGTAAGCGAACATGTTCTGAAGCAATCAGACGAAAAGTTGTAACGCGTATCGTGTCTTTTACAAAGGAGATGTTTCTCGCTTTGGATACTGCCACGAATCGCGAAAGAAATAATGGAGATAGCATAAATTCAGCACTATAGTCAGAGGGGAAATGGAAAAAAGATTACAACTGTGGCATTCTTTTATGGTCGGCTTTGAAAACTGAATTTTGTTTCTCACTCACAGCTTTTGATGTTCCAAGAGCCACCGACAGAATAATAGGGAACCCAGACTAATTTACCGCATGTATCCCGCCTGCAACTGTTTTAACCTACGCTTGCTTCGCGAAATACTTATTAAGTTCTGTGCGGTGTTAAATATTTATTCGAACCAACATTGCAGACTTCATTCCTACTATTTAAAGCGCCCACGGTTAATTAAAATTTCTCAAAGGACGAATCTCTTATTACGGAAATTTAAACCCGGATTCTATAATGTTTCATGGGATTGAGTTTCTGAGGACGTTTCTTGCTATTTGCGCTCTTTCCCTAATAACTTTGCGACTGAGATTAATTCAAACTGTTATCGCGAAATGCATCAGTGTTGGTCTAAACGAGAGTCGTTTAGAAAAGACTTATTTGAAGGTATATTTTTCACCAAAAAAAAAAAAAAAAAAATTGGAAATAATATAATCCTCGGTTTGCAGCGTATATTTCATCAAGCAAACTAACCCTTTTGAATGTAAATGTTATTTTGTTTGGAGCGTTTCAATTGTTGTTATTTGTGAAAGGTGTTTTCTCGTCACGAGCCATCTTTCTCACTTCATACGTAACCAAAATCTATAAATGGGGTATCACTTCAAAGATTAAGTTTTCCGCTTTGCCAACATCATTAAATTAGAAAGGAATTTTTGGAAATTCAACCCGTAAATGATTAAATTATGAACAATTATGCGATAGTTCAGAGTCAAACCGCTAGGTTTCGCTAGCGAGTGATCGCATCCGAAGTAACCTGAACACAGGACCCAATTGTAACATTCTGGATAGTGAAATGCTCCAAACATTGTTGCGTTTTTTTTACGGATTGGACCCAGGGTCGGCTTAAGGAATTTCGGGGCCCCCTGCGAAGTATGATTTCGGGGCCCCTACTTCTTTTCTAGATGTACTTTTGCTAATTTTCGTGACTTTATACACACATACATATATATATATATATATGTGTGTGTGTGTGTGTGTGTGTGTGTGTGTGTACAAAAGGGTCAACAGTTTATTGAGTATTAGCTGGACGGGACCAACTTCGCCGAGTCTCTGGTGTTTTATCAATGCATCTCATATGGATCTCCCAACTACTGTCACTTTCATTTCTGGCTAAGCCCTGCTGCCCATTGTGTCAAACGAACTTGTTTTTGTATTCAATTTTATAGCTATTATATTTATAATACACTTTTTGTATACGACATTTCTTTTCTTGCCTTTCTTTGCTAGCACATATAGGATTTTGGGGCTGGAAACACGTGAGCAGGCATACACATTTTAATTCAATAATTTTTTATATGTAACGTCAAAAGATGAATGAGTTTATTCGAACGAAATTACATAAATTGCTGAAACAGGTTCAGAGCAATACACGCCTTTAAATATATAGGCCTATTGTAGTTACATCAGATACGACTTTCTCAAAACTGAATCTGATGAAGGACTTCTCGTGGGACTCTACACATCAGAAAACGTGTATTGTGAGCGCAGCTTGTTAACATTCTAAATTTGTAGATTATTTATTTTATCAGGAAAATTGTTCGTTAAGTAAGGACTAATTTTGAAGGGGATCATGACGGGGCCCCCTCAAACTTGGGGCCCCCCGCGACTGCGGTTCTTGCGGTAGCCTTAAACCGGGCCTGGAAGGACACGTGTTGCTTTGAGTGGATACGCGATTTTCTAACTGATCGATCACAGTATGTCGTTGTTGACGGGGAAGCCTCTTCTAAGATAACTGTTACTTCGGGCGTTCCTCAAGGAAGTGTAATAGGTCCACATCTTTTCTTAATATTTGTAAACGATCTAGTTGACAACATCAAATGCTGGTTGCGATTCTTTGCCGACGATGCAGTTATCTTTAGGGAAATAAGGTGCCCCGACGATTGCTTAAAAATTCAGCGCGATTTGGATGCTATTTTCGATTGGTGCCGTAAATGGCAGCTTACACTTAATTGCAAAAAGTGCAAGGCAATGCGGATAAGTAACAAAAAGAATCAGTTTGTTTACGAGTACAAAATAAGCAATTCAGCTGTTGACACGGTTGATTTCGTGAAGTATCTGGGGGTGATAGTACAAACCAACACGAAATGGGACATGCACATAACTTCCGTCGCAGGCAAGGCGAATTCTAAATTGCGATTCATAGGTCGTATTTTTAGGAATTGTAAGGCTCATACAAATGAAATAGCGTATAGAACACTAGTGCGTCCGCATCTGGATTACTGTTGTGGAGTTTGGGATCCGTATCGCAAGGTTCTGATTGACTCAGTTGAGAGGGTGCAGAGGAGAGCCGCTCGATTCGTGACTGGTTGCTACAGCCCTTATGAAAGCGTCACAGAATTGATACATAGATTGGGCTGGGATAGTTAGCAAGATAGACGACGTAGCTTGCGTTCGAATTTATTGGAGAATATGCGAAAAAATTTAAATTTCGAGTGCAATGAAATACTTCTTCCGACAACCTATTTGGATCGCAATGACCGGAGGGATAAGATTAGATAAATAAGATGCCGCATGGATGCATTTATGTATTCCTTCTTTCCTCGCGCTATTCGGGATTGGAATGGGTGGGTTTAGGATTGGTGCTTAGCACCCTCTGCCACCCACAATGTTTGTGACTTGCAGAGTATGGATGTAGATGTAGAGAATGACAGTGCCTAGTTCCATGTCTCAAGGGCTACGCCAACACACTGTTCGCCTGCCCAATTGGACTGGCCCGCCCAATGCCCCGGAATCAATCCTACAGAACGGTGTTTCTCAACCTTTCTGAATACGCGACCCCTCCACAAGTAAAGAATTTTGGCGAACTCGTGCGTAATTAAACTATGTCAGTGATTTCAAAGATGGCGTATTTAATTTTTTTTTTTTTTTTTTTTTTTATTTTTTTTTTTTTTTTTTTTTTTTTTTTTTTTGTGAGACCGTACCTAGTGATCGAGAAATCAAATGCTGAGCAAGGTAGTCACTGGCAGTGATATATGGTCTTTGCCGTGGTGGCGGCGCGGGAGGTAGCTACATAGCAACTCTTTGTTTTCGTTCGCTGCGATCAGGGGACCGAGTACCCCAGCCAGTACCGAGGATAAAATGTAGTTCTCAAGAGACCTGCGCATCCCCCACCCCTGCTACAAGTGGCAGTGGCGGAAACAAATGAAAACCTAAAAAAATGGACTATGTGACGGCAATTAGGGGGCATCCACAAATTACGTGAGGTGTTTTTCTGGATTTCTGGACCCCCTCCCCCCTGGTGAGATTTCTTGAGATCTGGCAGGACCTCCCCCCCCTGTGGTGAGATCTGGTCCGTGAGAACCCCCCCCCCCCCATAGAAATTGCCCTGGAAGCTTTTGTAGATCTTTTTTTTAGGTCACAGCCTCACTTTTTGACGTCTAAAATCGACTTTCGCACAAATTGTAGACTTTTTTTTAGCTCTACTGTCCTAAAATTTGGAAAAATCTCACGTGAGATTTCCGTAGACCCCCCCCCTCCCCATGGTGAGATCTGGTGAGATTTCGCTAGACCCTCCCCCCCTATTTCACCTCACGTAATTAATGGATGTCCCCTAACCTGAAATATGGCTCTAATCAGAAAACATGGTTATTTGCTTCTCGAAAATACAGCGACGATTCGACAATTTGCTAAAAAAAAAAGAAAAAAGAAATAGACAGGCTCAGCCTACTCACTGGAAATTTTACGTTCTTATTGTAACCCTCACAGATTCAAAAACACTGCTGCAGAACATCTGTGGAACGATTCGGATGCCGGGTGAGAGCTCGTC
This sequence comes from Vandiemenella viatica, assembly GCA_031002005.1. Taxonomy (NCBI): domain Eukaryota; kingdom Metazoa; phylum Arthropoda; class Insecta; order Orthoptera; family Morabidae; genus Vandiemenella; species Vandiemenella viatica. The sequence goes on along the minus strand of CM061918.1, from coordinate 140,493,688 downwards.
AGAATCTGTCGCTCAACTCGTGGGATGGTTGCAAGAGCAATGGCGACGGGTCCCGCTATAAGTTCTGCAAACACTTGTAGAGAACATGCGGGACAGGTTGGTTGCTGTTACAGCTGCAGGAGGAGGTCCTACGGCATTCTAAAGGGGCGTCCGTTAATTACGTGAGGTATTTTTCCGGAATTATAGAAACCCCCCCGTCCCCCCCCTCGTGTTGTGAGATCTTGTCGAACCACCCCCCTCCCCCCATGATGCCATGAGATCTTGAAGGGGAAACCCCCCCTTTTTACACCAGTTATACCCTTCCTAAAGTCGGTATCGGCAATCGTAAGTAGGCCTCTTTATTTTAATAAAAAAGCTCTACTATTCTTCAAGAAATTAAAAACTTGACGGGATATTTCGGTCGGCCCCCTTCCCCTTGGCGTGATTTGCCGAGATTCCGCTGCCCCCCCCCTCTTAATTTACCTCACGTAATCAATGGGCACTCTTTAACGGGATGACAACCGCCAGCAAACATTCTGGAAAGGGTCAGTTTACTTTTTGGTAGATAGATTTTTTTTAACTGCTTAACGTCTCTTAACAGCGAGGTCTTATAGAGATGGGAAAGGATGTGTGGCAAGGAATGGGAAGGAAATAGGCCATGGCATTTTGAAGGAAGCATCCCGGCATTCACCTGGAGTGATTTTGGAAACCATGGAAAACCCAAATCTGGATGCCCGGACGGGGATTCGAACCGCCGTCGTCTCGAATGCGAGGCCAGAACGCTAACCGTTACACCACCACGATCGGTGGGTAGATAGCGTCTAGGCTGGTTGGTCATATTTTGAGACATTCTGGATTGGTTAATTTCTTAGTGGAGGGAACAGTCGAAGGTAAGAAGTGTAGAAGAAGGTAGAGGACGGGCATGGGCGCCAGGAAGGGGGGGGGTGCAAGGGGGTGCACTTGCACTCCCCTGGTATGAAAGAAATACACAGAAAAAGATTAAGAAACGAAAATTTTATTATGAAATTCACTGTTTGAATAATAACTTAAGGCGATAAGGTTGTTGTCAAACTTTGTCCAACACCTTGTCAATAAATTCAATATCCTTAGTTAATTAGTAATAAGTGCCATATATACAAGCATAATGTATTAAAAAAGATACCGATGCACCTCCCTCAAAGTAATCCTGCCGGCGCTCATGAGGACTTGGGTTGTAAGGGGTACGTAGAGATGAAGAGGCTAGCACAGGATAGGAATGGATGGAGGATTGCATCAAACCAACCGAAAGACTGGACAGCAAGGAAAGGGTATAATTTAGTTCATATTCTTCATCGGGACACGTATTCGCTGAGTCAGCCTATCCCTCGTAACAATCCCCCCCCCCACGTGCCTGCTAAGTGGCCTGCGAACCTGCAAATATGGCGGCGGTGTTCGCTTCGAATGTGTCTTCTAAACTTCGCGCGCGACAAAGTTTACCCGGAGAGTTTGTAAGTTACTTCATCTGTGCCCGTAGGCGCAGAAGAAGCGATTCCGAGCACTTGCTCGCCCGTTGCACAAATATCTGAGCGCTGGAATATTTATCGAATTGGCGATTCGCTGTTGGAGTAACGAAGCGAACGGAATAATGCGACGGAGTATTGTGTTTGCACAGCCCACGCTATCTCCCGCAACATCCAACACAGACTACCTGCAACTGTATACGCCTCGTCGACGTCGAGGTCATTAGAGACAGCAAGGAGCGGGAAGGAATTCGGTCATTTCCTTTTGTAGTAATCATCCCAGAATACGGCTATGCAGTAATTTGGGGAAACCACGGAAAACCCAATACTGGATGACCCGACGGGGATTCTAACCATCGATGCCAGAGCATTACCGCTCACGCACCATGCTCGGTCATTTGACAACAGGTGGCTACCAAACATTAAGGTTCTTTCCGCACAAAAAAAATTTAACTGCTTTACGTCTCTCTAACAGCGAGGTCTTTAGAGACGGGAAAGGATGGGGGGCAAGGAATGGGAAGGAATTCGGACCTGGCCTTTTGAAGGAAGCATCCCGGCATTTGCCTGGAGTGATTTGGGAAACCATGGAAAACCCAAATCTGGATGCCCGGACGGGGATTCGAACCGCCGTCCTCCCGAATGCGAGGCCAGAACGCTAACCGTTACACCATCACCCTCGGTGGATCTGATCATGTTTTTTATAGTTAACATACTGTTATCGCTACAATTCATCACTGTTGTCTCGCTTTGGTTTATATTTAACACAAAATCTTCCTTTAGTTTGTTAATTTGACAGCACGAAAGCATTCATATTCAGAAACAGCGTTCGCTATAAAACAGAATTGCGATTAACTAGTACAGAGTGATGACGTAGATTCGGATAGGATTATTCTTGTAAGCGGGTTTTGCGTTTTTTTTTTTTAATTATAAAAAACATATATTTTTCATGTTATGTAGATACATGTAATCTGTTACAGGTAAACAAAATTAATACTATCTAAGCCTCTTCTTGCTTTTCAATCCCTTCTTCTTAGCACTTCCAGGTACATAACTTGGTGGTTCTTTTTTCGTACTTTGTGTATGATTCAAAGATAGAGTTGCAAACACACTTGCGGCAGCCTCTCCAGTGTCCATTGTCTGCTCAGTCTCTGTGTTATCCTGTGTTTCTGCAGACTCTTCTGTTACAGGTTGAAGCAAAGGTCGTGACGAAAACTTGTGTTTTACTGCAGCGTATTGTAACAAGTCAATGACCTGGAAATTTGAATCATTTTTTTCACCCCCAACACAAAAGACAAATGGAGAATCTGGACAAGCATCAAGACTTTGAATTGCTCCCATGTTAAGTTTCTTTTCAGTTATGTGTACAGGAGTTGCTTCAGATATGTCCCACATTTTTAGCTTCTTGTCACTACCAGCTGTCACAAGTAAACCAGGACAACTGGAGCTGAGAGACAAACCTGACACCTCTCCATGATGAGCAGACAATTGCCACAAAGGTTTTTCATTGCGGCAGTCCAAGCAGTATACAAGGCCATTATCTGTACCTGCCAAGAAGCAGTAAGGATTGAAATGATTCCACATTACTCGTTCAACTTCCCCATCAGTCTCCCATGTTTTGAATGAATCATCGGTACGACAGTCGAAAACTCTTATTAACTTATCACAGCATCCTGTCAGCAGCAACTGTGATTCAAATGGATGCCATTTTAAAGAAGAAACCTTTTCTTCAAACTGTGATAGTGTTGTTGCAGCTTTCCCACTGTCCAAGTCCCTAAGATATGAGGCAAATTTGAGTTCCAAGATATGTCAAGCACTGCATCTCTGTGTCCATGCTGCTTAATTCCTTTCTTCTTTCTAGCTTTATTGCCTAATCGGAAAGCTGGCTCCAGAGAATCAATGATATCTAGGTCCCAGACATCAATAATTGGTGACATGCTACCCACAGCACAGTAATTCCCTGGTTTTGGGTCCCCTGGATCATAGCTCAACCACTCAAGACATAAAGGAAACACTGGTAGTAGGAGGTCATGATGAACATAAAGTGATTCTTCCAATTCATTATGAACATACACTTCCAATACACAAGTCTCTCCAGTTACATGTCCAACCACGATCAAATTGTCATCAGGTTTTATAATATCATCTTCTCTCTCACTGTCATCAGAATCGTCTAAAGTAATATATGGATCTTTCCCTGCACTATCGTGGACAACCAAGTTGCCAATTCCAAAAAGATGAGATGTATCATCTTCATTGTCATAGTTTTCAAAATCATACAGGTCTTCGTCTTTATTTTCATTGCTTTCTATTTCAGTCTCTTCTTTCACCTCTTTCTTCACTTCAACTTTTTCATCATCTTCTTCTCCTGCCACATCATTGTCTTCACTAGCTTCATAATCATTTATATCCTCATCTGCAATCTGTGCAGCATCCTTCAGTTCGCCTCCAGTCTCCTCAATAATTTCTTTCAATTCTTCTTCTGTCAATTTCACCTTCTCAGGTTCTGCTGCCGCCACTCCTCTCTTTACCCATCTCACACACGGAATAAAATTCAAACGCTTTCCATTTTCATCCATTTTTTTTCTCTCATCACACTATTAAAAAAAAATTATTTACTTTTCCACATGTGTTCAACACATCTCTAAACAAACCAAAGAATTACACACAACGCGTTTGCAGCAGGTTTCCACGTACGTGACCCACTTCCGTCGGCATGTATCGCATTAACGCTGTTACCGGGGAGATAATGCAGTGCTGGGAGCAGCCAATAGCGTTACGCCGGCAGAAGCGGCTGTTGCGTCCAATTATACGACTCCATTAACAGATTGATGGGATTGTGCCGCCGCCGACAAAACTCGCTCCACTAGCGAATATTGTGATACGCTTCAGACTGCATCAGTTTATTGGAGAGAACACCAGGGCTGTAACAGACGCCATCTTAGAAGGGACAACTTTGATCTCGAAAGCTCGGAATCGCACGAAAATATGCTTAGAATAACAAGCGATTATAAACAAAACAGTGGTGTGTGTCATTTCCATGCAAAACGTTATATTCTACCTCAAGTAACATTTTAATAGAGACAAACAACGTAACAAGATATCAATACCATATGAAGGAAATTATACGTCATTCAATGACGTCAGTGTATCATTACATTTTCAATCAACAGTGCCATAAACTCTCTGATTAAAGTAGTTAATATAGCGCAAAACACCAATATACAGCAGTGCCACACACCTGATAGTGCTTATATTAGTCCTCAAAGTGCAGATGCGGGATTTCGACGAAGTGGAAGAGAACAATGTGCACATCTCACTAAAGCCACGTTATCACATTCCAAATCAATTCCGCATTCACGCAGTCCAATATCGAAAGCCACACTAATTACATTTTCAAATTATGTTGTTGGTCTGTCAATGCCATAACCTGGCTTTCGTCAAGCACATTGCGACACAGGCTTATACGTAGGTGCAGCAAACTGATTGTAAATCACAGAGTGAAGTTTCATGATGAAATAACGATCGTGAATGTTCACTTGTGGTTTGGCACATTGTAGTCTTACAAAATTAGTTATCCTTCTGATATAGAGCTTATATTGCCGTAAAAAGTAAACATCAATGGGTTGGCAGAATTTCGTTTTTTCCGGTGGCAATATCTTCAGGATAAGACCTTTGTTAGGAAAAGTTGGATCTAGGGTACGATCCGTATGACCTGACGAGGAATCACACAACAATAGGCTCTTTTCATGAATCTTTAATAGCACTAGCAGACAAGTGCGGAGTTCTGCACGGAAATGACACACACCATTATTTTGTTTATGATCGCTTGTTATTCTAAACATGTTTTCGTGCGGTTCGGAGCATTCGAGGTCAAAGGTGTCCCTTGTTAGTGAATGCGGATGTTTTGTGTATGTGAAAAAATAAAATTATAATTATTTAGATTTTAATATTTCATCAAAGTTAAACTTAAATTTAAAAAAGGCATATTTTTTACCACAAATTCACTGTCATATTACTATTCTTCCTCTTCTTTCAACAGCAAAAAAACGTTGGGTGATTTAACAAGTGAATTAAATTATTTACATAACTACGCACGCGTCAACAAAACAATCTTCGCCACCTGACTTCCCACCGCTCTAGCGGCACATTCACAGTACAACTAGTAGGACCTACGATGATCCGATTTTACGAAAAGAGATTCTTGGGCCGTGAAAGAGGTTGTAGGACTGCGTGCAGGACCTGTTGGATGTGGTTGGACTCCGAAACAAACAACACGGATCCTTCCTGTCCAACAAGCTACGGAAACCATGGAAAACCCGAATCTGAATGCCTGGACGGGGATTCGAACCGCCGTCCTCCCGAATGCGAGGCCAGAACGCTAACCGTTACACCACCACCCTCGGTCCACTACATTAATACCTTACGTTGTGGTGGTTAATAATGGCAGTAGCCAAGCAGCAGAACATACAAAACACAGCGTTGATCACGCCACCGTTAACGAGTCTCTTCCGTTGGAAGAAAGCGAGGATAAAGAAGAAACAGCCGCCGCGTGACTGCTCTAATTGGTCGAGCTGACCCTCCAAGCCAAACGGCTTGAACTGTCTCCACGTACTGCAGCTAAGCAACGAGTTACTTGGGAGATATAGTGGGCAGTAGGGTTCCAAAGTACATGACAAGTCATATTTTTTCCCTTGTCTGATCGAACTGAACGCTTCTGACTGAATTTAAATGTACCAGCGGGTACCCCCCCCAAAAAACGGAATTATTTTTTAAAAGCTATATATTTTCAAATTTTTTGCAAAACAACTTTATCCCCTTCAAAATACTCTCCATTACAACCAATACATTTGTCCTACCGGTGCTTGCTCTTTAGAAATGACTGACAGCTCCTCCCTCGTTTATTTCTTGACCTCTTCAATGTTGTCAAATCGGTGTTCTTTCATACCCCTTTTCACGAGTGGAAATACGAAAAAGTCGCACGGAGCCAGGTCAGGCGAGTAAGGTGCGTGGGGCAGTGGAACCATGCCATTTAAACTGCCTAACAGAGACAGCTGTGTGTGCAGGTGCATTGTCGTGGTGGAAGAACCAGTCTCCTGTCTGCCACAAATCGGGTCTTTTTTGGCTAACACTGGTGCGTAATCTTCTTAAAATTTCCAAATTGATTGACGTTTTGATGTGGGGGAGCTAACTCTGAATGAACTACGCCCTTGGCATCAAAAAAAACAAATGAGCGTTGTTTTGATTTGACTCGACGACATTTTTTTGGACGGGGTGACAATGACACCTTCTACTGGCTTGACTGTTGCTTTGTTTCTGGGTCGTAACCATAGCACCATGACTCATCACTAGAATTGACCTCTGTCAGAAAATCTGGATCAATTTCAAGCTGTTGTTTCAAAGCACATGTTTCAACTCGACGTTCTTTTTGATTGTCAGTCAGAGATCGAGGAACAAACTTGGCAGCAACCCTTTTCATTCCCAAATCTTCGGTTAAAATTCGCTGAACTGAGCTCCAAGATAACCCACTAATCTTTGACAGTTGATCAATTGTCTGTCAACGATCTGAGATCACAAGTACTCGAGTTTTTTTTTCAACATTTTCGTCGATTCTGGCAGTTGATGGACAGTCTGGACGAGGTTTGTCATCAATCGACATGTCGCTATTTTTAAACCGAGCGAACCACTCGTACACTTGTGTTTTTCCCCTAGCGTCATCTTTGTAAGCTGTTTTCAACATTATAACGGTTTCAGCGGCATTTTCACTGAGTAGAAAACAAAATTTCACAACTGCACGTTGTTCACTTAAACTTGCCATCATCAAAAACGAAACAATAACAAAACAGCGCCAGCAAAAACAATCACTGCAGATTAACAGAACAAGCCCGGTCGACAACACAGGCGGCACTGAACTGACAATGAGTTGCGCTATAAACGCCTAGCGGCAGAAACGCGTACTACAGAAGCTCCGCCCACGGCAATGCTATTCCGGTTGTTTTTGGGTACACCCTCGTATTTTATATAGCAGATAAATGCGTATTCAGAACATTCTTTTACTTTTAGTCATATCACGATAGTATTTATGGTCAAATTTCAGGGAAAAATCTGGTAATTTTTTGGGTTACAAATCTTTGGTCACACTATTGCTTGAATATGGTAGCGTTGTATGGGACCCACATTTTGAGAATCAAATACAGGAGTTGGAGAGGGTGCAAAGAAGGCCTGCTAGATTTGTTTCTGGAAGTTACCGCAGAATGCAATCGTAACAGATATGATAAGAGAGCTGGAATGGGATTCATTAGAAGACAGGAGGAGGATGAAGAGGGTCATGGGAGTGTACAGGGCGTATATTGGTGTTGAGGTATGGAAAGATATTGGTGCAAGAATTAAAAGTAATGCATGGATTTTTTTTAACTGCTTTACGTCTCTTTTTAACATCGAGGTCTTTAGAGACGGGAAAGGATGGGGGGCAAGGATGGGGGCAAGGAATGGGAAGGAATTCGACCATGGCCTTTTGAAGGAAGCATCTCGGCATTTGCCTGGAGTGATTTGGGGAAACCATGGAAAACCCAAATCTGGATGCCCGGACGGGGATTCGAACCGCCGTCCTCCCGAATGCGAGGCGAGAACGCTAACCGTTACACCGCCACGCTCGGTTAATGCATGGAAGGGAAAAGATGATCATGACCAAAAGGTGGCACTCGATTTCAGGCACAAGGGTGTAGGAAGATTCTCTCTTCTTTTTTTTTTCTCTCCCCTTTAGTAAGGATGTCAGCGTTTGGAATAGTTCACCACGAGAAATGATGAATACTTTACCAAAAATGGTAAAACAAATTAAAGTTAAAATTAGTAGAGTGCGAAAGTTGGGAAATTGGCGCCGGAGTGTACGGTCCGTCGCAATTTGATTAAATTAAAAAATTTAAATGGTTTCAGGTCTGGTTTCTACTATTTTGTCACCGGAGGTCAATGTATAATTCACTTTTTATACTTCACTTCATAACTGTGTTTACATAGGAATTAAAAACATTTATTATGTTATAATGGTACAGTGAAATATCTCCTCCGATTGATGAAACAGTGATTGGAGACGATGTAGACAGACGTCAGTCTCGACTTGGGATGCAAGGTAATATAAATATCGATAAATATATCGATATCGATGCCGGGCAGATATCGATATCATCTGCCAAATCATATCGATAGTATCCATACTTTCCGTTATCGTATATACAGGGCGTTCGCCGGGAAACGCTACCCACTGTTAGCGCTACAAGGAAGAAACTGCTCCCGGCGAGCGAGCGGTCAGCTTCCGGCATTGTTCGACCGTCGGCCGCGGACTATTTCATAATAATTACGCTTCATTTTTTTTTTTTTTAACAGTTTAACGTCCCTTTTTAACAACGTGGTCTTTAGAGACGGGAAAGGATGGGGGCAAGGAATGGGAAGGAATTCGGCCATGGCCTTTTGAAGGAAGCATCCCGGCATTCACCTGGAGTGATTTGGGGAAACCATGGAAAACCCAAATCTGGATGCCCGGACGGGGATTCGAACCGCCGTCCTCCCGAATGCGAGGCCAGAACGCTATCCGTTACACCACCACGCTCGGTAATTACGCTTCACAAACTTGTATGTGCTAAGCATTTAAATGTGACGTCAGTTGCGGATCAACAGTGCCATCGTGGACACCCTGCAAGTACCAGTTGCAAAATCTAATCCTAGGCCCCTGGTCTATTTCTGTAATTTTATGCACCACAATTGTTTTGTACGGCTTTAAGTGAACTAGCTTTTTTACTTTCCAAGCTGACGTCTTAGATACGCCTTCCTGCTGCCCTAACTGACTTAATGATTTTTTGGGTGACTGTTCTAGTCGAAAAGCGATATAGTCAATTTTCTCCTCTGTGAGAATACGGTTGACCGACAGTCTCTTTTTGTTAAAAAATGAACCCGTTTCTCTTACTTTTTTAACCAGACACAGAATTGTTGATTTAGCTGGCAGTAAAGCGCCAGGATATTCGCGAAGAAATTTACTGCGACACGTTTTAAACGACTTCTTCTTCTAATATGTATCGTAGAGAAATATTCTTTGTTGCAAACTGTAACGAACCATAATTTTACTCACACTCAAACACGGTACAGATTAGTAAGAGTAAGAAGCCCCAAACCAGCCAAACCGCAAAGAAACGTTTATTCACAACATTGTTGGGGCAGCGGAGGTGTTAAACAGTGCGGTGATTCATGGCGCCGTGTGGCGGGAGTTGCTGGCTCCACTGTCCCAGCAAGTTGCCGACGGCAACAGACTGGGAGGGTAGCGTTTCCCGGCGAACGCCCTGTATTATTTTATAAATTAAAAACAAATATGTAAATCAAAATCAAGTAATAAATTTGCAATAGCAAAGGACGTTATCGAGCTAAATCGGAGCTTAGCATAGTTGAGTCTGGTCCTCTTCACCCATACATTTATTAGCAGGTTTTTTTTTTTTTTTTTTTTTTTTGGCGCGAAGAGGTTCTTAGTTTTCGATTTCACTGCATGACGTCGATATTATCGTATCGACCATTATTATTATTAATCATTATTGACCTTGAGGACAGTGTTTAAACTCAAATTATTCATGATTACTCAGTTTTTGTTTGTATTTGTCTTCTTCCTCTTCTCTTCCCAAAACCTCTTCATACGCTTACTGTGTTCCCGTTTCCTTTGTTCAGTCCATTTTGTTCCTGTTTTTGTCTGTATTTTAAATTTTGTGTTCATAATTTTGTTCCTGAATTGTCCCCTTTCCCGTGTCATTTCCTTGCTGATGCCTGCGTGATTCAAGTCCTCTTCTATTTCCTGGAACCAGTTGGTTTTCCTGAGTGAACCATTTACCACATCAAAGATCCTCTTTGTGAGTCTAGTGCTGTTCATTCGCTGTAAATGTCCATAGAATTGTAATCTACGTCTTCTGATCATTAATAATATCGATATAAATATCTTATCGGTTGACCGATATATCATTGCAACCCAGGTCTCGACCTGTTGTGTCTCTATACCTCGCCGCTGGTTTCCAGGAAGTCCGTAGCCTGAGTCAGCCTTGTTGACTTGTATCGCTTCTGGGAACAACGCCATTAGCGGGTGACAACACAGCGGAATGCAACCAACCAGCCAGTCTGTCGCGGCATACTAGTGCCACGGAAATGGCTGCGCCAGCATATTCCTTTAGTATCACTATTACTGGCTTTAAGCTACTCGACCAGACAGCCAAACTGTCAGCACGTATACAGCCTGCCCTGGAATGAAAGGATAACTAATCCTGCAACCACAGAGAGGTCACAGCATGTCCTACTATATGACAAAATTTTATTTTTAGTAAAAGTCTAACCATTTTCGAGATATTGATTTTTTAAAATATTTTTTTGGAAACAAGTAACTTTGTTGAGTTTATTCCATGCCATGTTCATTTTTTTTTTAATTTGCTCAAAGATATTTGAGTCATCTAAAACAATGTTTTTTTTTAAAAAAAAGTTAAAAAACCTTATAAAAACCTGTGAAAATTTTATACTTCTTTAAAAATGGTTGTTTTACGGTAGTTCAATCTGCTAAAGAGACCGTTGTGCATTTTAAACATGTAGTAAAAAAAAAATGATGATAATTATCTTAAAAGAAAGGTTTTTGCTATGGTGTGCATACAAATAATATACAGAATAAAAGCAAGAAATATTTTTTTTATCTCGTTAATTATAAAAATTGTTCAAAATAGCCACCATTTGCTCCTATAAACGCTTTAAATCTGTTGATACATGATCTTTTTATTCGAATTTTTTTTAAAAAAAATCAATATTTCGAAAATGGAGATACTTTTACTAAAATAAAATTTTGCCTTATAGTAGGTCATGATGCGGCCTCTCTGCAGTTGCAGGATTATCCTTTCATTCCTTAACACCCTGTATTGTATTTCATATTTGCGTTGTAACAGCTGTTCTATACAACTAAACTAGGTGACACGTGCGATAAATTCGCGAAATAAATACGATTAATAGTGAGATTGGAGGTTCGTAATAAGCAGAAAGAATAACTGCCTCACTCGTAGCAATTGTTTATTACTTTAGTTTTTTATTATTATTATTAATTTTTTTTTTTTTTTGGTGGCTTCACGCCTCGTCGTTGGACAGCCGGAAAGGACTGCGGACTAACAACGGCAAGGATAACGACTATGGCCTTTTGAAGGAAGCATCCCGCCATTCGTCTGCAGTACTCTCCCCTATCTTCTTTGTATATTCGTTACAGTTCTACCAGTTTGATCTATGGAAACCAGTAGAGTGATGAGGGGATGTACCAGAGGAGAGAGGGGGTTATCAATCTTTCGTCAGACCATTGCTCGAACATGGTAGTGTAGTATGGGACCCACATCAAATACAGGAGTTGAAGGGGGTGCAGAGAAAGGCTCCTAGATTTGTCTCTGGAAATTATCGCTGAACGGAATCAGTAACTGATATGGCAAAGCAGCTGGAGTGGGATTCATTCCGAGACAGGAGGAGGGTGAAGAGGGTCATGGCAGTGTACAGGGCGTATACTGGCGATGAGTAGTGGATAGGGGGCGTTCATTAATTACGTTAGGTGAAATGGGGGGGGGGGAACCTGCAAAATCTCTCCAAGGGGGAGGAGGGTACGACAGAAATCTCACGTGAGTTTATAAACAACGCAGGAGAGCAAAAAAAAAAAAAATCTCCAAAAAATAAGACGTTGATTAGCAGAGAAAGGGGGGGGGGGTGTCAAAATGTCAGGTCATTTTAGTGGGGGCTCCAACCATATCTCACCAAATCTCGCCAGAGGGCGCGGGGGGGGGGGGGGCGGGGGGGAAGGTTTCTGGAAAATCACCTCACATCATTAATGGTCACCGCCAAAGACATTTGTGGAAGAAAAAAGATAACCATCTCGATTTCAGGCATAAGGGAGTGGGAAGATTCTCTTTTGTATGTCAGGCGGTCAGGGATTGCAATAATTTATCAAGAGAAATTATTAATAATTAACCAAAAACTGTTAAAGAATTTTAAATTCGTACAGGAAAAAAGTAGACAGCTATAAAAAAAGGGGGGGAAATGGACGTGAAGGGAAATTTCTATCGTAGCGTGTGCTTTATCCCAATTACATTAAATGCATCTTGAGGCTAACTAAACTAACCCTGTAGTCCTACCGGGTACAGGGGACCTACAGTTTAACGTGGAATCTGAACCACGGAAGCGTTCTGCCGTACTTCACATTACACAGCAAGCTGTGCCAGTGGTGAAGGTCGGGTTAAACGCCTTTGAAAAATTTCAGCCTACACAGATCAAGTTTCTGACTGAGGACCTTTCAAGCCCCAGTCAGAGGCTTTAACCACTGAGCCACCAGACCTCTCGAAAATGCAGACGAACAGGGTCAGGGGTTATCTGCCGATGTCACTTTCTCATTAAGCCAAGTGTTCCAGCGAATCAGCGCTTTTAAAAGCTTGCGACAATTCTGCTGACGCCGCTTGCTTTGTCGGCTGGCGCGGTGCTTGCTAGGCAGAAATGCGATTAATGCACTTGCTGATAGAACCGCCACGGACATACGAATGACTCCACCGACGAAAATACATCGCGACTTTGTTTCGCGTACCGAGCGTGGTGGGTGAGCGGGTACCGCTCTGGCCTCGCGTTCGGGTGGACGCGGGTTCGAATCCCAGCCCGAGCATCCAGTTTCAGGTTTTCCATGGTTTCCCAAAATCACTCCAGGCGAAAGCCGGGATGCTTCCTTCAAAAGGCGATAGCCGAATACCTTCCTGTTCCTTGTCCCCCAGTCCTTTCCCGCCTCTAATGACCTCGACGTCGACGAGGCGTAAAGCCATAAGTTAAAAAAAAAAATCACGTGAATACATCTTTAAATTTGCTTCGTAAATATTCAAAGACGCAAAAGACTGATTTGTCCATTTATCAGTTTTGGGGTGGTATGATTCCTTTGATGTGTGCATATTTTTCTTGTAATTAATTTTTTGTTTAATTTTTTGCACATATTTCGGAGAGTCCTGAGTATTTGTAATCTTTGAATACTGCCGTTAGTAGACATAAAACTAGTGTCACATACGATTTATTAAAAATACTACCGTATTCCCGCTACGTAACTGCCGAGGACCATGGTGTTAGCTCCCCGGTTCGAATCCCTGTCTCGGCGGGGATTTTCATAGACCCTTAGGGGGCATCCATAAATTACGTGAGGTGAAATAGGGGAGGGGGGGTCCGGCGAAATCTCACCAGATCTCACCAAGGGGGAGGGGGGGTCTACGGAAATCTCACGTGAGATTTTGCAAAAAATTTGATTACAGTAGAGCAAAAAAAAAAGTCTACAATTTGAGGCGAAGTCGATTTTAGGAGGGTATTTCGTCAAAAAAGTTAGTGTGTGACCTAAAAAAAAAGTTTCCAGGGCGATTTCTAGGGGGGGTTCTCACGGACCAGATCTCACCAGAGGGGGGGGGGGGGGGTGGGGGGGTCCGGTCAGATCTCACGAAATCTCACCAGGGGGGAGGGGGCGGTCCAGAAATCCGGAAAAACACCTCACGTAATTTGTGGATGCCCCCTTAACCCGACCTTCACCTCTGGCACAGCTTGCTGTGTAATGTGAAGTACACCAGAACACTTCCGTGGTTCGGATTCCACGTTAAGCTGTACCTGGTAGGACTACCGGGTTAGGTTAAAGAAGCTAAGATAGAAGCGGATTGCGAAGCCAATAGAATCCTTGTCACCAGGTCATTACGACCACGTGAGGGTTTTTTTTAATATTGTTATGGGAGTGTGCGTAGTATTCGGTTTGGCTTTTGTTTTTCTTCTAGTAACAAGGTATAAGCATTAGTAATGCACCATATTTTTGAACTTATACTGTAAATTAAAATACAAAATTCTCAAATACAACCATAACGAGACTGGAAGTGAATAAAGTGAAGCAACAAAACACGAGAGAAACATAGGTCTAAAAAGTAACTCTGAAAGGAGCTTAGCTGAGGACGAATCAAATGCATTGAAGAATGAAATAATGTAAGATGGCAAAGAAACCTTAGGCTTTAAGGAATAAGCCGCCAGAAAACTTCGGATCACAGAAAATATTTTGGAGCTGATGGATCAGAGGAGAAGGCACTAAAATGCTCAGGAAGCAATACAGACAATTTATAAATCAAATAAATAGAAAATGCAAAAAAAAAAAAAAAAAAAAAAGATAAAATCCTACAAGAAATGTTTCAACAATTAGAAAAGGAAATGGTTGTAGATAAAGTAGATGTGCATAGTAGGAAAATGAAACTAGGACTCAAAAAAAACTTTTTAAAACTCTTTGTGTGGAGAAAGAACAAAATTTGTTAATTTGTTAGTGGAGCGAACAGTCGAAGGTAAGAACTGTAGAGGAAGGCAGAGATTAGAATATATGAAGCAGATAATTGAGGACGTGGGTTGTAAGGGGTATGTAGAGATGAAGAGGTTAGCACAGGATAGGAAGGGATGGAGGATTGCATCAAACCAGTCGAAAGAATGATGACAGCAATATAAAATATATTCTTTATGGTTACTGGAGTGTTAATCTTTGATGCAGTGTTTTGATTAACGTTTTTCTTGCATTCTTACGAACTATATTTCAGAAAAATGAAGAAATAAATAACCAAAGTTATGTAGTAAAAAAAAAGAAATACGAGGATTAACAGAATCCAAAAGGGGAAGCGGTGGGAGTGTTTATTTATGTTGTGTCATCTGAGACGTAATATGATCTGTGGACAGAGCGAGAAGGTTTCTTTAAAAGGGCATAGCCGAATTCCTTCCTGTTACTAACCCTCCGTTCTCTCCCATCTCTAACGATGAGGCGTAGAGCCACTAGGAAGGTAATAGGTGCAGATAAAAATAGTTTTTTATCATGAAAAATTTAAAGTTTTCAACTGATTGATTTAATTACGATGGATCTAATGCGCCGTTTGCAATTTCCCTGTTCATCTACTTTCTCATTTGACGAAGTTTTATGTTAAATTCTGGCACTGTCCCTGGTATGTTATTCAGCATTTCCACAGGTAAATTAGACTACTTTTTTCCCGGGTACCACTTCAAGGAAGAGCTCAACCCCGCGCACCCCTTATAGCTCAAATGGTAAATAAACAAATAATTCGGTTCATCCGATCCGAGTATTCGCAAAACAACAGCATTGCAGTAGTAAAATTCACACACACTCACTCTAACTGTCTTAAAATATATTTTGGCGGTTGTAATGTTTGTGTATTTTTTTTCGGTTATTTTAGTGATTACCTGAGCAAAGAGATTGCATCACGTACCCCTGAGCATAAGCGTACCACTGATTGGGAAGCAGTACCCTATTGGCCCAAACACGTTTTTTGCCGTTAAAATTGGTCTAGAAAAACTGTTCACTAATAGCCACGAGAATGCATCATAATCTCGTTTATTTAATTTTATTTTCCATTTTTTAAATGGACTTAACATGATAATAACTTTGTAACTCGGCATGTTCCACAGATGTTGCCTTAATGTTTTTTAAATTAAACACTGTCTATTAACAACTGTTTTATTAATTTTCTCACCAGAGACATTTCGCCCTTTTGGGGTGGAACGTCATCAGCTGTAAAATAGCTACCTCTATTTTCAAACTGAAGATGCCTCACACCAAATGGTCGAAACGTCTCTGATGAAAACACAATTGCTAATAGACAGTGTATATTTTTTTTAAAAAAAGACTCAACATGTTTTTCCTTCATGCTCCTTATATATGATTTGCATTTATTAATTCAGGATTTCGGTCGGTTAAGTTTTTCCTAGTTGCAGTGGTATGTGATCGGGAGGGTTGTTCTTGTATTGCGGTGGCTGTTATTGCGCTGGCTTCCTATTGGTCGAGACGCTCTCGTGGGGGGCGGGTCGGTACTCGAAGCGAAATCGCTGGCGTGTTCTTTACTCTCCAGGCCTCTCTGGGAGGGACTCTGGGGCACAATAAAACTCGCGGACTTTGCAACTCGCCACCCCGAAACCAGGTCCGCAGCAAAAACTTGGTCTCAACTCCACTAGAGACTAGATGGAATTACAATCCTCAGGCAATCTAGTACGGTGCACGTAGGAACCAGAACCAGACACCCAGGTCAAATCCACAGTGCCACTGGCAGAATCATCTTTTAATCTATAACTGACTTTGTCCACTCGAAATGTGAAATCAATTCACAGATAAGCTATAAAAGAAATGTTGGTTGCTTAGGAGACGAGCAATTCTCTTTAGGGGGCATCCATAAATTACGGGAGGTGTTTTTTCGGATTTCCGGAACCCCCCCCCCCCCTCTGGTGAGACTTCGTGACATCTGGCCCAAGCTCCCCCCCCCCCCCCCCCATCTGACCTTATTTTAGGTCTCACCCTTCCGAAGCCGGTTTCACCCCCACTTTTCGACGAACCCCCCTCCCCCATTAAAATCAACTGTCGCGTCATTTGTAACATTTTTTTTTTTTCGCTCTACAATCCAACAAAAATTTCAAAAACCTCACGTGACATTTGGTGAGATTTCGCCGGACCCCCCCCCCCTATTTCACCTCACGTAATTTATGGACGCACCCTTAGACTTCTTCATCTAGGGAAAGCCCCGGACACTTAAAATTAATTGCAAACAAAAATAAAATAAACACATTTTATGTCTTTATTTGAACCTTGAAATTAAACTGTGAACTTATGCAGTCATATTAATTAGAAGTTAGCAATCATAACATTTTATTTTTCAACGAATTAGATTGAAAACACTTTCGCCTTAATTTTTTGGCAACACAAAAGTTGTTGGGTAGCCCTGGACACAGTAATAAGTGGTGGCCAAATCGTTTTTTGGTCTAACAAAAACCACAGTATTAATGGATATCTGAAGAATCTATTTAAACACAATCTTCATGGGCCCTGTCTTTGCTTCATAGCACTGAATGCAGTCTTCTTCAAAAATTTCTCCAAATGCGATGTATTCGGTCTGTTTTCCTTGATTTGCTTCTGAAAGACTTCGAATACTTTTCTTTGTATTCAACTTCTTTGTAGCGCCTTTACTTTTTTATTTTTTCGGTCCGTCCTTTTTACTACCTTTACTTTTTTGCCCGTCATCTACGCACTTTTTACATGGTGAAGATGCTACAATCTCGCCATCTTGGATCACGCGTTACTAAGCGATTGTTGGACCCATCATATTCAATAACTTCCAACGAATTTTGACAGGAGCGACGAGAAACTTGTGCCAGGAACGAAACCCACACTAGTGTGGAACTCACTAAGCCGCGGCTCAGTCGCATTTGTGTTTACACTACAGGGCGCGTATTCACAGAGAAGTTCTACCGACGCAGCGGGGTTGGTTTGTTAGAACTTTAAGTGTCCAGGGCTACCCCACCTTCCCCTAACAGACTAAAAAAAATTTTCATTTTTTTTATACTTGAAAAGAAAAACGTGAACAGCATTCAAAATTGTTAATTTTAAGTAATTTTTGTCACCGAATCTATCTCAAAAACGCTATATCCAAGGAACCTGATATTGCTGTTCAATTACAACCGTTTTTTTTTTTTTTTTTTTTTTTTTTTTGTTATGGCTTTTCGCCTCGTCGACGTCGAGGTCATTAGAGGCGGGAATGAAGTGAGGACAAGCAACCGAAAGGAGTTCGGCCATAGCCTTTTGAAGGAACCATCCAGGCTTTCATCTGGAGTTATTGGGGGAAGCCATGGGAAACCCGAATCTGTATAACCCGACGGGTTTTCGTACTTTCGTGCTGTCGAATGCGAGGCCAGAGCGTTAACCACTCACCTACCACGCTCAGTGATAAAATATTCAAAAAAATGTTGGCTGGATAAGAAAAAAACCTGAAGAGCCCACATGTTTACAAACGTTCGTATAATAGTGTAAGGTATGTTACAGTTTATTTTTCTTATTAACAAAGATGTGTGCGGCCGTCAAAACTGTTGAGTTTAAACAATTTCTGTTACCATCTCACATATTCTGTTACTAAGGAACTTGAAATTTGTGCTCAATATCGGCCATATCCTTGTATGTAAACAACAGAGGCTAAAAATGTTTACACCTGTTATAGTTCATATCTTTCTAGCGAAATAAGCAAAAAAAAATCTTATAGTTATTCCACCATCTGTTAGTATTATTGTATCGAAAAGTGTTGTAAATTGAGAGTTAATTGCATAGAGCAGGGTGAAGAAAGTCATGGGAGTGTACAAGGCGTAAATATGTGACGGAGTGCAAAGATGTTGATGGAAGATTTAGGAGAGATGTATGGAAGGGAAAAGATGACCATGACCACAAGCTGGCACTCGATTTCAGGCACAAGGGTGTAGGAAGATTCTCTTTTTTGGGTAAGGGTGTCAGAGATTGGAATAAGTTACCAAGAGAAATGATGAATAATTTACCGAAAACTTTGAAGGAATTAAAAATTAAAAATCGTATAGTGTATAATTGTGCGGGAAGAAGAATAGGGGTAATGGATGTGTATGAAAATTGCCACTCATAAGCAATTAAATTAAATTAATTTTTTTCCGTGCGCACACCCACTTTCATTTGCGAGTGCGGTGAAATACTTCTTCCACCAACCTATTTGGCCGCAGGTGACAGGGGTGATAAGATTAGTGAAATAAGATGCCGCACAGATGTTTAGATGAATTCTTCCTTCCTTCGTGCCATTCGCGACTGAAATGCACGGGGTAGAGATTAGTTTCGGTGCTGAGCACCCTCTGCCACCCACAGTTTTGTGAATTGCAGAGTATACATTGCTGCAACAATGATATAACTAAAAATACGAGCTGTCTTGAGTTATAATCTTAGGATGGACCATTCTCGTAAATAATACAACTGACACTATACATTTTCCCTTCTTTTATATTGTACTAGCTCGTACCCGCGACTTCGTACGCGTGGATTAAGAATTTTTTTGCCAGAATTAAATATAGAAAGTTGTTGGTAACGAAGGATTGGTCCAAAACAATATCGAGTCGGAATAATATGACAGGAAAGCTATCACTATATCATTGTACCGTCGAACCTGTCTCTTGAAGAGAATCAATTTCCAACATATTTCTGTCACCATTCGATAAGGTCTCAAAATTTCGTGACTACAACTGTTAATCATACAGGAAAAAATATCCTGTGTCCTTCATACAGATTTCCTTATAAAATTCCATCACAACGATATAGCCATTTAGTCGTCAAAACGTAACAAAAAGACAGAGACTTACTTCCGTATTTATAATAATATTTCTGTGGTTCACATTCACAGACTGACTGCGAACAACACCTGAGGGATCATTATAACGTAAAAAAGTGTACACCTACAACATTGCAAGACTACCTACGATTTGCCTCGCATTGCGCCCCTAACTTTCTAATATCTACAGTTTAACATTCAATCCGAATAACGTACGGCCCAGGCCTGACTCTTACGATGAAAAACAATTTTTTTAAATCTTAGCCTCGACGGAGATTTGAACCTGAAACCACGACGTTCGTAAGCAAGCGCTTTAACCACTGAGCTGGCAGTCCAATACACGGAAACAAGGTAAGGAAACGACCGTATCCAACGTGTCTGTCTATCGCCGTATTTCGAAGTTATGAGACAACATGTATTATTTATACAGATAATTTTTCAACCAAATGTACACAGTATTTTTCTGCTTGTTTCAAAGGATAAGTGTGCAAAGTTTCATCGAGATCGGATGAAAACTGTGGATTTGTATGAAGAACAAAAAAACAAATAAACAAACATACTTTCATCTTTATATATTAAGATTATTTCAACAAAACTTGCAGATATTTTCTAGTGAATGCAGAAAGTTGTTTCACACGAGACATTTCAATTGGTCCTTCTATAAAATTCACGTTTTTTAGTTATGTCACTTTTGCAGCAAATGAGCGATATGTAGATGTGTAGATTGCTACCCAGGCGGCCGTGGTAGGTTTGCTGCAAACTTGTGGTCAGCACTTCAATCAGTAACTGGAACGAGACACAATAGTGGTGAGTGTCTGGCACTTGGGGGGTTGTGATGGGAGTGTAGGGAGGGCCACCCTTCCACCCCGAACTCATTTGGGGGAGGACATCGAAAGTCACTCTGGACGAGACGGGAAGAAGTCGAAACTAGCCCCCCCCCCCCAAGCAAAGGTCAATAAGACAGAGTAAACAGGCGCCGAGTCTCCAATCGTAACTTCCTGGCGAGCCCTGCAGTCCCAAGTCGTAGGGTAACAATCGCCCTTCATACGGTCGCCAGTCGCATTTAGACAGAACTTTCATAATAGATGCGGGATACATCAACATTTATCAGTTTTGCAACAGGACGTACGTGGGCGATTCAAAAAGTAAGTTACACTTGTAAGTTATGGCCATTTACGAAACCAACTAGACATAGGCAACTCAGGTGTGACAACATACAATGTTAGGCCAGCAATACACTGTAAAAGATCTGTGTCCAAGATCTTTTATAAAACATTTTATCATATTTATTTTATCAAAGATATTTTATGATATTTTTTCAGTCCCATTACACTATATAAAATTTTTCGTCATAGTTCGCTGAAATGAATGGAGTAAACTTGTAAGCTTTTGCAGACCCAGTTAGTGCAGCTGCCACAATATGTATTTTATTGAAGATAAAGTAGAGAAGTAAACATATTTAGGTTAGACCGTGGATTACGAGACTTGATATGATAGGAGTTCATCACAGTTTAGTGAAAGAGCTGCAATGTGAGGACATGGCAAATTATAAAAACTATGGTCGATGCTGAAGTATAGGTCAAATAAATTCTTACCACAATTTCTACATCAGAATTATTTCCCCATATACAGGGTGTTAAAAAAAGGTACGGCCAAACTTTCAGGAAACATTCCTCACACACAAACAAAGAAAATATGATATGTGGACATGTGTCCGGAAACACTTACTTTCCATGTTAGAGCTCATTTTAGTTTCGTTAGTATGTTAGTACGCTCTCCTGACCTCAACCCTCTTGACTTCCATTTATGAGGGCATTTGAAAGCCCTTGTCTACGCAACCCCGGTACCAAATGTAGAGACTCTTCGTGCTCGTATTGTGGACGACTGTGATACAATACACCATTCTCCAGGGCTGCATCAGCGCATCAGGGATTCCATGCGACGGAGGGTGGATGCATGTATCCTCGCTAACGGAGGACATTTTGAACATTTCCTGTGACAAAGTGTTTGAAGTCACGCTGGTACGTTCTGTTGCTGTGTGTTTCCATTCCATGTTTAATGTGATTTGGAGAGAAGTAATAAAATGAGCTCTAATATGGAAAGTAAACGTTTCCGGACACATGTCCACGTAACATATTTTCTTTGTTTGCGTGCGAGGAATGTTTCCTGAAAGTTTGGCGGTACCTTTTTGTAACACCCTGTATACTATTGGGTGTTTATTTTCACGGTGTATGTGCCATGGGTTGAACTCGATTGATGATGGCGGATCTACACCGTTCTGCAATATAGCACACGTATTGGTCTAGGCATTACTTCTGTTATTATTGCAGAAACCTGTCAAGTACTAATTTCTTAACACATTAATTTTCTCTTTTTACGTCTTCTACAGTACAGCCTTCTATCATAACACTAATTAACTTTTCGTAAGTGTTCACCTTTTTATTCATAATCTTATAGTCTATATGTTTCTGAGTTTACAACATTTCCTTCTGTTCATACTAAGAAAGAAAGATTTTCGTGGATTCGACAGTCATAACCAACTTTAGTAACGTCCCTTACACCATTTTCTTTGTTTACGTTTGCAGGGTGGTGAAATCTTTTATAAAATGTAATGCCAAAGTCTTACATTTTATAAAAGAAATCTTTTATAAAAGAAATCTTTTATAAAAGATGCCCCATTACACTGTAAAATATTTTATAAAATACCTTTTATCAAAGATCTTTGACAAAGATCTTTTACAGTGTAATGCCGGCCTAAGCGCCGGAAGTGAAAAGTTGCTTCACCGCTCCGAGAAATGTTATGTGGTAAAGTGAACTAATACATTGTATGTTCTGTCTAAATGTGATTGGCGACCTGGCGACCGTGTAAAGGTCCTTTACTTAATTTGGGGAAGTCCATTAATTACGTGTGGTGAAATAAGGGAGGGGGGGGGGTTCGGGCGAAATTATTTTTAATTTTATGGTCTAATCAGATCATTGATTAAAGATGTTGAAAAGCAAGAAAGGAAAATTTTAAGGAAAATCTTTGGCCCAGTTTGTACCGGAGGAATCAGGATGAAAAGGAAATCACACGAATTATATCAGCATTCGGAAAAAAATTTCGGACACATTCAGGAAAAGATGAATTAAATTCTACGGCCATATTATCAGAAGGAGTAACAACAGACTAACCAAAAGAATTCTAAACCTGGCCATTTCAATGAAAATCAAAAACAACTGGCTAATTGAAATCGAAAAGGATCTCCAGGAAATTGGAATAACAGATGATATCATACAGGATAAATCCCGATTTAGCAACATGGTCCAATAACCACAAGTTTACCAACAGCCAGTATATTAGAAGAAAGAACACTTGGATGGAAGAACGAAGGAAAGAAAACAGCGAAAGGATGAAGAGATTTTGGGAACAGAGGAAAAATACAACTGTTTGATAAGTTCACTCGCGCTCCTGAGTTGGGCATAACGAAGGCAGAAGAAGAATTATTTTTAGTTAATCCAATGCGAAAACAAGGCTTGCCAAAAAACTCAGTTCAACCCGTCATTTTTGACGGGATTTAAGGCTAGTTAAATAAATTTACCATTGTAACAACTTGCTGCAGAAGAAATGCTCTGAAATTATTACGTATTTTATAGTGATTATGAGCCCACTTTAATATAATCGCCCGTAATGAGAAATGAGTCAATCAACCAAAGATCATCGAATAATTCTGACAAGTCTTACATGGCGACCGTGACAGGACTGTATAAAGTAATCACCAAGGTCGAAGTCCGACACACCAGAAACAGACCGCGCCGTCACACACCGCTTACAATTACCGACTTGTGACGAATGTATTTCGCCGCAGGATGAGCAAGCATATTTGTCCCGTATGCGACATTAAAAGATCTGACGGTACTAACTTCAACGCATTTCTGTACAGCGGTGACGTTCAAAGCTGTGATTGGCACATTAATTAGCGGCGTGTACTGAAAACCTGTGACGCCCGCAGTACAGACAGAGAGACGAATGTGTGTCTTCTTCTGTGCGGGTTGGTTCGAGCGCTGATTTCAAAGAGAGCGCTTCCCCGCTCGGTAACTTTCGGCCGAACGACATCAAAGCGACTCCCCGACTGTGAATGCTGTTTCGGATGAGGCGGCAGGGAAATGCGCGACTGTAGTTTTTGGCGAGGTGGAAAGGTCTGTCGCTCGGTTCGTTGCGTGGGAGTACGCAGCACAGTGCCGACGCAAAATGGAGGACTCACTCTGGATATGAAGAGAGCTATACTAGCTGCTGCGGTGACTAAACGCAACATCTCGCGGGCTCCAAGACTGCATCCAAACATCAAGTCCCTTTGCCTTTCCGACTTAATGAGGGTTAGTAAACACGATATCTCCCACCAGGAAATCTTGAATCGGGTCGATCCGCTAAGTTGGATGCTTTTCTCTTCGGGATGTATTGATTTATTTCCCGCGTCCTGAAATACAAATGGCCAACGTCCAAAATTCTGCATCAATAACGCAGCGTCCATAAACTACGTAGCGCCATTTTGGTCTAATATGAACTCTTCCCCCCTCCCTTTTCCCCACTTAACTTGACGTAGCTTATGCATGTATCTCCCCCCCCCCTCTCCCTCTAATGTGGTACGTATCGTGGTAGTGTAACGGTTAGCATTCTCGCCTCGAATTCGGGAGGACGGCGGTTCGAATCCCCATCCGGGCATCCAGATTTGGGTTTTCCATGTTTTCCCAAATCAGTCCAGGCAAATGCCGGGATGCTTCCTTCAAAAGGCCATGGCCGAATTCCTTCCCATTCCTTACCCCACATCCTTTCCCGTCTCTAAAGACCTTGCTGTTAAGAGATCTCTTTTTTTTTTTTTTTTTTTTTTAAAAAAAAGCTTATTTCCCCCACTGATTTCAGAAGACATTTTGTACAGTTTTCTCTTGTCAGACTATCGTAAATTACATATGGAGATACACTGATAAGCCAAAACATTATGACTACCTGCTTATTAGTCCTTTATAGGTTTTTTTAAAAAAAATATTATTTATTATTTTAATGGCATTTAGAAACGGAGGCCATACAGACAGCTCAAAGTAATTATTATTGCTTTCAGTGTATAAGTCGTCATCCAGTATATTTATTGTATTTTTACAATGTATGGACGCCACAGGACGGACAGGACATTCACACAGACACACAACACTTAAACATCCATGCCCGCGGCCGGATTCGAACCGGCGGCCTTCGGCACGCGGAGCTAGCACTCTAGCCCCTACGCTACCGAGGCCGGTTCCTTGTTAGGTTAACGGAATTGTCTGGCACCAGATGTTTACGCCAGGTCACGCAATTCCCTCAAATTACGGGATGGTGGTTTGTGGGCGCGGCGGCTGGGAACGAGCATCTCAGGCTGGTAGGCACTTCGCGTGCTACTTTAGTGAGCATCTATACAGAGTGGTTGAAGGACGGTGAAACCTCGACTGGGCGACAAGGTGGTGGACGTCCACGCCTCATCACAGAACGTGGAGGTCGGAGGCTTGCCCGCTCTATAAAGCGGGATAGGCGGCGATGTGTGGCAGATCTGACAGCAGAGTGTGCTCCGAAACACTTGTGCCTGCACCAGCATATTTAACTGTGACCAATAATATGAATGAGAAGCTACGTGGCTTGGCTTTGAACAAAATCTCCCCTAATATTGCTTTTCGAAAAGCTTTTATATTACATATCTACGGGCGTTCTGGTGGCTCAGTGCCTAAGCGCTTGCTTTCAAAATGTTCGCTGCTCCTGTCCCGGGCACGAATCCCGGCAGGCGCAGGAATTTTGAGAGTTGTGTTTAATCATATGAGCTATGCCAGGACGCTCCGTGGTTCGGATTCCACGTTAAACTGTAGGTCCCAGAGGAAAGGAACTGGCCGTCCTACCTCTGTCACAATGGCTTAGTACGCCTCCTTCGGGAGGATCCAACCAACCTACGGGTTGTGGACTAAGTTAAGTTTTTATCTACGGGCACAGGATATAGTAAAAACATGTAAATTGAAGTAATATAAATAAAAATGAAATAATATGTTAATATAAACGCAATACATAATTTATTTTTAGTATTTTGGCAATTCATTTCTTCACAGTTGGTTAACTAAATAAAATTGTTTTAATGTTGTTCATAACCTCTATTTTGTAGTCATATCTCTGGCCGCTGTTAATATGGCAACGTTATCGGAGCACGCGACTTCAGCGCTATGGACTCGATGACCTAACTAGCATTGTGTTGGTAATGACAATCATACTCCCTCAGTATTAATAATCCGAAAGTTCTGTGGTATATTGAGATGAATGTTTTGTTGAGGGAAACAATGTATTCCTACACAATGAGCGGGTTGAATGGAAGCGAACAGCAATCGATATGTTGAACGTTCACCGCTGAATGAAGCACATAATCCGAATACGCCAGGCACATCAGTTTCGCACAGTATCCCACATGATATTTCAGGATTCAGGACCATATTGTGACTGTAGTTATTCATTGCCGGGGTGACTTACCAGGGCAGGGGAACAGCATGTACCTGTAACAGCAGGAAACATTCCTCGGTTAGTAACCACACGCAAGTTGCCGACAGACATACGTACTGTCCGTTTCATTGGTAGCCAAATATGAACCATCCTGGCATTGGTCGCCAAATGTAAGCTACCAGTTATCGTCAATGTTAGCTAAGCACTACGTTAGTGGATTGCGCCGTGCTATTCAGACGAGAACGGCCCAATACTCCACTCTCAACACATGCAAGCCGTTAGCTCGAATAAACAGATTGAGATGTATTTTGATATATTCTGGAAATGAAAAACTCACTGTTCTTGTTGAAATATTATAGAATTTAATTAATACCGTTACTTGATACTATTTTTGTAACATTTATATTAGATTGAAACAACTTTCGGATACATTTCACAAGCTATTTTGGTGGCGTACAGAAAGCCTGTACTCACGGCATACAACCTTCTCCAAGCGACACGACAAACACACTATCCCGCGCCCTGCCGTGCTACAATGCAGGCGACGAATCAGCAAACCCTGCCCGCACAGCTCTGCTGGCCAGCGTCAAATAATGTTACCTAACTATAAAAATAGTAGATTATCGTGGTTACTAAACAAACTACAGTATGTAGAAACACAACAATAATAGAAACAAAATTATCAATCATTAATACAGTTATTGTGAGGCCCGCCAAGATGAAGTTGTTGACCAATTCAGCAACCTGGAGAGCATAATTGCTAGTAACGGTAGAAGTGAGTTAGAAATAATGAATAGAGTAACCAAAGGAGTCAACTTCTACAGTACCGAGCGAGGCTTACTATGGTACATGAAGGTTCCTAGGAGGACAAAAATTGTCTTGTACAAATCATATCTCATTTCTATTCTCACATATGCTTTGGAAACATGCACAATAACATCAAGGGACGTTAGCAAGATCCAAGCATGTGAAATGAAGTTTCTTAGAACGGCCCTCCAGAAAACTAGACTTGACGACATAAATAATGACGAGATTAGATCAAACCTAGAGCTTAGAGAATTCATGGAAGAGAGACTTAGGTCAGCAAGACTTGAGTGGTTTGGGCATGTCAAGAGAATGACTATTACAAGACTACCAAAAACTTATTTGGAAAAAAGGGTAGTGGGCAAAAGACCAGTGGGAAGACCAAGAAGAAGATGGACAGACCAACTGAAGGAGGACATATAGAGAAGAGGCTGGAATTGGGAATACATCACGAACAGAGAAACTTTTCTGGATAGGATTTTTTTTTTTTAAACAGTTTAACGTCCCTTTTTAACAACGTGGTCTTTAGAGACGGGAAAGGATGGGGGCAAGGAATGGGAAGGAATTCGGCCATGGCCTTTTGAAGGAAGCATTCACCTGGAGTGATTTGGGGAAACCATGGAAAACCGAAATCTGGATGCCCGGACGGGGATTCGAACCGCCGTCCTCCCGAATGCGAGGCCAGAACGCTATCCGTTACACCACCACGCTCGGTCCTGGATAGGAGACAGTGGAAGACGGTCGTCTACAACAACCAAGGCTCGTAAACCACACTCGAGAAACTGGAGATGGTCCCCAACGAAAATGATGATTGTCAGGATATTTATAATGAATTACTTCAATATAGTTCAATATTATAATAATAATATTAAATTGATAATAAAAATGATTTAGTTTTAGTGATAATGTGGGTATATTGCTAAATTGCCTTAAAAGGAACCGGCCAACTGGGAATCTAGCCTTTAAGGTCCTGTACTCCAATGGGTGTGCTTAGCGCAAAAATCAATGCTTTGTACCAGGCTTGTCCAAACTACGGCCCGCGGGCCAAATGTCGCCCACAATAAGATTTTATACGGTATGAAAATTCAGAAAATAATGCTTACAATGCTTGAAGGACGCTCGAAATTACATCTAGGTCAGTAGAATCTTTGCCTTCAACAACGACATACTGCGACCTTACGGTTACGGTATAAAGTACCCAGTCACAAACATGGATGAAGGACTATATGGAGACAAAATAACGCTAAATCGGTGAAACCTCATAAAAAAACTCGTCTCCTACTGCGCATGCGCGTCGGCCATAGGAATAACCCCAAAACATTGGGCTGTTTGTATTGTGTACGCCGCTGTGAAAATTTCATTTTCTAATATTCAGAAGTTTTCTATAATGCCAAGTTATGTTGCATTCGGTTGCACAAACAAACAAGATAGAAAACAACCTGGAATAACGTTTCGTGACTAAATCACATTGTAATTATTGTTCTTGAAGTGTTTGATAGATAACTGCAAGATTAGATTCCTTCCTCGATGGTCACAAATGTGTTGCGATACTCTGTACACTAGGATCTCTGACAAGAGTGATCGTATGTTCTTTTACATTCGTAAACATTGTAATAATCAATTTATTTTCAACTTTTGCTAGTATTTGTTTTAGTGTTTTCACCAATACCGTGAATTGATAATGGAACCTTAAGAAACTTAACACGTAATATTGTTAATAGTAACCGGCAAATCTAGACAGAATATGTGTCTGGGTTGTTGTTTTACTTTTTCCTGATTGATTTGTGCCACGTCGACGTCGGCATCGTGACATCGTGAAAGGCAGGAAACGACTGGAAAACCGAAATCTGGCTGAATGGACGGAGATTAGAGCACATGTCCTCTCGAAAAGGTAGGTCAACATGGAATGATGATAGATGACAAAAGAAACAGGTTTGCTGGGTACAGAGATGTCTAGAGAAAAAGGGTTTATACTCCTGCAAGGTGGAGAAGGAATAATTGGTATGACGTTGGATAATAAAATAAATTAGGCAAGACAATAATATACAGAAGGATGAAAAGGGTAGTAGAAGACATAGTAGGTGAAGATGAGTTTGGGTTTAGGAAAAATCGCGGTACAAGGGAAGCAATTCTGTCTTTAAGGTTGATACATTAAGGGCGGATCAAGAGAAACAAAGATACTTTTATGGCGTTTGTTGATTTAGAAAAAGCTTTCGATAATGTTAGGTGGGACAAGATGTTCAAGATTTTAAAGAAGTCAGGTCTAAAGTATCGAGACAGAAGAATACTCTATAAACTATATAAGAATCAAGTGGCTGTAATAAAAGTAGAGAATCACGAGAGACATGCATCAGTTAAAAAGGGTGTGAGACAAGGTTGTAGTCTATCCCCGTTAATATTCAACTTGTTTGTAGAAGAAGCAATAAGGAAAAAGTAAAAGAAAAATTTCCATGCGGCATAAGTGTTCAGGGAGAAAAAATCAGTATGATATGATTTGCTGATGACATTGTCTTGTTAGCAGAACAGGCTGAGGATATTGAAGTTACTGAATGTCATGAACAAAATACTTGAGGAAGATTTTGGACTGAATATAAATCAAAGCAAGACAAAAGTGATGAAATGTATCAGAAATGATACCGATACTAGTAAATTATATATAAAAATAGGATCGGATGCAATAGGAGAAGTAAGTGATTTCTGTTACTTGGGAACCAAAATTACATCTGATAGCAGAAGCAGGAATGATGTTAAAAGCAGAATAGCACTAACAAAAAGAGCCTTCATGAAAAAGAGAAATCTTTTAGTTTCAAATATGGATCTAGGAATAAGAAAGAAAGAACTTTTTAAAACTCTACGTGTGGAGCACAGCACTTTATGGCATCGAACCATGGACTTTAGGAATACCGGAAAGAAAGAAAATTGAAGCATTTGAAATGTGACGCTACAGAAGAATGCTGAAAATTAAGTGGACAGACAAAGTAATAAATGAACGAGTTATGGAAATGGTGGGTGAGAAAAGAAGTTTATGGAAGAAGCTTACTGGTAGGTCATATTTTGAGGCATTTTGGATTGTTTAATTTGCTGGTGGAGGGAACAGTCGATGGTAAGAACTGTAGAGGAAGACAGAGATTAGAATATATGAAGCAGATAATTGAGGACGTGGGTTGTAAGGGGTATGTAGTAATGAAGAGGTTAGCACAGGATAGGATATGATGGAGGATTGCATCAAACCAGTCTAAAGACTGACGACAGCAAAAAAAAAAAAAAAAAAAAGGCAAGACACATTGGGCAGGTGGTAGGAAAAGTTTTCAGATACTCCATTTACTAGTGAGGGTGAAGGGGGGATGTGGGGATTTATCAGGGGGGAAGTGAGGGAATTGGGTTGCAAAACTTTGGTCAGACCATTGCTCGAATATGGTAGTGTAGTATGGAACCCACATTTTGCGTATCAAATACAGGAGTTGGAGAAGGTGCAAAGGAGGACTGCTAGATTTATCTCTGAAAATTACCGCACAACACAATCAGTAACTGATATGATAAACGAGCTAGGTGGGGATTCATTGGAGGACAGGACGAGGGTGAAGAGATTCATGGGAGTGTACAAGGCGCGTACTGTGATAATGCGTGAAAAGAAATTGGTGGAAGAATTAGAAGAGGTGTATGAAATGGCAAAGATGACCATGACCTCAAATTGGCCATTTATTTCAGGCAAAAGTGTGTGGGGAAAACTTTCTTTTACTGATTTTTTTTCATTTTTTTAAAATTCCTTTACACCTCGTCGATATCGAGGCCATTATAGCTGGGAAATGATTTGGAACAAACGAGGAGAAAGATTTCTGGCTTGTGAAAGAACCATGGAAAACCGAAATCATGGTGACTGAGTTGGTATTCGAACCCGCGTCCTCCCGAATGCGACTTCACAGCGTTACCTCTCACCAAATAGGTTCCATCTATTTTATATGAAAGACAATAAACATTTTGAATAAATTATCAAAGGAGGTAAAGAATAATTTACCTCAAATGGTGGAATTTGAAGTAAATATACCAGTAGGTTATAAACTGGTGTACATGAAACCAGTCAAGGGCGGATCCAGGGGAGGGGGGGCTAGGGTTCTCAAGCCCCCCCCCCCCTCAAAAGTATCTGGGGTCACCCCCGACATTGTAATTTTGGAGACTTTTTTTTAGCTCTACAGATTCGAGGCCCGAGGAGTCTAAAATCCACTGAAGGCAAGCCCTCCCAACCAAAATCCATTCAAGCCAAGCCCCCCCCCCAAACCAAAGTCCGCTCAAGCCCCCCCCCCCCCAAACCGAAATCCTGGATCCGCCCCTGAAACCAGTCATCAGAACATTACAGGCATAAACTATTAATGCTAACTGAATCTGTATTACATACTCACGACTTGAAGTGGATTGCTACTTTTAGTACGACTATCGGGAATACTCTGCCAGGAAGCTATATTTGGTGCGCGCATTCCTTGCCGTCTGAACGCCAATGTTCGGTAGCTGTGGTCTCCTGTACACTAACGGGATTTGCGGGTAACGAGCTGTGACGTCATACGAGGCACACAAACGGTTTGGTATCACAGGAAACGGGAGACAATGAAGGAGAAACGATAAACTGCTGAAGGAAGGAAACAACGAAAGGAAGAACAATACCACGAAAGAAAATAAACAAATAAAGCGTTCCGGCTACAAAATAAATCTTGTAGAATTAAGTTTAGAAGGTTTTTCACTGCATCATTAATTTTTTAAGTTTTACGCAGTTAAATGACTAATACTTCAGAGAAAAACAACTTAATTTACACCTTCAACCCACTGTTTTAGATAGAGATGTTAACACCGAAATATTGGCGTGGTTAAAACCAATCTTGTAGAAGTAAGTTTAGAAGTTATTTCATTGCATCATTATACTTTTTAGTTTTATCCAGCTAATGATCAATACGTAGTGTTGCAAACTGAAAAAAAAATCAGATTTGTGAAGAAAACTATGAAAAAAAATCCTAGCACCCTTGTTTTTTTTTTTTCTTTGTAAATTTGTTTTTTTTTCAGAAAGCAGTATATTTGATAAATTATAGTTTTATTTACGGAACTTACATTTTACATGTGTGTTTTAAATCTTAATGAATCATACAATGTCTTACATAATGGTTCATAAATGTATCTATATAGGTAACATAATTTTATTCATCCTCTATCTCAGTACCACATTCACTAGCATCAGCATTACCATCACTAGTTCAGTCGGTGTCGGAATTTTCTGTTTATTCTTCTGTCTCCTCTAGATCCATAACTTCAGAAATAATTACATTTTCTTTTACTGGTTGTATTGCATGCAAAAGCTTTTGAGATTGCAATTTTAAATTGTGAGCAAAGTACACACTCTGCATAAAGACTGCGCCGATAGTTCTGTATTACGGACTTTTAAGTTTGAATTTAAATCTATTATCATACAAAATAGGAGCTTTATTTCTTTTTCAATCGTTGGTTTACGCCAACGGTTGCAAAGAAACGATACATAATTACTGACAATTTAATGACTCAGTATCACTAGCTGAGAGTTTAACAATATAAGGAAAGCACAATAAGTAATAAAAGAGGCAAAAAAACCGTAGATAAATTTAAAATTCCTAATTTTTTTTAAAGATCCGTATGTCTGCTGATAAATTCGCATGGCTGGCAGCACTTGTTCAGATAGCGAGTATCAATCCAAACAACGGGGAACGGGGATTCCCTCTCGCTCAACCTAACCTCCTCGGGAAATACCCGTTCGTAAAAGAAAACTTCATTCAATGTTGCCAATATTTTCGTAATTTTCTTTTCTGCTGAACCAGAAAAATATAGTAGATTTAAAAATTAAGATAAGTACTTAGTATAAACTCTAAAACAGTCATATTAAACGGTAAGTGCCTTACAAATGTAGTTATGAAAAAAAAACATGTCCCAGAAAAAAACATATTTTTTTCATAGTTTTTTTACAGCACTATCAATACGTCAGAGCAAAACAACTTAATTTACATCTCTCCAACCCCCTGTTTCCGATAGAGGTGTAAACTTAGAAATATTGGAGTGGTTAAAACAAATCATGCAGAAGTTAGTTTAGAAGTTATTTCATTGCATCATTAGACATTTTAGTTTTACCCAGCTAATGACCAATACGTCAGAAAAAAACTTAATTTACGCCTCTGTTAGGCTGAAAGACCGATAACGCTCATTTAGCGCGTAGTTGTTTTTTGCAAACGGCCACAAAAAGTTGTGGCTTATCAGTCTTAACTGTTTGTGTTCGCGACGAATCCGTCCAGGCAGCATTAAACATATATGATTCTTCTTACTCGTCGCGTCACGAGGCTATAAAAAGAAGATAAATGTGAATCGTCATATGTGGACAAAGTGACCTGGACCAAATAAGGAGCATGAGCTCAATCGCAATTAAATTAATACAACTGTTCAGTTAAATGATGAAATAACGCCAATGACACTCAACATAAAATTTTAAAATAGATTCGCGCTGATGATGCCTCGATGAGAGGCGAAACGCGTACGGCAATAAAGCTACAAAAACAGTTGCATTGGCGTCATCTAATCATTCAATTTACTGAGCAACTGGGGAAAAATGGTCTACGACAACACTGGACCACTGTTACAGCTCTTAAGATCGATGTACACTAAAAATGTATTCCATGGTGACTGAAAGTAACAGAAAAGTTTTTACGGATGAAACATTGTTTTTTTTAGGTTACCTCTTGACCTCATCTTACTGAAATATCAAGTTCACCTATGTTTGATCCTTAGTTCGTAGTGCAAAATATAAAGATTTTATGTTGAATTTTAAGTATTAAAAACTGACAGAGATGATCTTCATAGACAGTGATGGCAAAAAAATTACACGAGTAAAATCTCTGAGGGAGTACAGAGATGATTTTGCAGTTCCGGTGCTGGAGTCGGGGCGGTATTCTCATGGGTGTGCCTCAGGGTAGCGTATTGAGACCGTTGCTATTCATTACTGTAATGAATAATTGTGATTATTGTTTACTGTCTGAAACTAGATTGTTTGCAGATGACATAATGCTGTATAAAAGGATCAAAACGATAGAGGACTGTAAACAGTTGCAGGATGATCTGGACAGGATATCTAGTTGTGTTGGTAAACACGGGATGAAGATAAATGCAAAGAAGAGTCAGCTTATAATATACACAAATAAAAAAAAGGTTAGTTATGGATATAACGTGGGGGAAGAATTGCTTGCTGAGGACTTGAAATGTAAATATCTTGGCATTACTTTTGATAACAAGCTTAACTGGGTAGGACACATTGCACAGGTGGTAGGAAAAGGTTTCAAAATTCTGCACTTGTTGGAGAGAGTGATGAGGGGTTGCACGAGAGAAGTAAAAGAATTGGGTTACAAAACTGGCCAGACCATTGC
The DNA here is from genome assembly GCA_031002005.1 of Vandiemenella viatica. Taxonomy (NCBI): domain Eukaryota; kingdom Metazoa; phylum Arthropoda; class Insecta; order Orthoptera; family Morabidae; genus Vandiemenella; species Vandiemenella viatica. The sequence goes on along the minus strand of CM061918.1, from coordinate 140,459,325 downwards.
TTGTATATGGTGGTGTAGTATGGGACCCACATTTTGAATTGGAGAGGGTGCAAAAAAGGGCTGCTAGATTTGTTTCTGGAAATTATCGTAAATAAAATCAGTGACGGATATGATAAAGGAGCTGGAATGGGATTCATTGCAAGACAGGAGGAGGATGAGGAGGGTCATGGGAGTGTACAGGGCGTATACTGGCGATGAGGCATGGAAAGATATTGCAGTAGGTATGAAAAGTAGTTCATGGAAGGGAAAAGATGACCATGACCACAGGCTGGCACTCGATTTCAGGCACAAGGGTGTGAGAAGATTCTCTTTTTTAGGTAAGGGTGTCAGGGATCGGAATAAGTTGCCAAGGGAAATGATGAATAAAACATTGAAAGAATTTAAAGTTAAAATTTGTAGAGGGCAAATGTAGGTGGGTGCAGGATAGGGGGAAGATGACATTGCCACCGGACCGTGTGGTCCATTGGAATTAAGTTAAATTAAGTCGTCAACGGCTTGTGCTCTAGCGGAGAAAGTTCCCGCCTGGAGTTGCTTCTCCTGCCGACCTTGACCGCAACCGTTGAGCTCTCTTCGCGTCGCCAACTCACTACAACCGCTCTGTTTGGAGGCTGAGTCCAGAAAGCTGACTGACGCAACTACAAAGCGGCGACATCAGCTTTCGATTCATTTATTTATTTATTTGTCGTGTGGCTACGCAACTAATATAATACATATAAATATATACAATGACAAGAACGTTGGTAGCGTTGACAAATTGATGACCAGTCCTTCCAGCCATTCTATGAAGGAAGTTGTAGCTCCGAATGGTCCACCGTACGACCTTAGAGGTCATTCCTTGATAATATGCTCCACACTCTGGGAAGGAGCTCCGCAGTCACATGCAGGAGAATCCTGAAGTCCCCACTTATACATCATGGCGTTGCATTTCGCATGGCCTGTTCTCAGGCGGTTTAGTTTCACCCACTGGTCTCTCTTCAGGTGGAATCTCAGAAGTCCAATTGTGGGATCTTCAATACCTTCATGTTTCGCAGATGCAGAGTTCCAGCTTTGTCGCCATTTTTCCTTGACATCAAAGTCATGCCATACTGGATTTCTGGATTTAAGACGAGTGTGGGGTAGGTCATTTAGGACCTCGTGGATTGGTAGATCCTGTGGATGGTCAGGATGGTGTAGTTTTATCCACTCACGTGCCGTTGCTTCTTGGCGTCTTATCTCTGGAGGTGGTATATTGCTGATGTCGTGTAACCAGGGGACTGGGGTGGATTTTAGTGTGCCAGTTATTACTCTCATACACTCGTTCAGATGGACGTAGATTTTTCTAGTGTGAGCACTACGTTACCACACTGGAGCACAGTACTCAGCAACAGGGTAAACCATGGTGAGGGCGGTTCTTCGCATCAGCTCCACACGAAGTACCAGGTAGCTTCTTCATGATGTTGTTTCGTGTTTTAAGTTTCTGACTTGTGTTTTCCAGGTGTTCTTTGAATGGTTATGAATGGTCTAAGGTGATGCCAAGATATTTAGGATGGAAATTATGTGTCACTCTCTGATGGGAACAGTTAACTTTGAGCTGCTGGTGTGCTATTCTATTGCTCAAGTGGAATGCGCATACTTCTGTTTTCATCGGGTCCGGACAAAGTCTCCACTCCCTATAATAAGCATTCAAGGTTTCTAAGTCGTTAGGGAGAGTGCTTCCACCTTCCTCTAATGTGGCAGTTTCGATCATCCACGCCAAACATCTTCATTAAAACTACGCCACCAAATGTACTGTCCTGACCAGGTATAACAGCCCTAAAACCCAGACTTTAAGTGAAACTGTATTTAATTAATCATTTGTTATAAACTAGGTGTTGAGTACAGGGCCGGCGCTAGGAATTTCGGACGCGGGGTAAATGGGTAAATGGCCGGGCGACAATGGGCGCATTCTTAGCTTCATGGCCTCAGGGCCCCTACTGTCGGTGATCGGGGCCCCCCATCAGCCGGCGGGCCCGGGTACTTTTGACCCGCTTACCCCCCCCCCCCCCACCTAGCGCCGGCCCTGGACACCACGTGGCTCGTCAGCTGTGGCGTCTCGCTCACGTGATTCGACCCAGGAACAGTATCCTAACTCGCTCTTTATCCTGACGCAGGGGTGGATCCAGGATTTTGCTTTGGGAGGGGCTTGAGAGGACTTTGGTTTGGGGGGGGGGGGCTCGCTTGAATGGAATTTGGGTGGGGCGGCTTGCCTTCAGTGGATTTTGACTTTGGGGAGGGCTCGAGTCGGGCCTCGAATCCGTCGAGCTAGAAAAAAAAAAGCTCTCCAAAATTACTATGTCGGAGGTGGACCTAGATACATTTTTGGGGGGGGGGGCTTGAGCCCCCTAGACCCTGTCCTGACGAGTGACCTGCCGTCTGTTCATCTGCGCGCCCCTGTAACAGACAGACAGACATAACGCCCATATATTTTTTTAAAGTGCCTGAGCATTGTAGCTCTCTAACTTATGACGGAATAGGGGGGCACGGGCTGGTTTTTATGGATGTTGATATTCATTTTGTCCTAGGTCATGGATTATTTGATGGGACGAATAATGTGCTTGTTGAAAGAATTTTGTCGATTTGTCCTTAATGTTATCTGTGAGCTTTTGTATTCCTAAGTTGTGGTGAATTTGTGTGTTCGGCATATACCCAGGGCTGCCATTTCTACGGATTTATCCGTAGATCTACGGATTTTTATGAAAAGTTAGGATTTTCGGATTTTGTTCAAATATCTACGGATTTTTGACACTTTTTTTATCATTTGCTGATTTTCCCTTATATTGGCGTTTTGTTAAACTCTGAGTGTACAGTGTTAATGCATTACAGAATTGTCAATAACTGTGAATCGTTTTCTTGCAACCGTTCGTGTGAACCAACTATTGAAATAAAGCTCATATTTTGTTTGGTTACAGTTTTAATAGATCTTAAAAGACCGTAGCACAAAACTATCGGCGCATTCTTTATGCAAGGTGACACGCTCATTGGCATGGCTTCAGGGCCGGCGCTACGTTTCTCGGGCCCCGGGTAAGCGATCTTAGGCCTTCTCCCCCCCCCCCCCTCGAAAATATTTTTAATTTGAACTTTTTTTTTGATAACTCACAAAATTTTAATACAAAAATGTTTAAAATTATTGGTGCAGATTTTAAAATTTTTGTTTGATTTCTATTTATTTAGGCACACAGGCCGACGGGCCCCCCTTTGGTGGCCCGGGCCCCGGGTACTTTTGCCCCCCTTAACCGCCCCTAACGCCGGCCCTGGTTGAGTAAATATGATTTTGTACGTTTGTCTTGCTATTTATTGTAAAATGGTGTAAATGGACTTTGTTTTATGAAAATAAATAATGTAAATACTAATTAATATGTTCAAGGACAGAACTATGTAAGAAAAACTGATTAAATGTTTGTAATTACAAGTATTAAGGTGTGATACGATGTTTAGAGGACAATTTGCTGCAGTTTAAACTGATTTATGTGGATAATTTTGTGTGTAAATATCTTTAATTTTCATTTCTGGTCATTTCGTAATGATTGTAGCGGATTTCGATTGTTTTTAATATGTAGTTAATTGTTTAAGTATTGTTAGAAACACCTATCGGAAGCCTTTGTAATATTCTGGCACTGTCTATGGAACTTATATAAGCGATCGGCTGAGCCGACTTTTGGGAACAGTTTTTACGTATGCAAGGCGTCTTGTAGTTCAGTTCTGTGAGCGTGTATAGCAGTATTGTCTTTGAAAGCAGTATTGAGTGCAATCGTTGGAGCTGGTGTTTACATGTGCAACCAGTATCTTTGGGGTCTGATGTCTTCTGGAAAATAAAAACAGTTAAATCTGAAAGTGTATCTTGGACTAATTATTTTCATCATTAATACAAAAACCCGAGATACCTATCACAGGTGTCAGCCAAATCCGGCACACAGCGCCTATTTCAATCCAGCCCGTCAGTTAATATCGTATTTCTACAGCTATACTCTGTCATTCGAATCGCATTTACACTCTGTAATTTGCCACGCTGTGATAACATAAATTCTTAGCTTCTTATAACAGCAACATCTTTGGACACAGAGTGAAGCATCTCTGGCCACTGTTAATCTGGCAACGAAGGACAAACGCATGACGATACAGCGCGACAAACGCGACGAACAAGCTGGCGTTTTATTGGTATAGTTTCGTTACAACCACCCTGTCACCCCAACTTGAATTCAGTTCATTGGAACATACAACACAATACAATCATTTTCCGTGAATCCCAATATAACTGACTGGCTCTGTGGAATATGGAAAGTTGTCAGTTTACAGATAAACTATTGCCTGAAACAATAGATGAATACACGCCAAAAGATGTACTGTCACAGCATAATGTGTACGTAAGTATGTTCGTTTGAGCCAACTAGGAGCAGGTTAAGCCTTTGTTTTGGCTTGAATTTGCTGTAATGTGTACACATCCTTGTGAAAACTAGGGTTTTTAGAGAGGGAACCTACTGTTTAATGTGGAATCCGAACCACGGAAGCGTTCTGCTGTACTTCACATTGCACATCAAGCTGTTCCAGAGAAGAAGGATGGGTTAAGGCTTTTTGAAAATCGCCGCCAACATGGGGATTCGAACCGAGGACCTTTCGATCTCCAGTCAGACACCTTTACCACTGAGCCACCAACTGGTCTAATACGTACAATAAATGTATTAAGTACATTTACACAAATTACTGGCAATTATTTTGTAGGTACCTTAGAAATAAATTCTTCCACGGACAGTAGCAGTACTCAACGAAAAATTCTTTCAGTCTTTTCCTGAATTTAATATTATCACCTTCTACGCATTTAAGATGTGTTGGGAGGTTACTGAACATGTGATTCCCTGAACATCGGACCTATTTTTGAACAAATGACATCGTTTGCGCAGGATGATAAATTTTCGTAACACTTGATGGAATGGTCTTTTAAGGCAGAGGCATCCGACTTTTGAGACAGTGGCTTTTGTCTACGCGACTGTTCTCAACAGGTGTTTTTTCGCTCGTTCTGTTTGTCACGCCCTCTGTGCATTCCGCAGCGTGAAGTCACCGTAGTAGAGATGGGTAGGTCCGGATGGATGCAGTTCCGCGGACCCGTATCACTTGCGCGAGGGATGGATGTACATCCGAGAGCTTGTCGGATCTGCTTCCAGCCGGACCTGTAACAGCGCCACAGTTCTCGCGTGGTCGGAGGTTGAACCACGGCCGGACCTGCAACGCGGAGCTGGAATGCAATTTTTCATTACAGTTTCGATTTGAAATCTATGTTTTGAAGAGTTTAATGTCATTTACTGTACGATTGGATTACAGTTCTGTTTAAAGATGAGATTATAAATGAAAAACTATTTCTTAATGTCTGACTGCTAGTAGATAATTACAATAACTATTAAATGTCAATGGGTAGCTAAAACCCGGGTTCAGTCAAAACCCGGTAGTACTTTATTGGTCGGGTTCATGCTTCTAAGGTGAGGAATGTTTTACGTGCTAAATAAGAATGGACTTATAATTTAACTTGTAATTTTAATGCGTCGTAGTCTTATTAAACTTTTAACGTTCAGTTTGATTGATCACAAAGTCTCTAGAATTTTTAACTTTCTGAATTCTGATGGCTTAAGGACAAATCAGATAATACATTTAACATCTCTTTATTGCAGAAACATGTTTCGTAGAGTTTCCAAGGAACATTATTCATATCTATACTAATATTATAAATGCGAAAGTTACTCTGTCTGTCTTTATGTCTGTTTGTTACGTTCCTTGGGCTAAACGAATACTCCGATCGTGATGAAATTTGACAGGAAGATGCTGTTGACATTAGGATCGAGATGGGATACTATATTATGTATAAATAAGAACATATTGTCATTAAATTATGAAAACTATCTCAACTGTAAAAGACAAACGCATAATATATATGTATATTTGTAATGATCACCTAATTTAGGCAATGTTAGGGTGGCGTAGTGGTAACGAGTTTGCTTTTTAATAACCCTTCAGCGTTGCTCCGGGATCTAATCCCATTGGGAACAAATATTTTTATGAATTGTTTTTCATAGTTTGAGCCAAGCCTAGAATTTTATAGTAAGGATACCATGTTCTGGCAAATCTTTGGCGGTAGAAAGAGTTAACTTTATTCACGGTATACTGGTTCCACAGGTAGTTTTTGTGTGATCTAAACTAATAATATTGTGTATGCGAAAGTGAGTCTTCATCTTTTTTTTTTACGTTTTGATGAATATATGTGTATACCGATGACAAGGAAATACTTTGTATATTTGGGAACGAAATAGGATACTTTTTCCGATATGAATAACAGTTTTAGTCATGAGACAGGTTCGAAGGTAGAATGGTATATCGATGGCGTTTCCGTCATATTATGCCGACTCAGTGTTGTTTGGGACATCTTAGATAATTTTCAGCTTTGTATATGCAATTCTAGCAAACAAACTCTAAATCCACGCGTACGAAGTCGCGGGTAACAGCTAGTAATATATATAAATGATTATGTGACATTATTGCGAGCTACTCTGCTGGCCGCTTTTACAGAAATATTTTATAATCCAGCCGTTTCTAGAACGTCTAACAATGGCTCAAACAATCGGTTATTATTACTAAGAATTAAATCTTGCTTAAAAATACTTTCAACTAAATTGGAAATAATTTTAAATAAAATTACAAAGAAATTAAAAGTTTCTGAAATTCCACAAAATAAAATAAAGATTTTGAAAGCACCAAAAACACTTTATGGTAGCTGGCAAAACATAAATATTACTGTTTGATTAAAATGCATTGTATCGCACTCGATTTAGCATTCACGACAACGTTTTATTCACTCAATCAAAACAGTTTCACATAGTATACAGAGGAAAACACTATACATAATATAAGAACAAATCTCACGTAATTTCTCGCTCACAATTTAAAATAAGTTATACTTGCAATTTTGTTTTTTGTTCATTTATAATAAACTGTTTCTTAAGCTGGTATATTGTGGAAAGGCAATATTTATCTAAAAATGTTGACTCTTGAATAATTTCATTTTGAGTAAAAAAAAAAAAAAAAAAAAAACTAACAGTTAACAAAGACTTTCGATTTTTTTTAGTAGTATTTAAACATTATTAAGAAATGATTTCATTTTATTCTTATAGAAGCCCATAGAAATTTTACTTTTACTTTTATCATTATCAAGTCTGATTATGCTGTGATTTTCTAATATTACGTACAATTGTGAGTTTCAGACAAAAATAAAACAAAATTATCAGAATTAATATTCTTTCATTTCATAAATTAATGGATAAACACGATATAACTCATACTGCAGTTCTCCTTGGTAGGATTTGTATCCACCATACGCTCGATTGTAGAGCCGGACCCATACAGGTCCGCCGGACACGTATTTGGGTGTAGGTCCGTACACATCCAGTTCCGCCATACACTCCGCGCGCTCGATTGTAGAACCGGACCCATACAACTCCGCCGGACACGTAACTGGATGTAGGTCCGCACAGATCCAGTTCCGCCATACACTCCGCGCGCTCGATTGTAGATCCGGACCCATGCAGTTCCGCCGGACACGTAATGGATGTAGGTCCGCACACATCCAGTTCCGCCATACACTCCGCCCGACCGATTGTAGAGCCGGACCCATACAGGTCCGCGGACACGGAACCTGGATGCAGGTCCGCAGCGCTGGATGTACATCCGGACCCGACTCCTTTAAAATCTCGGACCTGCCCATCTCTACACCGTAGAGTCCTTCAGACTCACTCAGCTGGCTCAGGAATTAGCGACACACCGATTGACTCACATGCAGAGCAGCCGTTGTGAGTCAGGTTTCGTGTCGGCGAATAGCAACACAGGCAATGTGTGTGTACACGGCACGCACGACTGAAATCGCGAGGACACGGGTTTGAATCCCCCTCCGGCTACCCAGATTTCGGTTTTTGATAGGTTTTTTTTCCGATATCACTCCATGCCAATGCGGGGATGGTTCCTTTAAAATGCCATGGCCGAATTCCTTCCAGTTTCTTCTTCCGATTTCCCTACTGGCAGTAATAACCTCGCCGTTGGTGGATGGCAAAGCAGTAAAGAAAAAAGAAGAAGTTTGTTCACCACCACAACTCCTCTTGATTGAAAAGTTGGTGAATATAGTGTTGATGAATATGCGATGTGCTATTTCAATTCGACATGTTTGCTGTATTATTTACTTTCTTCTTCTTTCCGATGAGGCCTGCTCGGACCTCGTTCCTATTTGAATTCTTCATCCTCTGTTGTTGTGTTTTCATCTCTTCAGTCCAATATTCCTTGACCATTTCATTGAGTATCTTCATTCTCTCCTTAGTCCACTTCACACCTGATTTCTTTCCTCTTCTGTTTGGAATCCTTCCATGCTCAATATCTTCTTTCTAAAAATCTTTCTTTTCATAAAATCCTCTTCTGTTACATTATTTCTTGCAAATCTTTCTAGACCTCTTATCAGATTGTTGGTGGTTTAATTAATATGATAAATAACTGTTCCACGGTACAGTTCAGTTTGAACTTGCTTTTATTTTCATAACCACGACGTCAAAGATGCTGTTTACATGCATACATACAATCCAGAGATTGCATACAACACTCCTTCCACAGACAATACAGTTCTTGGCCGTCGTAAATTGAGTCGGTGAAAACTGTTTCTCTGTCTCGGATGATCGCCTAATATAAACTCCACCGAAATTTCAACAACACTTCAAAGGATTGCGACAGATATTTCTCGAACATTAACAATACTTAAACAATTGAAACAAATTAAAAACAATCATAATTAATACATAATCATTTTTAATCAATACAAAATGGTCAGAAATGAAAATTGAAGATAATTAAACACAAAATTATTCACAGAAATCTATTTAAACTGTAGAAAATTGTCCTTTAGACACCGTAACATGCCTTAATACTTGGAAATACAAACATTTAAGCAAATTATCTTGCATAATTCTGTTCTTAAACATATTAAATAGCCTCTAAATAATTTCTTTTCTAAAAAATAAAATTTATTTACACTGATTTACAGTAAATTGCAAAACAAACATACCAGATCATATTCAACTCTAGCTTACTACAAATGCTTCATAAAATACGATTCCATTTAATTTTAGGTTGGTTCAATCCAACTAGTTGTTGATTTTTTTCTACCATAGGTAAATGAATACCTTTTTTACTAATTTGTTATGTTCCATTCTATAGGTATGCCCAAAAACAGCAATCTTCTTTTACTTATTGATTCTGTTAAATTTTCTATGTCCTGGTGTATTTCGTTAATAGGTCTACTTCTTAATTTCCGTAGTTCTGTAGTTTTCACTGGACCAAAGATTTTTCTCATTATTTACTTTATTATATTCTTGTCATTATTGAAGATATCCCAGTTGTAGTAAGGGAGTTTTCATTAATAACGTACCGTTTGGTGCCTTTGTAAGAATAAAGATCTTTCGCTATTAATAGACAAAATGTCGCTCTGAATGTCACTAAAAGGTAGCTAAGTAATTTTTCTATTATTATTATTCACTATTTCTTGGCCACGTTAGGTGGAAAGTCGGAGCCTATATCTCCGAACGTAATTGCTTCATTAAATTTAAAGCAAGTGCATGTGTACTTCAATCATTTAAAGCCACATTATAATCACTGCTGAGAAAGAAAACAACCCTAATGGCGACCGACAAAAGCTTTAATTTGCTGGTTTACTAAATGTCAGCGAGTATTATGCCAAGAGTCAACAGCAACGGTAACGTTCTGGCCTCGCATTCGGGAGGACGCTGGTTCGAATCCCCTTCCGATCATCTAGATTTGGATTTTACATAGTTTTCCCCAAAACACCCCAGGCGAATGCAGGGACGCTTCTTTCAAAAGGCGATGGCGGAATTCCTTCCTGTTTCTTGTCCACAGAGGTTTCCCGCCCCTAATGACCTCGACGTCCTTGAGGCATAAAGCCATAAGCGAAAAAAAGGAAGGAAAGAATGAACTGTGTTATTGGAGTCGTATTTGGGCCAGAAATATATGTTTTTTTCTGATTCCATTTTCAGTTAGGGCTTTGCGGTTACTCTACGTCGGTATCATTGCAGCTGGCGTCACTTCCTCAGTACACCTTGTCTCCAGTATTGTCTTCTTCGCGTTGTTTACGTACAAATCCGCTCGCATTGCGCAATGTCGTCTTGCGGTTTGCTGCCCACGAAGCGTTCAGCGCCGCGGACACAATGTGGCCGTCCTTGAAACTAGCAGAGCTGGGAACATGATGCCCCATTCGAATGCACCGCTCCAGCTGTAGTCGCTTGGGACAACACCAGTAAGCAGCAAAGTGCGTTCTAGTTATACACATAGAGTTTAAAAAAGTTCTTTCTAAGTCCTAGATCAATATTTGAAACTAAAAGATTTCTCTTTTTCATCAAAGCTCTTTTTGTTACTGCTATTCTGCTTTTTTAACATCATTCTTGCTTTGGCAATCGGTTGTAATTTGACTTCGTAAGTAGCAAAATTCACTAACTTCAGCTATCACAGCCGTCCCTATTTTTATATTTAACCTACTATTATTGGTATCATTTCTGCAACATTTCATCAGTTTTGTCTCGCTATATTTAGTCCAAAACCTTCCTTCAGTATTTTGTTCATGACATTAAGTAATTTCTCAATACACTCAATCTGGTTTATAAACAAGACAATGTCATAAACAAATAGTAGCATACTATTTTTGTTCGCTTGAACACTTAGGCCACATTAAAATCTTTCTTTCAGTTCTTTCATTGCTTTATTAATGGGGATAGGGGTTGGCAACCGGTGAGCTAGCTACGTGTAAACACAAATTAACAGTCTGGTGCACAGCAAATCCTCATCTATACCATATTAATCTGATGATCGGCCATATTTCCGCAGTTTTTAAACAGTAATTTTATAAATAATTCCTTCAAAAACAACTGTTTAGCCGAAAAACAAAATTCACCAAAACAGTTGTTTTTGACGGAATTATTTATAAAATTACTCACCTATTCCGTATAATAAGTTGTGTCTGTACGAGAACAGATCACACACAAACGAAGCCTGAGAGACCGATACAACATTACAGAGACTACACACGATGTCCGTCTGTCTGTCACCGCTCCGTTAGTTTTCAAAAATTTCAGGACAAAATATTTTATTTACTTCGAAAAAAGTATCCTTTGTTCTTCCTTTTTTTAACTGATTAACGTCTCTTAACAGCGAGGTCTTTACAGACGGGATGTGTGTGTGCGTGTGTGTGTGTGTGTGTGTGTATGTCTTTCCTGATTATATTTAGTATTTCTTTGTCAAATTTCATTGAGACCAGTTTAACCGTTAAGTCGTGAAAACGTAACAAACACACAGGAACATACACAAACTGTCTGCGAGACAAACAAAGCCTGAGTGACCGATGTAACATTACAGAGACTACACACGCTACCCGTCTGTCTGTCGATGTTCGGTTAGTTTTCAAAAAATTTCGTCATATAATATTTTATTTATCCAGAAAAAAGTATCCTGTGTCCTACCTTATTAGATATAATATTTCTCTGTCAAATTACATCGATATCGGTTTAGTCGTGAAAGTATAACAGACAGACAGAGCTACTTCCGCGTATATAATACTAGTCTAGATTGCCACTGTATTAATGGTATTCTGTGAGACTGCTTGCTGCATCTCCCAGACCGACGCTGTGTCTTTACGACCTGTGTCTGGAGTGTCGTGCCTTATCTGTGTTTAGACCCCGCAGCTAGGAGACAGGCAACGCTCCCCGCGCCAAGCCTCAGAACTACAACACCCACTGCCAAGATATTGCCAACCCACTGCTTGCATCAATTAATGACCTGTCGGATTTCAGTAGGTCGTGGTTATCATTATGGCTCGAACCTTAATGACAGATCGTATATCTTTCCTACCGAGCGTGGTGGTGTAACGGTTAGCGTTCTGGCCTCGCATTCGGGAGGACGGCGGTTCGAATCCCCGTCCGGGCATCCAAATTTGGGTTTTCCAAATCACTCCAGGCAAATGCCGGGATGCTTCCTTCAAAAGGCCATGGCCGAATTACTTCCTATTCCTTGCCTCCCCTTGTCTCTATAGACCTCGCTGTTAAGAGACATAAAGCAATTTAAAAAAAAAAAAAAAAAAAAAAAAAAAAAAAAAAAAAAAACTTTCCTGCCTTCGTTTTGGGCTGTAATGCTGAATTCAGCACTGATTCAACGTTTCTAATCGTATTCAAATGTATTTTATACATCATATTCAGGTCATTTTCCTAATGTTGGTCATATTACTATAATATTTATGGTCATATTTTGTGGAAAAAGTCTGGTAATTTTTAGTAGTACCGTGAATTCACTAGAATTCATATACTGTACAACCATAGTATTCGGCATTGATTTGTTTGTGTTCTATTTTTACGTATAAACTGCGGGTATGTATATAGGTCATTGGAAAAATTTAAGGGGTATAAAGAGATACAGAGTTTGGGTTTTTGTAAAACTAATGTAGACACTATTGTTTCATTGTTTTAAAGTATACATGTGCAAAGTTTCACCGAAATCGGATAAAAACTGAGGGTTTGTATAAAAATTAAGGGGTGTAAAGGGGACGAGGGGGTGTTTTTTATTCTGTTTGGTCAGACACCTTCTCCAAGAGGAATACAAAAATATGGTGATTGGTCAGAAACTATTGACTACAGCTTAGTACAAGGAACGTTGATAAAAATTAATGGGGAGGAAATGGGGAGAGGGGTTGGGTTTTTGCAAACAAAACGTTGATAGTATTTCTCTCTATATTTTAAAAATATACGTGTGCAAAGTTCCATCGAAATCGGATAAAAAAGGTGGGTTTGAATTAAAATTAAGGTTGTAAAGGGGGAGGTGGGGTGGTTTCTGAATTTTTTGGTCAGAAACCTTCTCCTTGACAAAATACATATATGTGCCAACTTTCATCCTGATCGGTCAAACGGTTTTGACGTCGTTTTAATCTCGGATATACATATACCAACATCCATTTTTATATACAAGATGAAAAGAAATTAATACAACTATTCAAAAACTGTACTTCTGCTATACAGGTGAGGAAAAAAAACAAACTAATTTTCACTGTGGTCAGAATTCACCAGTGGAGAATTAAAGTTATGCATATTGTCACTCTCTAGTCGTTAATGTTCCGCCCGCCTTTTAATCTCGACAATGCAGCAGCATCATGCCTATGTCGAGCCGCGTCAATCAATGTCTCAGTGAAAATCTTTTGGAAATAATCCACAGTCAGTGTTAAATCTGCAGTGGATCAGTGAGTACCACCATGCCGGGAATAAAAATTGCTGAAAGTGCGAAGTTACGTAAAGGATTCTGGAAATGAATATTTTAGTACAGGTGAAAGAGTTTTTTTTCAGTAAATTATCTGAAATTAAAGCGCTTTCGGCAAAGCGAATTCAAATTTAATTTCTCAATGGTGCAGCGAGTGCACGGAAGCAAATTATGCTGTCTACATGAAAGTGACACTACTAGATAAAATAAAGGGTGTACAATTGAGCATGTTTTGATGTAAAGTAAATTTAAATGTTTGGTCATATTTTTTTATTTTTAGTTCATCTTTACCTGTTTTTAAGGTCATATTTGCATCCGTATTTCTCTATTTTTTGGTGATCAAGATCCGATCTCTAGTGATCATCTTCAACACTGTGAGGGTGTTCGTTACAACACCGCAAACCTGGACACGGGGAAAGAGGACAAGCCCAGTGTTACCAATCTTGTAATTAAAAAAGTTTGTATTTGGTAGACAAGCGATTATGTAACCATTCACGACAGATTTGGTCAGACCATTGCTTGAATGTGGTGGTGTAGTATGGGATCCACATTTAGGGTATCAAATACGAGAACTGGGAGACGGTGCAAGGAAGGGCTGCTAGATTTGTCTCTGCAAATTACTGCAAAACAAAATCAGTGACGGATATGATAAAGGAGCTGGAATGGGATTCATTAGAAGACAGGAGAAGGGGGAAGATAGTCATGGGAGTGTACAAGGCATATATTTCTGATGAGGCGTGGGAAGATATTGGTGTAAGAATTAAAAGTAATGCATGGAAGGGAAAAGATGACCATGACCACAAGCTAGCACTCGATTTCAGGCACTAGGGTGTGGGATAATTTTCTTTCTTAGGTAAGGGTGTCAGGGATTGGGTTAAATTACCAAGAGAGATGATGAATAATTCACCAAAAAGGCTGAAAGAATTTAAAACTCGTAGAGGGCAAAAGTAGCCAGTGTAAAATATGAGTGTGTAGTGAAATTACAACATAGTGTGCACTCCATGGCAATTAAATTAAATTACTTATTTGTTTAATATTTTAATAACATTTCTAGTCGGTAGAATTGAGTTTGATAGTACCTCCTCTACCTTTTTTCATTTAAAACACATCCGTGCTCACTGTACATCGTATTTCACAGCTATTTACAGTATTTACCAAGACTTCAGTTTCATTTTGGCGTCCTAGACCAGGGGTGGCCAGCCCAAATGATCTTGCGGGCCACTTTGGAAATGCATCATAACTTCGCGGGCCGCATATAGAATCATATATCCCCATATTATATTTAGTCCCACCATAGACTTTTTTTTTAGTTAAAAATTGAAACGTAAAGAGTTATTATTGCTGTGTTTACTATTATTCTTACTTGTAAACATAGGCAATATAATAATAATGATACTAAACGCCCATTTTAATGAAATATATAACACTAAAAATGATATATAAAAAATACATAAATACAAATGACATAAATTTTGTATTTTTATATTTTTTAATACTTTGGTTTTCACTACTTTGGTCATTATAAAATAAATATGTTTTGTAAAAGTGTAATGAATCTCACGGGCCGGAAAAATGTCCTAGAGACAAAGTTTTACGTGTGTTTACAGACTGCACCTGCGTATATCAGCTTGCAAGATTCTGTAGATATTTCCACGGCTGACATTCTGGGGTTGAAGTCTTTATAAACGGCAGACGAGAGAGCAAATAAGAAAGAAAAGGTGAAAACACTGGTTCAGGTTGGTACGTGGCTGTGGCGACACGGAGTCCGTTTTAGCGAGCGCGTAGTGGCAGCCCTGAACGGTGGCGCCCCACGGGAAGTGATGATCACTCGCCCACGTGACGTCACAGCGGGGGGGGCCACTCGGTCAGTCAGCGAAGGTGTTTAAGCTTGGTCGTACACAACAAACTTATTTTTTATTTATTTACTTATCGATCTTGTTCCATTGATCCCTGCTTAGGTTCTTCGGTGGTTTAATTACAGTAGTAATTAAGTAAGTAGTCCACCAAAGTTCAGTTTAAGATTTTTTTGTTTATTTTCAAAATAACTTCAGTGGTATTGTTTACATGCAAAGATATAATCCACAGATACTACTGACGCATTTCCAAAGTGAATCTGTATCAACTAACTATAAACTCAACTAACTCCGTCCTTCTGCTGATTTCGTTATGTAGGCTCTATTGAAATTTCTGGAATTCTTCAAAAGCTTCCGCCAGATATTTCTCGAACATTAACAATTACTCAAACAATTAAACATATTAAAAACAATCAGAAATAGTACTTAATCATTTAACATCATTACAAAATGGTCATAAATGGAAATTAAAGATATTTAAACACAAAATTATTTTAAACTGTAGAAAATTGTCCTGTAGACATCGTAACTTGCATTAATACTTGGAACTACAAGCAGTAAAGCAATTCTCTTGCACTATTCGGTTCTTAAACATATTAAATGGCCTTTAAATAATTTCTTCTCATCAAATAAAGTCTATATACACTGATTTACAAGAAATTGTAAAACAAACATACCAGATCATATTCAAGCAAAGTTTAGCTCACTACAGATACTTCATTAAATACAATTCTACATAAAGTTCAGGTATGAGGGCTGTTACAACCTCTGGGATGTGAAACATGTCATGGTTAATACACATACATTACAATAGGAGTCATAATCATAGTGAAAACAATTATATGTTACAAAGACAAAAAAAGTAAAAAATAAACATTAATTTTTACAACTGATTTTTGCAAAGGGTCATACTGAATACAATTAATTATCTTGTTCAAATTCTTGAATGGAGTAGAAGGTTTTGCAAATAAGACAATCTCTCAGTTTTCATGTAATATATCTTTATTATCTACAAACTGTTTTATACTCTTCGGAAGTTTATTAAACAGATGTGTCGCAGAATAATCAACTCCTCTTTGTACTAATGACAGAGATGTTTGTGCTTTATGCAAGTTATTTCTGTTTCTTGTATTGAAATTGTGTACCTGTGAATTGGATGTAGGTAGGTTAAAACGTTCTATGACAAAGCACATGAGAGAATATATATACTGAGAAGTCATGTAAGACTAATGAGTTTTTTAAAGAGTCGTCTGCAAGACGTTCTTGCTTTTACCCCACACAGCATCCTAATAGCTCTTTTCTGTGCTATGAAAACTTTTTTTACTTTATGAAGAGTTTTCCCCAAAAATTATGCCTTATGACATCACTGAATGAAAATATGAGGAGTACACCTGTTTCGTTAATTCTAGATCTGCTGTTAAGAGAAAGTTTTCGTATTGCAAAGGTGGCACTACTGAACTTCTTCAGTATGTTCGTGCCAACAGTGTGTCTCAACTATTTATACGATGGCGGAGTTCTTAAAAAGCAATCCTCAAGCAAATAATCTTAAAATGCATACAATGAACGTCACAGATAAAGACAGGATAACCAACATATACGCCTGAAAACAACAAAAACTGCCGCATACGCAGTCGCTTACGTTTCAAGGAAAGTAACTGATGCAGTAAAGCAATACACCAATGTGACCAACATAACGACACTAGAAACATCGCATTACCACACCGCTACAATATTTTTTTCTGGGTTTCATGACTTGTTGACCTCGTGGTGATTAGACGTGGGAGGGAGGTTCTGTGAGCACGGAACGGGAAGGACTTCGGCCATGGCCTTTTGAGGGAACCATCCCGACGTTCACCTGGAGTGATTTCGGAAAATCGAAATTTGGATGTTGGGACGACGATTCGAACCAGCGTCCCCCCGAATACGAGGCCAGAGCGTTACTGCTCACCCGCCCTGAGAGAGCAGTCGAAAGCAAGAACTGAAGAGGAACACAAAGACTAAAGAAAATCGAGCATACTGGTCACGTGATGGCCAGTGATGACGTAGAGAAAAAAGTAAGAACTTATCAAACTGCTGGACAGAGTGACGTACAAAGGAAAATTTGCAGAGTGTATTTTGGAATCTTCTCTCTCAGTCAGTTCTATAAAAGAGAGCTTTATATAACTTGAATGGTAGAACCTTACTAATAAACTTTGACATTAAATTAGGACTCTGACGGTTCGCTTTTAACGAAATATAAATTATTATTATTTTATTATATTATACTAGCTTCGAGCCCGTCAAAAATGATGGTTTGAACGCCATATTCTGGCAGTTCCTTTTTTTTTGCAGTTGGTTAATTATACGGAATTGTTATTACGTAATGCTAAGTTCTTTGATTTTGTAATGTTCTAAATATTTGATTTGCTGTTCACATAGCAATACTGCAGTAACTTCTATTGAATTAATGACGACGGAAGTATAGAACCAATAAAATTTAAAAAAAAAAAAAATAAGGATTCCCGAAAACTTTTGCTGTCCATGTAATATCAGTTTTATTCCTGGTCCAGGCACAAATCAGCACGATAGGTATGGAACTACTTTCACCCGCATTAATTAATACGTTCAGTAACATGGCGCTTATGAAAGCAGTTTAAATGGTTTGTAAAACTGATTTCAGAGCGAATTATGCTGCAACAAAATGTTCCAGTTACGATTCTGGTCTATTTAGCTAGTCACAACGTTGCATTCGAAAATCATAGCTTTTATTGCCCTCATATGAATAACGACAGGCAGCACCTATGGTGGTAGTCTGGATTTATTCTGGAAAAACTTGTATGGAAAAGCAAATATCAACCATTTTTAATGATATTTTCGTGATAAGAGTACCATACTGTGGTTAGATTATCGGGGTATTTTACTATGATTTATTTAAATAAGTTCATTTTACTTTAATTTTACTATAATATCAAAAACGGATAACGGTCATTTATCTGGGTGGATACATTTCGCGATTCGTACATTTCTCTGAGTTTTGAATTAACTTCATTGTTTCGCATCATCTTACTGATACAGGTAATATAATGTAAACATAGAATAAATACCCTTCTCCTTACATTTACATAAATAAAAAGCAATATGTAAATTTAAACGAACGTACTAATTGTAACTTTGTGACATATAATTGCCTCGCATTATTTTTTTTCCCCTACTCTCCGTATTTCTAATATCTCCGCTCACTGCTATTTTGCGGCAATAATATCGTTGTTGAATTGCGAGTGTCACATGGCTTATACAGTTGATGATTTAAATCTAATAAAAAGGTTATCTTAAATCGCATTTAATAGCTAACACATGTATCAAATACTAAGGGTATCAGCTATAATGGTAGTAGGAATTTATTCAGGAAAAGAATTATTTTTAATTATATCTTTAGTTATATGAATACGTTACTCTGGTTAGATTATCAGAGTATTTGGTTAATATTTTGAAATAAATAAATGCATTTCACTTCATATGACGAGGACTATAATTTCGAAAACGGATAACTGTTATTTATTTGACTAATACATTTCGCATTACATACGTTAATCCTAGTTTTTAATGAACTTCGTTGTTTCTTAGTCTGCCTAAAAAATTCTTAGGTTATGGTTTAACCTAGTCCTTATCACTGATGCAGATAAAATAGCGTAAATATTGAATCCCTTCTCCTTACATGAATTTTGGCGTGTAACTGATACAAATAATATAACATAAACATCGAACACCATTCTCCTTACACGAGTTTCTGCATCTAACTGTAGTAAATAAACAAAATGCAACATGAAGGAAGGAATATAATATGGTGGCTGTTGATTGGCGAGTGACGGCTGTCACGTGACCGTTTTGTAGCCAATACGGGTAGCAACTATAGACGACGCATGCAGACGCCACGTTAGCGTTTTATATAATAGGATTATAACTATAACTAGCCCCAAACCCCGTCAAAAATGGCGGGTTTAACGGAGTGTTATGGTAATTTATTTCTCTCCAGTTGCCTAACTAAATAGAATTATTGTAAAATTAAGATCATTGTAATGTATCGTCCCTTGTGCTGCAGCAAAAATCTTCAGTTGTTAACTTGGTCCAGGTTGCATTTCAGCCTAACCACAATCGCCGCTAATGTTGCCGCTAGAAAAGAAAAGCCTCAATCACACGCGAATTAATACATTCCCTGTATCGCATGTCAGTGTCATCATGCATCGCGATATAAACTCGATCCCAAATCTTCACAGATTCTCTCACATCTTTCTTTCTTATTACCTGTGATGAAGATCGATATTTTAACGGCTGAGACAGCTTACATCGCTTAAAATAATTACCACAGTGAAAACGAAGGATGCTAAAAATAAATCTTAACAACTCACGCAGTACCACGTAATATTCAATTATGGTTTAGGCCACACAGAACGCGATTAGTTTTGAACTTCTTTCGTTCAAACCATGTAATGATTTCCGTAAATAAAGAAACTGGTAATTAATATGCCAATTTAAACGAAATACATGCTTTTCTTTAAGTGTTCTGACAATTTATTAGCGATTGCTTAACTAAATAGAATTGTTATAAAATAAAGTTCAATGTAATTCCTCGTGCCTTGCGCTGAAACAAAAAGTTTCCGTTGTTGCTATCACAGCCATCAAAAATATAAATATGGAACAAATTATACACAAAAAAACTGTAACAACTTTGAACCGTTAGCGAACGAAGGAATTTAGTTTTCTTAGTTGGAATGCAACCTGTACCAAAATGGCGTTTGGTTCTTGTTGTTAAAGCATAATTCGCTAGAAATTTGGGTATATTAAATAATATGGTGACTATAAAATAAGTTGTTGTAAGAAGTGAATTATTATCATTACATACGACGCAGGAATATATTCATATCCTGTTTTTAAAGTTATTTTACAGATGCTATCTTTGACGTGACAATATGAAGTGAAATGGCGATTTATGTTGTGTTAATTCGTAATTTTCATGTTGCTTCACGTCTAACATAAGTTTCATTTTGCTATCATACACAATTTTTCTTAAAATGTATGACCACAGGAACGTATGTAGTAAATTTCAAACTAATTCTTTGGGCCTAGTTCTTATTTTACCATAGCCAGTAATACCACCCAACGAACTTGTGCAACAGTTTTCGGACCAAAACGACAATTCTTTGACGAGTCCCAGTGATTACGCAACAACCTAAACTTGATCAAAATCCTTCAACAAAAAAGAAAGGTATAAAAGCAAAAATCTCCAACGTGATTCAGAGCGAAATTACAACGTTCGAATAGCTGACGTAGGTACACATTGCGGAAATAATAGCCTCAGTAATATTACTCAGTGAAAGCAAAGAAGATTAAAATAAATCTGATAAACTTACATTACGCCACGTAATATTTATTTTAATTGTAGTGTTGTCTGCACAATTTGAGATCAGTGTGCAACTATTTCCGTTCAGACGATTTAATAACGATAATAGGGCACAGATTAAATTATTTTGAAAAAAAAAACTAAATTATTCATTCCCTGTTGTAGCGTCAAATGCCATTTGTAATTCTGACCCATGCTAAGTAACAATTTAATCGAAGCTTTCGTTAACATTGATGTTCGAAAATTAAAACTTTTATCTTACTTAACTGTGGCCAAAGATTTTAACGAATACTTTTACATAAAATGAATATTACGTAAATATAAGCAACCAATGATTCATATGTCGATTTAAACACAATACATAATTTTATTTCAGTGTTACGACGGTTAATTTATTCGCGGATGCTTAGAAATGTTATTAAATGAAGTGCGTCACCAAGAAAATTGCGTAAAGCGTGGCGTAATAGTGCGACGTGATAGATTGACGTCATGCCGTGACAGTTGACGACATACGTGACAGCTAGCTTTTTATATTAATAGGTAACATTAGAAAATCTAGAGCCGAACATGAAAATACTAAACGTGTGTCGTGCTCTGTCACTAAGAAAATGCGAGATGTGAGGTAACTGAGACATGGAGGAAATGTGAGAATGAAAATGTTAGGATTAATTTAAACTGACAGCAGTGACATCTGTCAGCCACAATCAATACTAACTGTGACGTGTCAGTCACGTTTGGAAGAAAAAAAAAACTTCTGGTTTAATTTAATTGCGATGGAGTCAGTGAACCGATGGCTATTTCTCTCCTAAGCTACTTTCACATTTATCAGGGTTTTTTCCCTTCCACTTAAATTCATTGAGTGACATTTGCCCATTCATTACATTTGCCCATTACTAATATACCTTTAAAAAATTTTTAATACTTGTTGTAAATTTCCACCTCTTTCTGTGATGGTATATTACTGTCCACGACACCTATAACTGCAAAAGAATTATTTTCTTTTCCCCCTCTCTAATGCCTCAAATCAAGTGCCAGTTTGTGGCCATGGTCATCTCTTCCATACACAATTTCTAATGCTTCCACCAATTTACTAGCCATCTTTCTCCCTTCATACTTCACCACAGTGAGGTATTTTCAGTTTTGGTAACTTATTATTATTATTATTTTTTTTCCTTTTCGTGTCAGCCATCTATGGACTATGACTACGCAAGTTCATTTCCTCTTCTGAGTTTCCTTCCTCCGTAGCCAGTACTCCGTCACTCTTGCCTTTTCTTCCTCTGAATATTCCCTCCTTTTCCTGATTGGTTTTTCTTCAGTCAGATCCTTTGCCTCCGCAATTTTTCCTCTGAATAATTCCCTGTCTTGGATGTCTTCTCTGCTAATTCCACATCTTTTTAGATCCTGATGGACCTCCTTCGTCCATGGAACCTGAGTGTTCCTGTTCTCTTGAAAGTTGAGTATTTTCTTTGGCATTCTTCCTGATTCTATTCTCTTGATGTGTCCGTAGAAAGCTAATCTCATTTTCTTAATTGTGTCTGATACATTTTCAAACTTGTCGTATAATTCTTGGTTCGATCTCAAACGGAAATTAAATTCGCTTCCTGGCACTTTTTTTTGTCCCAAGATTTCCCTTAGAAACTTTCTTTATTTCTTTTCTATTTCTGTCAATCCCTTTCTGGCTAGTGTTTCTGCTGTGTATAAATATTCTGGCTTCACTACCGTATTATAGTGGTTGTATTTCTCCTGATGGGAGAGTAATTTTGATTTGTATGTCTTTTGAAAAATCCTGGATGCTGTTTTTTTCCATCTTTCTCGCCCTATCTTCACATGCAGCCTTTTCATTAACATTGGGAGTCAAAATTTCACCAAGGTATTTGAACTTCTGTGTTCTTTTAATATCACTATATTTAGTTTTCACTGTCCATGTCTGGTCTTTTGCGTCTATGTTGATGTATTCCGTTTTCTCAAACGATATTTGCAGTCCTGCTTTCTCAGCTATTTCCATCCTGACTTCTACCTGTTTGACAGCAGTCTCCAGATATCTTGTAAAGAACACAATCTCATCCGCAAAAGCGAGAAATTCAAATGTCAAGCCATTCTTCTGATGTCCTAGTCTAACTCCGTTTAGGATGTTCGACTGACACATCACTTTCCGCCATCCCCTGATGACATTTTCCAAAGACGCAGTTGAACAATAGCGCGGATAGTCCGTCACCTTGCCTTACTTGGTGACATTGTTAGTTAAGAAAAGAATTTTTCGGATTTCAACCTGTAAATAGCAAAATTATGACCTATCAAGGTCACAGATATGGTTCAGAACCAAGCTACCAGACTTCGCTGGCGTCGATGAGGTGTGATTGCATTCCGCTAGATAGCGACACCACGTATCGAAGAGATATTGATAAACTGTTTGAGTTTTCTAAAACAAGCAGCTTTTTGGATAGTAAGATGTGAATTACATTTTCATTTATGTTGTTAATTACCACGCGTTTGTGTGATACGTATGTTCGACGTGTTGAGAAGAGTTTTGTGTTTGTTTCGTGAGGCGTTGTTAGTGTTTTGGTACACACCTGTTTGAGTTGACAAATACACAATTGCTACTAATGAGATGAGGCGGTTCCTCTGTCATCCTACCTCAAAGCTATTCATGGTAATATCATTGGAGAAATTTTCCAACGGACCACCTAGTATTGTAAAATTGTTAAAACTCTGATTTGTTAAACGGTAGTCTAGAAATGAAATGCCACATTGCTACTGGAAAAAAAATTAAAAAAAAAAACCGAAAATAATCATATTTGACTAAATATGAAAATAGGGTCGGTTGCAACAAAAGAAGTAAGTGAATTTTGCTATTTAGGAAGTAAAATTACAACCGATTGCTGACGCAGGAATGATGTTAAAAGTAGAATAGCACTAGCAAATACAGCGTTCATGAAAAAGAGAAATCTTTTAGATTCGAATATTGATCTAGGACTCAAGGAGAACTTATTGGAACTTGATGTGTGGAGCACAGCACTTTATGGCAGCAAAGCGTGGACTTTAGGAATACCAGAAAGAAGGAAAATTGAAGCATTTGAAAAGTGGTGCTATAGAAGGATGCTGAAAATTAAGTGGACAGACAAAGTACGAAACGAACGAGTTTTGGAAATGATGGGTGAGGAAAGAAGTTTGTGGAAGAAGCTTACAGAAAGAAGAGACAGGCTGGTAGGTCATATTTTGAGACATGCTGGATTGGTTAATTTGTTAGTGGAGGGAACAGTCGAGGGTAAGAACTGCAGAGGAAGACAGAGATTAGAATATATGAAGCAGATAATTGAGGACGTGGGTTTTAGGGGGTATGTAGACATGAAGAGGTTACCACAGGATAGGAAGGGATGGAGGATTGCATCAAACCAGTCGAAAGACTGACCACTAGTGTTGTAAAAAAAGTTTTTTCTGACTTAAAAAAAACATGAAGAAAAACTGTGAAAAAAAACACGTTTTTTTCTGGGACATGTTCTTTTTTTCATAACTACTAAATTTCACATTTTTAAGACATTTATCGTTTAATATGAATGTTTTAGAGTTAATACTAAGTACTTATCTTAATTTTTAAATCTTATATATTTTTCTGGTTCAGTAGAAAAAAAAAATACAAAAATATTGGCAACATTGACTGAAGTTTTCTTTTATGAACGGGGACTTCCCGAAAAGGCTAGGTGGCGTGAGAAGGTATCCCCGTTCCCCGTTGTTTGGAATGATACTCGCTATTTGAATTTATCTGTAGACCTACAGATCTTTTTAAAAAAATTAGGAATTTCAAATTTAACAACTGTATTTGCCTCTTTTTATTACTTATTGTGCTTTACTTATATTCGTATACTTGTTAAACTCACAGCTTATAGTGATACTGAGTCATTAGATTGTCAGTAATTATGAATCATTTCCTTGCAAGTGTTGGCATACACCAATGATTGAAAAGAAATGAAGCTCCTATTTTGTATGGTAATAGATTTAAATTAAAACTTAAAAGACAGTAATATAGAACTATCGGCGCAGTCTTCATTCACAGTGTGTACTTTGCTCACAATTTAAAATTGTAATCTCAAAAGCTTTTACGTACAATACAACCAGTAAAAGAAAATGTAACTATTTCTGTAGTTATGGATCTAGAGGAGACATAAGAAGAAACAGAAAATTCCGACACCGACAAAACTAGTGTTGGTAGTACTGGTACTAGTGAATGTGGTACTGACATAGAGGACGAATAAAAAATTATGTTAGCTATAGAGATACATTTATGAATCATTATGCAAGACATTATATGATTTAGTAAGACTTAAAACACACGTGTAAAATGTAAGTTCCATAAATAAAACGATAATTTATCAAATATATTGTTTTCTGAAAAAAAAAAACAAATTTAGAACAAAAACAAGGGTGCTATGTTTTTTTTCATGTTTTTTTTCACAAATCTGAATTTTTTTTTCAGTTTGCAACACTACTGATGACAGAAAAAAATCATATGCGACACTTTAACTAACCGTTTCCTCGTTGGTTACGAAAGATTTTCTCGTACGAGCCGAATATCTCGAAATACGTCCATGTCCCAAGTATTTGTACTGTATTGTGTTGCAATTACCGCTAACGGATGGAAGGTGTATAGCAGAAAAACAGATGTAGAATAAGGCACAGCCATAAAATTAACGATAGCAAGAGGACTCGAAAAACAAAAAGAAAGAAAAAATGCCTAGCGAAGTCTATAATTATCCATGTGATGAGCGCAGAACTAATGAATCCAAGATTCAGTCATGTGGAAAAATTCCATCTCCAGGTGAAAGCCGGCGGGTTTAACGTAGTTTTGACTCCCCGCTATCTTATCTCTGCCCATTTCTCCAGAACACATTCCAAACACGTCCCTCCAGGTATACCTGGAATCGCATCTTCCTTGCGTGAGCGAACTAAATCTCTCCAACAACCTATCTAGAGAACTCTTCAACAAATCATTTAACTATCAAATATTCATCGATATTTGCTCCTTGTCATAACGCCAGGTTGCTATTGTTCCTGCTGGGTTAGGGAGTGAGGGATTGGGTTGAACAGCCCAGGGATATCTACATCTACATATATACTCTGCAATTCACAAAATTGTGGGTGGCAGAGGGTGCTCAGCACCAAAGCTAATCTCTTTGCTGTGCATTCCAGTCCCTAATTGTACGAGGGAAAAAAGAATTCATATAAGAATCAGTGCGGCACCTTATTTCTCTAATTTTATCTTTCCTGTCCTTCCGACTCAAATAGGTTGATGGAAGAAGTATTTCACTACACTCAAAAGTGAAAGTGGGAGTACGCATGTTTACCAATAAGTTTAAACTAAACGTGTGTCGTCTATCTACCAGAGACTCACAGCCTAGTCTACTAATCAGTTCTGTGACGCTTTCATAAGAACTGTAGCAAGCGGTCACGAATCGAGCGGCTCTTCTCTGGACTTTCTCTATAAATTCGATCAACCCCTTACGAAACGGGTCGCAAATGGCACAACAATAATCCAAATGTGGACGCACAAGAGATTTGTACGCTATCTCCTTTCTTTGTTCATTACAATTTTTCAAGATTCGACCTATGAATCGCAGCCTAGAATTTGCTCTACCTACTAACGTATTAATATGTAAGTCCCATTTCATGTTCCTTTGTACTGTTACTCCCAAATATTTCATAGAATCCACCATATCTATAACTGTATTGTTTAACTCGTATTTCTGAACAACTGGATTCTTTTTGTTAGTTATGTTCATTGTCTTGCACTTTTTACAATTTAGAGTAAGTTGCCACTCAGCGCACCAAGCCAAAATAACATTCAGATCACGCTGAATCTCTAAGCAATCGGCCAAATTTCTTACCTCCTGAAACAGTAAAAGAATTTAAAGCTAAAATTAGTCAAGAGCAAAAGTGGATTGGTGGGGAAAATCGCACTCGGATAAGTTAAGATAAAAACATTCGCGAAAGTGGGCAAGATGATAATTCGCGACTAAATTAAATTAAAGTCTTGACGGGATTTTAATTTCCAGGTGAGATAGCGCTGTGATAAACAGCTCAGATGGGATGCGAAAGAATGTGCTTAGCATTTAACTCAAACCGTGAAGGAATTAAAAGCAAAAAACCGTTTAATGCAAAGCTGGGTGAGTGGGGAAATTGTCATATCGGATCCATTAACAATAAGTATTTATTTAAAAATATAGTGGTAACAGTTATTGTCTCGCTGTTGGTTCACCGCTACCTCAGAGAGCTTTTCACCCATGGCAAATCTCTCAGTTACAGTTTGCAGATAAAAACACTTAACTCCTACTTCGTGTGTTCCCATTCGGCTAGTCTCTTCCACGACTGCCTTCACTCATCTTTGAACCAAAGATCCTCCACCTCCGTTTAGCGATGCGTGATATTAATGAGATGCTCTCCCGCTCACGGTACCAATTGCAACGCCATCATTTTTACAGACACAAAGGAAACCTCTCAGTTTGTTTCCAGATAAATATCACAACACTTTCGTAAACTCTGCAGAATATACTTCTTTAAATTTTTTTTTTTTTTTTTTTTTTTTTTTTTTTTTTTTTTTTTTTTTTTTTTTTTTTTTTTTACGCCTCGTCGACGATTAAGGTCATTAGAGGCGGGATGGGTCTGGGGACAAGGAACAGGAAGGAATTCCTCCATGGCCTTTTGAAGGAAGCATCTTGGCATTCGCCTGGAGTGATTTGGGGAAACCAAGGAAAACCCAAATCTGGATGCCCGGACGGCGATTCGAACCCACGTCCCCCCGAATGCGAGACCAGAACATTAACCGTTCACCCACCACGTGTGGACAGACAAAGAACGAAATGAACGAGTTTTGGAAATGATGGGTGAGGAAAGAAGTGTGTGGAAGAAGCTTACAGAAAGAAGAGACAGGTTGGTAGGTCATATTCAAGTTTACAAAGCAAGCGTCCAATTCTTTCGACATACTTCAACATTCTTCTTCCCAGAAAGGTATTAAGGAGCGTCCATAAACTACGTAGCTACGTTTTGGTCTCCTGTGAACCCCCCTCCCCTCCCCCCACGTAGCCCGGCGTAGCTTTTGTCTATTCATCCCCCCCCTCCCGCGTATCTTCTATCCCTATTGATTCTAGAAGACATTTTGTACTGTTTTCTCCTCTCGGACTATCGTAAATTACACACGGAGTAATTAAATGACGGAAATAAATATTCACATGCTGTTGAGTGTTCTGTACCTCATTTTAACTGCGACAAATAATATGAATGAAAAGCTACGTGGCCTGGTTCCGAAACCCCCCCCCCCTTTCCCTATAGTGATTATAAAAGGATTTGAAAGGATCAGTTCTATACCAACCCTACCACCATCCTTAACTAACTACAAGAATTCACTTCTCACGGAAGAAAATGTAAGGTGAGCTTCATGCCGAGAAGAATCAGAAACCACAAATGACTTCGCTTAATTGTTGGCGAAAAAGTAATAAAAACCTTAGTTGTAGACTATTGATCTACAAGTTCGCCAGCACTAAGGACTTTGTATCTTTCTTGCTGGTGCCAAACTCAACTCGAAATTGTTAACGTTCGCCATCTAATTCAGTCTCTGACGTGATCAGCAAACAAGAGTCGCCCACAGCGGAACGCAAACAAGGCTTCACCTTGACCTTGGAGCTGCAAACAGTTGCCTCGTCCGGCCTTGCAGATAATTGCTCCATATGCCAGCCACTATCGACTTTTTACGGGTGCCTCGATCGATAACGACACAACTCGATGAGTTGACGTTGCTGTCCCAAAACAAGACAGGACCACCCGCGATGACTTTACTGTTCCGGCGGCCAAGGTCGCAACAACCGATTCAGTCAACGGTGCGTGAACAAACTGCAGGTTTTTCACCTTGGGTCAGTAACTTTATAAGAAAGCAATCTGTACATCCGTTCTATGAGTTCGGGCGTCGTATTTCAAATCCTCTCGATTCTACTTGTCATACACGATTTTATTTGCTACCATTCTGAAGTCCTGTAAACGGTCGCCAAATATAAGATGTTACAATGGGCTTTTAACTGTACGTTCCTTTGTTTATTGCCTATAAGTGGTTCTGAAGTGGCTTGACAGATGTCTCAAAACAATTTGATTGGCGACTGATGATGGAGATTTTAGTTCATTTCCTCACAATAGTCCTATTATAGTAGTCGCCAAATGTAATACTGCATGACATTGGGGATTTGTTTTGTGATCCATGTGTTGGCAAAACTACTTTACGGTTTGAAGCTGATGATTCTTATTATTCTATTTACTTGACGACTGATGAAAGAGATTTTATTTCGTCACAATAGTCCTGGTATCGTGGTCGCCAAATATAACGTAGAACAACACAGTTTTATTTGTGATATTTATGTTGGCGAACCTGTTTTACGATTTGAGGCTGGTGATCCTTTTTATTAACTTATCCCGGCCGCCGATGAAAACCTAATTCAGAACACCCTAACACCTTTCAGTTAAATTTGATAGGTTCTTGAAATAACGACGTTTGCTTTATGCATACAAGGGACTTCTAATACACGTTCAGTAATTTCAATGTTGAGCCAATACAATATTCGTTATCAGAACTTTTCAGCCAGAATATTACAGAATCAGATCGGTAAGTTCCTGATGCCACTTTGATGTGACAATAATGGAAATGTTTAGCTAAATTCACATTCAATAAAACACATTATCTTCTTGCAGACAACTCTTTAAAAAGCACAATTTTTTGTTTATTTTATTTTATTTACTTACGGTTTTACGCCTTGTCGACTTCGACGTCATTAGACGTGCGAAGGGAAGAGGAGCAAGCAACGGGAAGGAATTCGGCCATGGCAATTTCAAGGAGCATCCCGGCATTCGCCTGGAGTGATTCGGGGAAACCATGGACTTTTTTAACTGCTTAACGTCTCTTAACAGCGAGGTCTTTAGAGACAGGATAGGATGGGGGGCAAGGAATGGGAAGGAATTCGGCCATGGCCTTTTCAAGGAAGCATCCCGGCATTTGCCTGGAGTGATTTGGGAAACCATGGAAAACCCAAATCTGGATACTCGGACGGGGATTCGAATATATATATATATTCTCTTATGTGCTTTGTCATACAACACTTTTATTTTTGTTTACATTAAATTCTCAGGTACACAATTTCAATACAAGAAACAAAAATAACTTGCAGAAAATACTACCATCACTGTCATTATGCAAAGAGGAGCTACAAATCTGTATAATAAATTTCGTGAAAGTATAAAACATTTTTTACATGATAAAACAGCTGTCTGGTAGCTCAGTTGTTAAGGCGCTAACAAGTTTGGTTCTCGGCTCCCGGGTTCAAACCCCGGTGGGTACAGGAGTTGTGTTTGATTATACGAGCTATGGTTTCGTTAATCTCTAAGTCCCAGAGGAAAGGAACTGGCCGTCCTACCTTGGACACAATGGCTTAGTGTGCCTCCTTCCGAATGATCCAACCAACCAAGGGGGTTATGGAGAGAAAAACTAAGAGATTATCATATTGGAAACTCCTACTCCATCCAAAGAGTTATACAAATGATTTAACTATATGGAATTCGTCTTTTACAAAATTTAGTAATTATAATTAATGTTACTTTTTCTTTTACTTTTTGTCTGTGTTTGTAACACATAATTTATTTTCGTTTTGATTATTACTCACCTTGTATGTATATATATTAACTATGATGTGTTTCAAATCCCTGATGTACTACCACAGCAGGGATCAATAGAACAAGAACAATAAGTAAATAAATAATAAACAGACTTACGCATTAAGGACGATATGAATGGTAACACAGATTATTTTCTTATTATTTTGTTGAGATCGGACTCAGAGGGGGGAAGGGAAGGAAGGATTGAGGAGAAGGAATGGAAAGGAATTCGGTCGTGGTCTTCAGGAAGGAACCCGCCACATCGCCATGTAGGCTAGGCGACCCATACCTAACGTAACCTTAGCCTTGGGCTTATCGCTAGCACTGTGCGAGTAACAAGCTTACACATTATCCGCGTGTTTATGAAACGCGACAACGTAACAAGCTGAGCTCGGGGGAGTAGGGAAGTGTTGGATCTGCAGTGCAGGCAACCGGTCAGGCGGGAGCAGGTGCTGCCAACGTCACGACACAAAACGTGCCGCAACTGCGAAATTGCCCGCGCGGTGTAACGAGGCGTTTGGGTCCTCGCCAACAGACCAGGCTTCACTCGCCGCCTACAAAGTATTACTGCGCCTTCAGCCTAGAAAAACACTGTGTCAGCGTGTACCAGACACAAATAGGAGAAGCAAAGGTTTAAACTGTCGATGTCATAGCTACTGCTGCCGTGGACCGAGGCGCGCGGGCGAATCCTCTTTAATAAAATGCGTTGCCTGGAGACTGCGCGCTCACCTCCATAGATCGTCGAGTCACGATGATGGCCGAAGTGTTAGTTACACTTCCTACCACAACAGCGCTGCCTGCCTAGTCAGCAACCTTCAATTGAATAACTGTACTGACTTTATTAGCACTTATACTGTTAAAAGGAACAGTATATTTGAAATAAATAACTGAATTTGATTTTTCTTGCGCTTATAGTGTTACAAGAAAGTGTAATAGCGATGCCAGATAAAAGGTATTAGTCTGTCGCAGAAGAAAATGCATAAAAATACGAAGAGCAGAGATAAAAAAAAAAAAAAAAATGTAATGCGAGGCAATCATACGTTTCAAAGTTACAATCGTATGTTCATTAAAATTTACGTGTTGCTTTTTGCCTATTTACGACAAGTAGTTGCAGAAATTCCCGTAAGGAGAAGGGTATTCTATGTTTACGTTATATTACCTGCATCAGTTATAAGTACTAGGTTAAAACATGACCTAATAATTTTTTTTGGCAGAAGATAAGAAACTTTTTTTTTTGTAACTGCTTTACGTCTCTTTTTAACATCGAGGTCTTTAGAGACGGGAAAGGATGGGGGGCAAGGATGAGGGCAAGGAATGGGAAGGAATTCGGCCATGGCCTTTTGAAGGAAGCATCCCGGCATATGCCTGGAGTGATTTGGGGAAACCATAGAAAAGCCAAATCTGGATGCCCGGACGGGGATTCGAACCGCCGTCCTCCCGAATGTGAGGCAAGAACGCTAACCGTTACACCGCCCCGCTCGGTAAGATAAGAAACAATGAAGTTTATTAAAAACTCAGAGAAAGATTACATTAATGTACGAATCGCGAAATATATCATTCAAATAAATGACAGTTATCCGATTTTGATATTATACTTTCCGCCATTTAAAGTAAAATAAAGTAAAGGAAATAAATAAGGATTACTGCAGATCGCGATTCCGCCAGGAATTGCTGTGGTAAATCGCAAGAATCCTCTAGAAATATTTTCCGAAGTACATTTAACTGTATTATGCCGGTCCGGTACTGGATTGAATTTTGGTAAAAATAAATTTGTAATGGTGTACCGGATTTCAGTATATATGTGGAACAATTCGACGAACACTGAAAGGTAAATCACGAGAGGAGACGCAACTCAAGTCTTATAAAACAATGGCCGTACCGACTCTGCTATATGGCAGTGAAACATGGGTATATAAACGCAATACAAAAACAAAATTCAATCATCTGAAATAAAGTTTTTAAGGTCAGTAAAAAGATATTCCCTAAATGATAGGAGGAGGAAATTAGGAAATAAGGGAACAACTGAATATCTCACCGCTAAATGATAGAATTACCCAAAAAAGGGATAACTGGAAGAACCACGTCCTACGGATGAGAAATGACAGATTTCCTAAGCTTACCCTGGAGTACCATCCCACAGGCAGAAGGGACATTGGAATAGATGGTCGGAAGAATGAGGTCGGAACAGACTTTTGGCCTATTCATGAAGAGGAAGTAAGTATACTAATTCGATAGTTTTGTACACTATCTCCTTTGTACGTGCGTTATAGCTCTTCAAACATTTCACCTATGAATCGTCGCAGGCTAGAAGTTATGTGCAGGTCCCATTCATGTTGCTTTATACTGTTACGCCCAAATACTTCAAGCAATCAACTAAGTCAACAAGTGAACTGTTTATTCTGTAATCGTGAACAAACGTGTTCTTTTTGCTAGCTATGCGCATTGCCTTGCACTTTTTTACAATTTAGTGTAAGTTTCCATTCATCGCACCGTGCCGAAATAGCGTCCAGATCGCGTTGAATTTGTAAGCAATCGGCCGAATTCTCTGCTTCCCTAAAAATGACTGCATTATCAGCGAACAATCACAAACTGCTATTAAAAAAATGAAAATTAAGTGTTCTCAAAATTCAACCTAGAATTAGCTCCACATACGACCGACGTTATGTGGAGACCACATTTTATGTCACTCTGTACCAAGAGCGTATCCAGGACCGGAACATGGGGAGGGGGGGCAAGATTTGAACTGGGGGGGGCAATTCGTATTGCTGTTTATGAAGTGGGTTGGGGCACTGAAACATGAAGATTTCTTACAAAATGAAACTCAAAACCTATGGGAACGTGGCTCGGTCTATGGGGGGAGGAAGAGGGGGGGGGGTTGCTGGAAGGCTACGCTGCGCTACGTGGGAGGGGGGGGGGGTTCAGAGTCATGCCACGTAGCTTTCATTCATATAATTTTTCACAGTTAAATGAGGAACAGAACACACAACAGCATGTGGATATTTATTTCCTTCATTTAATTATCTGCGTACGTAATTTACAATAAATAGTCTGACGAATCAGAAGGGGGAAGAAAGTACGTGGGAGGGGGGGGGGGGGTAGAGGCAAAAGCCAAGT
>CM061918.1:140341034-140424962 GCA_031002005.1 Vandiemenella viatica | reverse complement strand
CGTGATTCTCTGAAGTTCCCTACAGAAATCAGACCCGATAAATTTTCCCTGATAAAATTCGCGTAACCACGATCTCTGTGAGCACCACCAATTTAACTGATTTTCGTGGCGAGCAACACATCTCAGCTGTCTCCCTTTGAATATGAAACAATTTCCGGGAAATTTCATTTATTTGTATTCTAATATCTGCTCCCTTTAACTGATTATTGTCTTCATTCAAACTAGTAACCGAGGTAGCGACTTTATCAACTTTAGCACTGACTTGAGAGACTTTCCCTCCATTTCGTCTCGTACCTCATGCATGTAGCTAGACAATTGTCCATTTGTTTCCCTTGTTTCAATTTCCAAATGTTCTACTGCTGATTTTAAAGTGGCAATGTTTGTATTTGTGACTTCACTCTCCTTTTCCAATCGGTTGCACACAGCTATTGCTCGCTCCGATTTTTCTGACAAATCGACAATTTCAGTCCTGATCCTAGTCTGGAACTCTGCCATCTCCCCACTGATTATTGTGTGTAAACTGGAAATTTTTTGTTCTAAGCTTTTACACATTACGTTCTGCCGCGTTTCCATGGCTGCTATCCGGTTGTTGGTGGAATCTAATTTCCTAGATAAATCTCCTTGTCCCTTATTGAAATCTGCCTGTCCCTTCTTTAACTCAGCCATCATAACTTGGACCCAAGGAGGAATTTCTGGTTGATTTTGATTTTCAACTGGATTTTGCAATGCGGGTGTGGCTTCCACTAATAGGAATGTACAACTTTCTACCACCGCGTCATTCTGAATGGGACTCTCTAACGCCATGTCAGCTGCAGCTATTGTAGAATGTGAACTGTATCCCGACATATCATTCTCAACATCTCTCCGATTATCGCTCATCTCGATATTCGAATTGCTCCCTTCCATATTTAAATTCAAATTACGTCCGGATCTCAAACGCATATGACTATTAAATGGCACAGGAAAATTCCAATGAAGATTAAAATTTTAGCAGGCAACGTGTTAAACTACAAACATCGCGATCTTTAATACAAGTCAAAATCTTAGAATTTTCACAAAACATAGGCACAAATCCCATCAAGAATATTGAGCATCAAACCATTCAAAAAAATGTGCAAGACCACATCACAACGTTGAATCATGCGACAACAAACCAACATGAGCAAAATATGCACCAATAAGTTCTTAATTGCTAACATGTTACACAGACAAAGCACTGGCTCGACATTATATGCGTTCACAATGAACTTTGCATATTGAAAAAAATTAATTTGCAATTGAAATTCTGAAACTGACTTAACATGAATCAGATTGCATTAAAATTTATCAAAAATTAATTTGCAATTGAAAGTCTGAAGCTGATTTAACATGAATCAGATTGCATAAAAATTATTATTTTGCAAAAGAAATTCATCACTCAGATTGAATTTAACTTTACATAAGCAATGACAAAGTATTAATTTACTTTCTATGCTACAAAAATAAATGCCTAAGGTCATGAACTTGGTTCTTTTGAGACTTTGAACATCAGATTATTAATTAATTCCCCGGATTAATTAATTAATTGCCCCACGTTGTAAGCGCAATTGTAATAGGTTGTGAAAAATAAAGGAGGGGGGATTTTATAAAATTATGATTTTTAATATAAAATTAATAAATCAATTATTAATTGGCAAGCATCATCATACTTCATACGCCGGTCGTTATGGACACCTGACATATGAAATAAATTTATTAAGTTCAATAGGCTGCTACACCGCTAGGCACATTTACATTTAATATTAATACAAATTAATGCAATGTCAAGCAAGCCTAGACGTTACAATTGGCCGATCTACTCAAGCAAACAATTAGATGAACTTTACTTTACTTGCAAATACTCTGACGAAGTTACATTTAGTGAGCGGGAACAAATGTTCGCAATACGCTACTACAAGAAAACAATCATCAATCAAAGAGAATACATGAGATAAACATGAATCTCGGGCACCATCAAATAACAATTAGAAAAACAAGGAACTCGCGAAATGCAAAGATTCCATTAATGTTCAATAAAATGCCGGCTAGCTCAGGGTCAAAATTAGCTCAAAGAACACAAGTCTCTTGCTCAAGTCGCTTACGGGTCTATTCGCAGTCTCATAAGAACTCAACGATACCAGACCTGGCGTTAACACTTTACCTAGTGTAGGCAGCAACACTGAAGTTCGTCACGCTATCAGCTCAGCGTGACAAAAATGATCACCAGCCAGTGATCTGGCCTGGCAATAAGTCAGCTCGACCTCTCTCTGCCCGTGGTCTGGGCAGAAGTCAGAATCGACCGCACTGGATCGCGGTCTGACCAGAAGTACTCGCCTTGTCTCGCCCGTGGTCCGGGCAGAAGTAACTTCCTTCTCTTC
Organism: Vandiemenella viatica; assembly: GCA_031002005.1. Classification (NCBI taxonomy): domain Eukaryota; kingdom Metazoa; phylum Arthropoda; class Insecta; order Orthoptera; family Morabidae; genus Vandiemenella; species Vandiemenella viatica. Next base: position 140,422,566 of record CM061918.1, on the reverse strand, counting down.
GGAAGGTGATGGCGTCCCTCTCCCGCGCAGGAACATGGCGGGCAGAAAGAAATACACCCTGTATTCACACGTGTAGACCCCTACCGATGATTTCATAGGCAGGTTGGAAATCACGTGGTATCGATGCACACTCAGATTCGCGGCTTTTCGCTAGCGTCCCTCTTCGCGTCCATGCTTGTTGACGCGGAGGGGGGGGGGAAGGTTGACCTTCACCTGTTTGCTGCAAGAACCGTTTTGAGGTGACTGACTGGCCTTGGGGTGGCGACAGCCAGGCGGGCTATTGTCCGACCACTTCCTGTGGCTCCGATATACGACCCTTCGCTTCAAACAAAATCCTATGCTCACACATTTTCTGAGCTTTTTCAAAGGAAATACCCTTGCATATTCATACAATTTTGGGCTGCCCGAGATCAATATAAATTAATTTTAATCTGAATAAATTAAAATAAATCACAATTTAATAAAAATAAAAATTGTATCGTGGCGTGATAACGTCACGTTACATTACGGCAATCTATGGCGTTTAAAAATTGAATATCCCGAATCAAAGGAAAGAACACGTCAAGTTTTGTTTAGTGCACAAAATAGTTATTATTGTAAATTTATCTTATTGCTTTCATTAAAGGCTATGGTCAGAGACATTGTAGTTGTGTGTTTAGTGCGAAATATGCTACGTCTAATCCTTCCATCATTGAGATTTGTCATCATACGTGCAGAATTTCATTTAATGTTCCTGCGTTATTTAACGTTTAAACATAAGACATGCCAAACAACTGAATTAAGATTCTAAGCTTTAAAACGGTGAAACCCCATCGAAATCTGCTCCGTAGTTTCCGAGTTTTTATAAGAGCAATATATCCGGTTTTCGTTTTATGGATATAGATTTATGTAATTTATTGAAATATCAAAAGACATAATAGATGCTCGTAGGTGAAAGTACGTTTCTACTGTTGGGTTGGTGGAATGTAATGGTATGTTATCGGCGACTGCTCCATGTCGAAGCGGCCGTGTGGCTAAACATGGATGCGAGACAAAGGCTGTAGTGTACCCAGTACATATATTAATCGCACTACACCTTGCACCATTTATTGGTGAGAGCTGTAAATGTCCGCTTCAATCTTGCATTCGTGATGAGAGCTGGGCGCCAGGAATTACTTCCACATGAAATTATAAATATTTTCCCTGCAATAATTATTTTAATAATAACAATGCAAGTAGCTAATTATCCATTAAGCATTGGAAATGGGAGATTTCAAATAATGAAAGCGGCAATCTACCATTAATGACATTATATTTATTATGTGCAAAGAAAAATTACTATATGCACAAAACTGTAATTATAATGAAATTGAAACCAAAGCAAAAAAAAAAAAAAAAAAAATGAAATTAAATACAAGTTGGACACGAAGCAGAGGGATAGCAGACCATTTACAATAATAATTTAGCTCAGTTCAGAGAGTGAGAATCTCTTTATCTCGATGAAGGCCGTTACTGGGCTTTGTAACACAGTTTTTTGGGTCTCGACAGTTTCAAGCAAAGATTTGCGGTAGCAGGTACTTGGATGTATTCCTTGGCGACGAAGGAGGCTTGAAGGAGACCACCACAAGAGATCTTCACAACAATCACGAATTACCGGATGGTAGTTACCACCAGGCACGTCACTTAGTAACTCACGTGTGTGTGAGGTCGCACTGATACACTGATGCACTCTCGGCAACACACAAAGCAGAGCGGCACAAATTTGCATACGCCGCACACTAGTAGTCAGCCCGTCGCTATGGACGGCTGTCTTAGTTGCCGCGGGTGTCGAACCTACGTCGACCCGCTAAGAAGCTCCCTCCTTCACACAAGCACCCAATGCGACGGTGTCTCGGAGCCAAGTCCTCGCCTCCCGCGTTGTATGGAAAACAGAGAAAACGTATTAGTCCGCGTGAAACCACACAGGGGCTGTGATTGGCTCACACACACACACACCCTTCGGCACTACTTTTGTCCATCTTTTCACGGAACATGTTCCTCCCTCTCGCCTAATGGAAAATTCCCGCCGCGACACCTGTCGCTTTAAATCCCATTCAGTAAACATTCCGAGCCGCGCTACCTGAGGTACCGTTAAGGGCCAGTGCGTCCGACACGACACCTTTGCAGGAATATTTGCTTGCAAAATGAAGCATTCGAAATGCGGAATGCTTCATAATCCCCCCAGTTTGTAATTACGAAGTAGAAGCTTCACTTCGTAATTATAAGTCACGATTTGACACGCACTAGTTAATGTTCACAGAACATACTTGAACTCAAGCCTCTCTGTTTACAATATTTTTTTTTTTTATAATCAAATATGATCTGCTAGCCCGCTTACTAAAACAAATGGCGGTTACAGACTACATGAACTCACATGAGCAAATACATTAATAATTACTGGCTTTTATTAAAATCCAAAATCGTATCCCTAAATTGACTTTAGATTTGCTGGGTCGCCAAAAGATTCGCGTCCCCCCCAACATGAGAGTCTCGTTGTCAGGAACAGCAACGATTAACGCCTCAAGCATTCATCATTCAGGCATACAACATACATCATATTACAACATACTAATTCTAATAGGGTACATGCAAATACAATTATCAAATTATAAATTTAACCACGTTACTAATAAACATCATAAAATTTATTCCTCTAATTTATACGTGCATGACGTTTGTCAAGAACAACTTAATTCAATAAAACTTGTTCGGCTGGCGGGTCTGAATTTCCGCCTCCGTTAACTTTTCTCAATTCTTCTGCTATACAATTTACGAAAGCTTTATCTTCTGGCGGCTTGTCCGGCCTGCGTTCTCTCCAATTTTGTTGGTGACCAGGATCTTTTGCACTATTTTTCTGACCATTCCACCATTTATGCTGAGGTTCCGCCCGTGACCATTGCCTTTGATTGCATCGTCTTTGTTAGTGCCTTTAGAGCGGGCGTCAATTTGGTCGAATCTTCGTAAGACTTCCAACATCTGTTTTATCGTGCCAACGACAGCAGGGCTGAGTTGGTGCTGTACTTCCGGTGGAAAGTGAGTTCCAATCCCGGAAATTATTTCGGCTTCGCTCATTGGCGGATCGAAGTATTTCGCCATATTCACCAACTTGGCGGCATAATCATAGCGTGATTGCCCTGCCCGTTGTTCGTGTCTACCACAATAAACGCGAAGCTTATTTTGCGCCTGCTCTTCCGGGGACCAATACGTCTTAAGGAAGACTTTCTTGAAATTTTCGTATGTAGTATCAGATCCACATTCTACATCAAACCAATGTTTAGCCTGATTGTGCAGCATCGACCGGACAACCAGTAGCTTTAACTCCTCGGGAACGCGTTTCACATAGAAATAAGTTTCTACATCCTGCGTGAATGCTTTAGGATTAACACCCATCTTTGAACCAAACTCGGGCAACGGCAATTCCACATTAAAGACCATGGGGCCTACATGACGGGACATGGGATTCAATTGCCCATCCACGCGTTCCTGGATTGCCACAATCCTTTTTTCTATGCTACCACATTTTTCAAGCATGTCCGCCTGAAACGAACTATGCGCCTCTCGCGCTTCAGAAATTTTCCTATCCACTGCTCCGATCTGAATATCTGTATCCTTTAATTTATTGTCCACTGAATCGAACATTTTGCTATTGCGTTCGTCTACCAGCTGCAATTCCCTTTTTAACAATTCTCGCTCATTTGACGTCTGGTGATTCAGTTTATCCACCTTGGTCTCTGAGCTATTAATCTTTTCGCATAACGCTTCTTGCGCACTTTGAATCTGCTCGCACGCGGTAACCGTTCGCTCTGCGGTTTGCTTAATTACGCTGATTTCAGCATTGAGACGCCCTTGGACGTCTGAGATTTTATTTTCCATCTCTCGACGCACTTCGGAAATGGAATTGTCTAACTTTGCATTTAAAGAATTGTGACTGTCAGACAGAACTTTCATTTCGGCTTTAACCGCGGCAAGTTCCCTGTTTGTGACACTAACTTGAGCCGAAATTTGCTTCAATAAATCCATTATGTCCATATTTCCTCCCGTCTTTACATTCGCATCCACTGGAACCACTGTACCAGGTACGAAAATTTGATCATGACTCGCCTGTGACGCAAGTTCGCTATTTGGCACGGACAGACCAACTGCAGTGGTATTGCCTTGCTCAGACGCTGCCATAATTTCGCCGTTATCTTTACTTTTATGGCTATTGCAAAATTCTTTACTGATCAAAGTTTTGCCGGACCGCAAATTCATATGATGTCCTCCGTTAAATGACTCTTTGACTATACCTTTAATTAGAGATATAAGATTGCACAAGTAGCTTAGAACAACAAGCAAATTTTGCAGCATAACAATAGCAAACTCGCTTTGCACCATTAAAGCGAAGCTGCATTTACAACGTTGCATTAGACGAGCCACATGCCGACAACGAACTCAACAAGAACAAAAATGAAACATAGAAAAATCATCACATGCGCGTCGCCTAACTTCTGCACCTGTAATAAAATTAACACAATATTCTAAGCGATATACACATATAATCTGCGTCCATTCAGCGAACCTCTGCAGCTGAAACAAAACACGCACAGTGGAAAGCCACAAATCTATTAGCAACCACCACAAATCTTATGATTGTCGAGCCGCAAATTTTGTGCATTTACGTTTGGGGCCTACTGGACAAAACCGATAATTTGGCACACTGACAAATTAATTACTCGAAGCCCCGCGTTGGGAGAACCATTTTATGTAGTGTACCCAGTACATATATTAATCGCACTACACCTTGCACCATTTATTGGTGAGAGCTGTAAATGTCCGCTTCAATCTTGCATTCGTGATGAGAGCTGGGCGCCAGGAATTACTTCCACATGAAATTATAAATATTTTCCCTGCAATAATTATTTTAATAATAACAATGCAAGTAGCTAATTATCCATTAAGCATTGGAAATGGGAGATTTCAAATAATGAAAGCGGCAATCTACCATTAATGACATTATATTTATTATGTGCAAAGAAAAATTACTATATGCACAAAACTGTAATTATAATGAAATTGAAACCAAAGCAAAAAAAAAAAAAAATGAAATTAAATACAAGTTGGACACGAAGCAGAGGGATAGCAGACCATTTACAATAATAATTTAGCTCAGTTCAGAGAGTGAGAATCTCTTTATCTCGATGAAGGCCGTTACGGGCTTTGTAACACAGTTTTTTGGGTCTCGACAGTTTCAAGCAAAGATTTGCGGTAGCAGGTACTTGGATGTATTCCTTGGCGACGAAGGAGGCTTGAAGGAGACCACCACAAGAGATCTTCACAACAATCACGAATTACCGGATGGTAGTTACCACCAGGCACGTCACTTAGTAACTCACGTGTGTGTGAGGTCGCACTGATACACTGATGCACTCTCGGCAACACACAAAGCAGAGCGGCACAAATTTGCATACGCCCGCACACTAGTAGTCAGCCCGTCGCTATGGACGGCTGTCTTAGTTGCCGCGGGTGTCGAACCTACGTCGACCCGCTAAGAAGCTCCCTCCTTCACACAAGCACCCAATGCGACGGTGTCTCGGAGCAAAGTCCTTGCCTCCCGCGTTGTATGGAAAGCAGAGAAATCATATTAGTCCACGTGAAACCACACAGGGGCTGTGATTGGCTCAAACACTCACACACACACACACCCTTCGGCACTACTTTTGTCCATCTTTTCACGGAACATGTTCCTCCCTCTCGCCTAATGGAAAATTCCCGCCGCGACACCTGTCTCTTTAAATCCCATTCAGTAAACATTCCGAGCCGCGCTACCTGAGGTACCGTTAAGGGCCAGTGCGTCCGACACGACACCTTTGCAGGAATATTTGCTTGCAAAATGAAGCATCCGAAATGTGGAATGCTTCAAGGCGTTCGGCCGAATGAAACAAAATTATTTGGTCGGTGACGGAATTTGGTGGACCTCGCCCGAGTAGGTCGGCCATAATGAAACCACTTCCACTGGAATTCAAACCATAGCGCACTTTTTTTTGTTTGGCCGATAGCGGCCGCGTTCCGCAGACTGAAATATCCGCCGAAGTCGGTTCCAGTGAAAATGTACCCTAACAAGACAGAAAAATAATTTTGTAAATGAATCCGTCTAAAACAACTGGTTTGGTGAATTTTGTTTTTTTATTTGATTCCCCAGACGCGTTTCGCGCTTGTGGTGTAGGGCATCCTCAGTGGAGATATTCACAATAAGAACAAGTGCAGCATGAAAAACAACTAGTGAAACAATAGTCTGAAGAAAACTGCAATGAACAGTGATGTGAAAGCGTGTGAAGTGCTGTTCCAGACCGACATGTAAAGGGATACCACTATATCTCCACTGAGGATGATCTACACCACAAGGGCGAAACGAGTCTGGGGAATCAAATAAAAAAACAAAATTCACCAAACCGTTTGTTTCAACGGATTCATTTACAAAATTATTGTTCAACAATGATGGCCTATCAACATATTAATAAGACAGAAAAACTCTTGTGATCCTTAATTTAATTTAATTGCGATGGAGCGGTCGCAACGTTGACAGTTCCCAACACACACATATTTCCGTATTTCTGTACCCCCTACTTTCGCCCTCTACAAATTTCAACTTTAAATTATTTTAGAGTTTTTGGTAAATCGTAAAGGGCGAAAGTAGGTGGCTACAGAAATACGGAAAATGTGTGTGTTGGGAACTGTCATCGTTGCTACCGCTCCATCGCAATTAAATTAAATTAAATTAACTATCACAAGACTTTGCCATGTTGTTAGGGTACATTTTCACTGGACCGAGCGTGGTGGTGTAACGGATAGCGTTCTGGCCTCGCATTCGGGAGGACGGCGGTTCGAATCCCCGTCCGGGCATCCAGATTTTGTACCGTACCGGGGACCGCCCGTCTGATTGGGGGCCCGGCCACCGGCTGCAGGGGCCCTCCCGCTCCACAAGTTGTAGAGCTAAAAAAAAAAAAAATCGTCTATTTGGCCTAAGGGAGGGCCCAAATTCGTAGCGCCGGCCCTGCCAACACTGTGCGATTGTTGGTTACACACAACACCCTGCTTTAAGATCGCGGGACGTGATACAGGCTGATTCAGGAGGAACGGTAAATATTGAAGGAGGTACATAGTTTGAACAATATTGAGTTGAAAAGTTCATATAGACTTGTGTCCAATTACCATTCGTTTTGGAGTTCAGATGCCGGCATGTTACGCATAAAATAAACCTTAGAAAATGATCAGGAGCACACAAATAACTTATTGAAGTACTTTATTCACGCTAAAACACAGCCATACTTTACAAAAGTTTATTTCGGGCATAAGGGTGTGGGAAAATTTTCTTTGGTAGGAAAGGGTGTGAGGGACTGAGATAAATTTCCAGGAGAAGTGATGAATAATTTACCGGAAACACTGAAGTAGTTTAAAGTAAAAATTAATAGAGTGCAAAAGTAGGTTGGAAGAGGAAAGGAAAAAGAGTGGTGTGTGTGGGGGGGGGGGAATTGCCATCGGAGTGGGCGCTACATCACAATTTTATCAATTATTATTATTATGTAACCGATTGCATAATTCCCCGTAAAACATAAACGAGATGGGTTGGCTACCTGAAAATGTAAAATCGGAGAAAAAATTGGGGAAAATTTCTTTGTATTGTCAGAAATCGTGGAAAAATGGTTAAATTTCGGTAGGAAAGACAGGGGAGACTCCATATCGGTAGAAACACCGGATAATCGGTGGATTCTAGACCACTGAATTGGAAGTAGAAGATCGGAATCCGAGAAGATAAATTCCTCCAATCGATAAGTCCCTGAAGAAGAAGGAGTAATCTTAAAGATCGTGTTGCAGTGTTTATTTTTTTTTTTACGAAAATATGACCATCAGATATTTCGTCATGTAGACATGTCGCTCTGGTACTGTAGCAATGAATAGATCATAGTGGTCGTCGGTAATGGAGTATACTTTAACAGGTGTAGTAGCATTGTCTGTCCCCATAATATGCAGCCATCTGATTTTCTTCCTGCGGTATACTATGTAGGAAGTTGTCGGAAGCTTTCCTTCACATTTTGCACTTGGCACTCCATCTCTTTTAGCCCACACATAGTGATAACTAGGGTTCTGATCTTCGTGAATAAAAAAATAGAGAAAATTTTATCAATTATTATTATTATAAGGTGTACAGTGTGGATGCAGGAGTTACTGCACCTGGCTGGCGCGTCGAACGCGCAGGTTGGCGGCCGTGGTAGGCGGGCGCGACGGCAGCGCCTCTGGCGGCGGCCGCGGCGGCGGCGACCTGGCTGCGGGCCGGGAGTCAGTCTGTGCTGGGACATGTGGCTGTTGGGAGTACTGTGCCTCGCGGGGGCGGCTTGGGGGCCGGCGGCGGCGCAGAGGCGGTCCGCCTCCCTCGAGACCAAGATCAGAAACGACACGGACCTCTCTCAGGTAAGGCTCCGCGCCCCGCTCGCAGACCTCGGCGCCGCAGCGCTCAAGCAACCTCCCGGAGACGTCAATCCCGCCAGGCACTACAAAGCAATGAGAATCCGAATCAGAACATAACCTAAATCATTCGTCAACCTAGGGCTCCTCCACAATAAACAGGACACTACAAGGAACTGTCCTTTTCGTCTGAAAATTTGAACACAAGTCCCTTGTGCGATGATATTTAAGAATATGTGTATAACTATTATTAAAAAAAACAAACTTATGTCTACAGCCAGAATACTCTAGAAGAAATTATTGTTTGGCTTTATAAATTTTCACTTAATTTCGTTTTGCGATGTATAACTATTATTTAAAAAAAAAAAAAAAAAAAAAAAAAAAAAAAAAAAAAAACCCTTAGGTCTACAGCCTGGATGACTCTAGAAGGAATTGTCCTTTGGGTTTGAAAATTTTCACTTAAAAATTATTATTATAAAAGAAAACCTTAGATCCACAGCCTGAATGAGTCTAGAAGGAATTGTCCTTTGGCTGTAAAAATTTGCACACAAGTCCCTTGTGCGATGTATAACTATTATTAAAAAAAAATTAGGTCTACAGTCTGAATGACTCTAGAAGTAATTGTCCTTTGGGTATGAAAATTTTCACTTAAATTCCTTTTGCTCTGTATAATTATTATTAAAAAAGAAAACCTTAGATCCACAGCCTGAATGAGACTAGAAGGAATTTTCTTTTGGCTGTTAAAATTTGCACACAAGTCCCTTGTGCGATGTATAACTATTATTATTTTTTTTTTTTTTTAAACTTAGGTTTAGAACTTGAAGGACTCTGGAAGGAATTGTTCTTATCCTTTTGGTCTTAAAATTTGCATACAAGTCCTTTGTGCAATGATATTTAAGAATAAGTGAAAAAAACTTTAGTCCGCAGCCTGAAGGTTCAATTTAATTTAATCGCCCTGGATCGTCAGCTCCGGTGGCAATTTTCCTACACACCCAGCTTTCCCTTAATCCTTTTCCCACTTACTTTTTCGCTCTACTAATTTCAACTTTAAATCCTTTTACCGTTTCTGGTAAATTCACTCATCATTTCTGTTGGTAATTTATTCCCATCCCTGACCCCCTTACCCACTTTTTACTTAAGGCTTTAACCTCGTCGACGTCGACGTCATTAGAGGCGGGAATGAGACTGGGGACCAGGAACGGGAAGGATTTGACCATGGCATTTTTGAAGGAAGCATCCCGGCAATCTCCTGGAGTGATTCTGGGGAAACCATGAAAAATCCAAATCTGGATGCCCGGACGGGGATTCGAACCCACCTCCTCCCGAATGCGAGGCCAGAGCGTGACTTTTCTTGTAGTTGCCTTCGAATTTTTCGTCGGATTTCCACATTCGTGCAGCAGTTGTACTCCACAGTGTATTCGTTATGCCTAGCATCGTTGCACGCCAAGGATGAAAATATGGCTTCAGCGATCACTTGCCGATTGACGTCGTTATAGTTTTGGAGTGAAATCAGTATATATCTGTGGCACAAATATACACATATTCTTTAATAATATCGTACAAGGACGAGATGCAAAAGCTTTCAGAACTAAATAACCATTCCTTCTATAACCATTCCCTTTGCGGAGACACCGGATACCTTTTTTGACGCATGTGCGAAGGAAAATGCGTGTGAATTTCTAATACCTTATCATCTTCAATACAATTACGATATGTGGGATCCGTTTATTTAATGTATCGACGATGTACAGAGAAGATTAAATCGCTTTGCGTCCACTTGTTATAGCCCATACCATAGCTGAAGTTGAGATGGCATAGCGGCGGCACATATTCCGATCGAATTTGTTGCCAGTCATTAGGAGAAACCCAAATCTTGAAGCCGCGTCCTCCCGAATGCGAGGCAAGAACGTTAACGTTTTCGAATAAACTCCGTGTTCTGACAACTGTTTTTACTATTAACTTTCATCTGCCAGACGCGTTTCGCCGTTCTGGAGTGGGGTATCGTCAGTGACTACAAATAACACTACATTTTGATTTTATTTGTGTATGAGGCACTGACGTTGCCCCACTCCAGAAGGGCGAAACGTGTCTGGCAGATGAAAGTTAATAATAAAAACAGTTGTTAGAACACGGACTTCTATTCAAAAACATTTATGCAACAACTGCGGAACATGGCTAACGACAAAGTCACAGAACGTTAACCGTTCAACCCTCAACGTATCTGCGTTGCAATAACAGGAAAGCATAGATTAGTTAAGAAAATAAGATAATGATCTGATGGTTATAGTCTCGGCTGTCTCTAGAGGCTAGAATGCAGATTAGACGAGCGTGGGGGGTGAGTGGTTTTATGCTCTGGCCTCGCATTCGGGAGAACGGCGGTTCGATTCCCCCCCGTTCGGGCATCCAGATTTGGGTTTTCCATGGTTTCCCGAATTCACTCCAGGTGAATGCCGGGATGCTTCCTTCAAAAGTACTTCCTGTTCATTCTCTGCGATCTTCTTCCGCCTCTAATGACCTCGACGTCGACCACGCCTAAAGCACTAGTCAAAAAAAGCTGTTTGTTTTCCATAACGTCATCATGATCATCCTGAACAGTTTCCAGCCTCTGGCCGGGTCTGCTTCATGCACAAGCCTCTCCATTTCCTTCTTTCCTCCCACCACCTCTCTGTCACCACTTTCTTCCAGTCCTCTCCTCTCTTCCGTACACAATCCTCCACTCCCTTCAGCCATCCATCTCTTCGTCTTCCTCTGGGTCGTTTACCATGCATCTTAATTTCGTGGATTTTTCTTGGGATTCTCTGAGACTCCATTCTCTTTACATGTTCATACCATCTCAGTCTGGTCCTCTCTACCCTTTCCTGTAGGGGTTCCCCTTTTATGGTGCGTCTAATCCGGGGGCCCCCAAACTTTTTGGCATTTCTGATGCATAACAACTCAGCGAAATAATTTATAAAATACACCTAATAACATTAACAGAAAAACGACATACTTTCCACTATTATTATAATCTTAAAAAAACAGGAACAAAACCTGGATATATGGAATAAATTTCAAATAAAAACCTGCCAAAAAGAACAGATAGTTGTACTGTTTTAACTTGTCACATTGCGATGAATCCACCTTCCTAAGGCACTCTTCAATTTCCAATACTGCAACTATAACCTCTTGACAACCACCTTACCTCAGTGAGCAAAAATAATTGGTTGAAAGTTTCATCATTTACTTCACATGACTTCACAAACAGACGAGAATTGAGAGGATGAGCTTTAATTTTACTTATTGACCTGATTGTTAGTAGAACATTCCTATTTTTTCCTGTACAGTTTAATTGATCCTCTTTAGTATTAATCGACCCCCATTCAACCCCCCTGTATTAATCGACCCCGGGAGATCTCCTATCGACCCCAAGGGGTCGGTATCGACCATTTTGGGGACCCCTGGTCTAATCACTTCATTCCTTATTCTGTCCATTATATTAACTTCCATTCTACCTCTTGAAAACTTCATTTCTTTTGCTTGTACTCTGCTGAGGTCCCACTTCTTTATTGCCCATGTTTCAGCAGGGGTAGAGGGCGTGGTCCCAGACTTGAACATAATAACTCACCAAAATTTCATCGCAATCGGATAAATGGTACAGTAACGCATAGAAGAGGAACAACATTCATTTTTACATATTAGATACGAGTGTAATTCATACTTTCCCTTCTGTCCAAGCGAAACAGGTCACACTTATAGCTACAGATATACTGATAACATTAGCATGTTGGTGACGTGGACTCATGGATTTACCCCCCATCTAAAAATCGGCCAACGCAACTACAGAAATTTTCACATAAAAAATTAAAAATTATCTTTACTTTTTTGATTACATTTCGCATCTTTTCGTCCTGAGGCTGACAATGCAAAACTGTTCCCTTGTAAATACCGGCACGTTTGCACGGCCCCCCTGCAGAGATAATATAATTACTAAATTAATATGGGCTCAAGTTGGGTCACATCACTCTGTAATTTGTCGGGAGAAAGCTAATCCACGGTCTCGTAGTATTTTTATTAGAGTTTTTATTTTTTAATTTAACAGGACATCTGGGTCCAAGAGGGCCACAGGAATTTATGTGTCGCGGGGGGAGAGATTAGTGGTGGTCGTTAAGAGCCGTGAAAACGACCTCCAATAACAATTACGCCGGGGAGGGGAGAGTCACGTGACTGGGCCTCATAATCGCCAGCGCTCAGCGACATTCCTAAGCTGCGTGTACAGTGATCAGCCAAAACAGTATGGCCACCTGCTTATTAGTGTGCTGGTCCATCTATGGAGCGCAATACAGCAGCGTTCGCCGTGGCATGGATTCATAAAGTCCTTGCTAAGGCGCGTTCCCACGATCCCTTGTAACGAAGGCGAGACGGGACGGGATGCCATGGGAACAGAACCCCCTCTGCTAGCGGGGACGAGACGCAGCTACCCACTCTTTGTCGGTAAATATCACAGGCGTGTGTAGCGGTGCGCTGTTGCCATCGGTTTGCAGCAGCGGTGCGCGCCCCTTCTGTTGCTGTAAAGTGCACTAGGCAACGTGGTGCGTAGGTGGCGGTTAGGTAAGCTAGGGCTAACCTGCGGCCCGCGGTCGTCCCTACACTTCAGCTAATGAGGTCCCGTCTCGTCTCGCCTTAGTTACGAGGGATCGTCGGAACGCGTCTTTAGGTTTCCGGAGTTGTCTGGCACCAGATGTCTACGCACAGGTCACGCAACTCCCTTAAATTAGGGGCCGGTGGTTTGTGGGCGCGGTGGCTGGGAACGAGCATCTCTGAAACGGCGAGGCTGGTCGGCTGTTCGCGTGCTACTGTAGTGAGCATCTGTGCAGAGTGGTTGAAGGACGGTGAAACCACGACTGGGCGACAAGGAGGTGGACGTCCACGCCTCATCACAGAACGTGGAGGTCGGAGGCTTGCCCGCTCTGTAAAGCAGGATAGGCGGCGATCTGTGGCAGATCTGACTGTAAAGTTCAATGCTGGTGCAGGCACAAGTGTTTCGGAACTTACTCTGCTGTCAGATCTACCACAGATCACCCCCTATCCCGCTTATCTTAACATCGATGTTATGGATTCAGCTTTTTTTTGGCATATTTTTTAAGATACCGGTTTTTTTATTATTATTATTTATTTGCGGATATATCAGCCTATAGTGTCCTTCGTTGTGTTGGTCAGTGGATTGCCGCATATCGTTCCAGGCCTCAATTGTTTTCTGGCAGATTATTGAAATGACGTCACTTCCTGTTAATAGTTCCACTGGAAAAGTAGAAAAAAGATTCTTGAGAAAAACACTGGGCTCTAAACATAATACGAGTAATGCTGAATACAAATTAAGACCAAACAGAGAACTATATTTGGAAATAGAAAAATTGACAGTTGTAATGAGGAAAGTAAGACTGCAATTTTACGGGCACATATACAGAATGGATAGTAATAGATTAACGAAACAGATCTTCACCTTACTGAACAAATACAAATGCAAACCCACATGGTTCACTGAAACTGAAAAGGACATGAAAAATGCTGGAGTGAAAACAGGTATAATAGACAACAGAACACTCTATAGAGAAGTTATTGAAAAGGCAGGTTTTCAGGAAAGACAGAAATACATGAAGGGAAGAAAATGGATCCAGGAAGAAAAGGAACAACACTCTCAAAGAATGAAGGAAGTCTGGAAGCAAATAAAATTAAATACAAAGAAACATAACCAAGGTTAATTTTTAGTACGATCCAAATGGAAGAAAAAGAAGATGAAATTCCACTGGGTTACCTGTTTGGGCAGCTAATTTTGCTAGAGAATCCACTCTCTCGTTGTCAATCTTTTATCGCATTTTATGCCTTCATATTTTTATTTGCTTTTTGTAGCGCTGCATTTTTTAAAAATATTTTTTCCCCTTTTTCATCCCCTTGATTTTTGATCATCGTATTTTTTATTTCTGTTTATTAATTTTTGATTTGCATTCAATTGTTTCCCTAGATAATAATAATTCCGTGTGGTCGTAATGACGTGGTGACAGTGTTTCTTCTATTGGCTGCGCTTTCCGCCCTGTCTTAGGGGAGATCCATAAATTACGTGAGGTGCTTTTCCAGATTTTCGGACCTCACCCCCTCTCCCCTTTGGTTAGATCTGGTCCGTGAGATCCCCCCTAGAAATCGCCTTCGCAAGCTTTTTGAGACTTTTTTTTTTTGGTCTCACTCACCCAAAGCCGGTTATACCAACACTTTTCGACGAAATACCCCCCCTAAAATCGACTTTCGCGTCATTTCTAGACCCTTTTTTTTATCTCTACAGTCCAAAAAAAATTCCAAAACCTCACGTGAGATTTCCGTTGACCCCATCCCCCTCCCTTTGGTGAGATTTCGCCGGACCCCCCCCCCCCATTTCTCCTCACGTAATTTATGGACGCCCCCTTTGCCGCCTTAAACTAACCTGGTAGTGCTACCGGGTACAGGGGACCTACAGTTTAACGTGGAATCCGAACCACGGAAGCGTTCTGTCGTACTTCACATTACACCGCAAGCTGTGCCAGAGGTGAAGGTCGGGTTAAAGGCCTAAGATAATCCACCCCGAGACAGGGATTCGAACCAGGGACCTTATGATAGCTTTTTTTTTAACTGCTTAACGTCTCTCTAACAGCGAGGTATTCAGAGACAGGAAAGGATGGGGGGCAAGGAATGGGAAGCAATTTGGCCATGGCCTTTTGAAGGAAGCATCACGGTATTTGCCTGGAGTGATTTGAGAAACCATGGAAAACCCAAATCTGGATGCCCGGACGGGGATTCGAACCGGCGTCCACCCGAATGCGAGGCCAGAACGCTAACCGTTACACCACCACGCTCGGTATATGATACGGTAGAGATAGGAAATGAGTACAAATTTGTTTTCTACTACCAAGTGCCGTACATTAAGCTAATGCATAATAATTTTTGTTTTAGTAGTTTTGTACAGTGTTTTATTGTTCACTGCCCTGTATTTTGTGTTGTTTCTCCTTCGTTTCTCTTTATGTTTTGTATGTTTTTCGTTCCTCTGTGCCGGTGGATTGTGCGTAATGCTTTTGACGGCGTGAACCGAAATTCAATACTCCCGCCGGGTTAAAGGTCACGGAGTAAAGGTCACGCGGGAGTTTTTTTTTCCATCGCTCCCCCATATTCGCGACCGGAGGCGAAATATCACCCGAGAATTAATTACCTGTCAGCTTATATATAAACATCATTCCAGCTTCATTTTGTATCAGTATTACCAATATTGATAATGACTGTGGGCGGTACTCAAGTCTTCTGTTATAACGTGGGAGGTATTTTGGAATAGACCCTGCTACTACCCCATATCCTCAGTGGAAGCTTTGCCACACACACGAATCAAACCACGAACTCCGAATGTCCTAACATGAAAACATTTCTTTTTCTATCATCAGTCTTTCCTTTGTTGTGCACTATAAAATACATAGTTCAGTTGCTGGCTTGATTTAATCGGTGAAGTATTTTGGCGTAACAGTCCAGAGCATGGGCGTATCCAGCGACGGGCAGGGGGGGGGAGGTCTTACTGCCCCCCCCCAAAAGAAAAATCAAATTGCCTTCAGTACGCTTTGACGAGTGAAGATCTGGCTCAGGGAGAGGAAAGATTGACTGGATTATGCCTGATGAGTGTGCATCGAAATTTCGTGAAAGATCACCGTGAGATATTGACAAACAAAGTTAGTGAAAAATTTTCTAAGAATCCCAGACGATTAATGTTTACATAAAAAACTATAATTGAGTTACTATCTTAATTAACTACGTAGTAGGTTCTTGGATTAAGTGGCTGGATTACCATGTTAATCAGTAATAAAAATAGTTTCCTTAACAGGGAGCGTGCATAAACCACGTAGCTCCATTTTGGTCTCCTGTGAACCCCCCCTCCCCCCCCAAGCAGCCCGACTTGGCTTTTGCCTCTACCCCCCACCCCCTCCCCACGTAACTTTTTTCCCCTTCTGATTCGTCAGACTATTTATTGTAAATTACATACGCAGATAATTAAATGAAGGAAATTAATATCCACATGCTGTTGTGTGTTCTGTACCTCATTTAACTGTAAAAAATTATATGAATGGAAAGCTACGTGGCCTGACTCTGAACCCCCCCCCCCCCATCCCACGTAGCGCAGCGTAGCCTTCCAGCAAACCCCCCCCCCTCTTCCTCCCCCCATAGACCGAGCCACGTTCCCATAGGTTTGGGTTTCATTTTGTAAGAAATCGTCATGTTTCTGTGCCCCACCCCACTTCATAACACCTATACGGATTGCCCCCCCCCCAGTTCAAATCTTACCCCCCCCCATGTTCTGATACTGGATACGCTCATGGTACAGATCGACATAAAATGTGACCTCCACATAACGTCGTCGTATGTGGAGCTAATTCTAGGTTGAATTTTGAAGAACACTTAATTTTCATTTTTTTAATAGCAGTTTGTGATTGTTCGCTGATAATGCAGTCATTTTTATGGAAGCAGAGAATTCGGCCGATTGCTTTACAAATTCAACGCGATCTGGACGTTATTTCGGGACGATGCGATGAATGGAAACTTACACTAAACTCTAACAAGTGCAAGGCAATGCGCATGGCTAGCAAAAAGAACCCGTTTGTTCACGATTACAGAATAAACAGTTCACTTGTTGATTTAGTTGATTGCTTGAAGTATTTGGGCGTAACAGTATAAAGCAACATGAAATGGGACCTGCACATAACTTCTAGCCTGCGACGATTCATAGGTGAAATTTTTGAACAACTGTAACGGACGTACAAAGGATATAGTGTACAAAACTATCGAATTAGTATACTTACTTACTTACTTCCTCTTCATGAATAGGTCAAAAGTCTGTTCCGACCTCATTCTTCCGACCATCTCTTCCTAGGTCTTCCAATGTCCCTTCTGCCTGTGGGATGGTACTCCAGGGCAAGCTTAGGAAATCTGTCTTTTTCTCATCCGTAGGACGTGGTTCTTCCAGTTATCCCTTTCTTGGGTAATTCTATCATTTAGGGGGGAGATATTCAGTTGTTCCCTTATTTCCTCATTCCTCCTCGTATCATTTAGGGAATACCCTTTTACTGACCTTAAAAACTTCATTTCAGATGATTGAATTTTGTTTTTGTATTGTGTTTTATATACCCATGTTTCACTGCCATATAGCAGAGTCGGTACGGCTATTGTTTTATAACACTTGAGTTGCGTCTCCTCCCGTACTTTGACTTTCAGTGTTCGTCGAATTGTTCCACACATATGCTGAATTCCGGTACACCATTACAAATTTATTTTTACCAAAATTCAATCCAGTACCGGACCGACATAATACAGTTAAATGTACTTCGAAAAATATTTATAGAGGATTCTTGGGATTTACCGCAGCAATTCCTGGCGGAATCGCGATCTGCAGTAATCCTTATTTATTTCCTTTACTTTATTTTACTTTAAATGACGGAAAGTATAATATCAAAATCGGATAACTGTCATTTATTTGAATGATATATTTCGCGATTCGTACATTTAATGTAATCTTTCTCTGAGTTTTTAATAAACTTCATTGTTTCTTATCTTCTTCCAAAAAAAATTATTAGGTTATGTTTTAACCTAGTACTTATAACTGATACAGGTAATATACCGTAAACATAGAATACCCTTCTCCTTACGGGAATTTCTACAACTGCTTGTCGTAAATAAGCAAAAATCAACACGTAAATTTTAATGAACATTGTAACTTTGAAACGTATGATTGCCTCGCATTACATTTTTTTTTTTATCTCTGCTCTTCGTATTTTTATGCGGTTACTTCTACAACAGACTATTATGTTTTATCTGGCATCGCAATTACACTTTCTTGTAACACTATAAGTGCAAGAAAAATCAAATTCAGTTATTTATTTCAAATATACTGTTCCTTTTAAGAGTATAAGTGCTAATAAAGTCAGTACAGTTATTCAATTGAAGGTTGCTGACTAGTCAGGCAGCGCTGTGGCGGCAGGCAGTGTAACCAACACTTCGGCCATCATCGTGACTCGACGACTATGGAGGTGAGCGCGCAGTCTCCAGGCAACGCATTTTATTAAGGAGGATTCGCCCGCGCGCCTCGGTCCACGGCAGCAATAGCTATGACATCGACAGTTTAAGCCTGTGCTTCTCCTATTTGTGTCTGGTACACGCTGACACAGTGTTTTTCTAGGCTGAAGGCGCAGTAATACTTTGTAGGCGGCGAGTGAATCCTGTTCTGTTGGCGAGGACCCAAACGCCTCGTTACACCGCGCGGGCAATTTCGCAGTTGCGGCACGTTTTGTGTCGTGACGTTGGCAGCACCTGCTCCCGCCTGACCGGTTGCCTGCACTGCAGATCCAGCACGTCCCTACTCTCCCGAGCACAGCTTGTTACGTTGTCACGTTTCATAAACACACGGATAATCTGAAAGCTTGTTACTCGCACAGTGCTAGCGATAAGCCCAAGGCTAAGGTTACGTTAGGTATGGTCGCCTAGCCTACATGGCGAAGTGTCGGGTTCCTTCATGAAGACCATGTCCTTCCTGTTCCTTCTCCTCAATCCTTCCTTCCCTTCCCTACTCTGAGTCCGATCTCAACAAAATAATGAGAAAAAATGTACGTTACCATTCATATCGTCCTTAATGCGTAAGTCTGTTTATTATTTATTTACTTATTGTTCTTGTTCTATTGATCCCTGCTGTGGTAGTACATCAGGGATTTGAAACACATCATAGTTAATATATATACATACAAGGTGAGTAATAATCAAAACGAAAATAAATTATGTGTTACAAACACAGACAAAAAGTAAAAGAAAAAAGTAACATTAATTATAATTACTAAATTTTGTAAAAGACGAATTCCATATAGTTAAATCATTTGTATAACTCTTTGGATGGAGTAGGAGTTTCCAATATGATAATCTCTTAGTTTTTCTCTCCATAACCCCCTTGGTTGGTTGGATCATTCGGAAGGAGGCACACTAAGCCATTGTGTCCAAGGTAGGACGGCCAGTTCCTTTCCTCTGGGACTTAGAGATTAACGAAACCATAGCTCGTATAATCAAACACAACTCCTGTACCCACCGGGGTTTGAACCCGGGAGCCGAGAACCAAACTTGTTAGCGCCTTAACAACTGAGCTACCAGACAGCTGTTTTATCATGTAAAAGATGTTTTATACTTTCACGAAATTTATTATACAGATTTGTAGCTCCTCTTTGCATAATGACAGTGATGGTAGTATTTTCTGCAAGTTATTTTTGTTTCTTGTATTGAAATTGTGTACCTGAGAATTTAATGTAAACAAAAATAAAAGTGTTGTATCACAGAGCACATAAGAGAATATATATATATATATATATATATATATATATATATATATATATATATATTCGAATCTCCGTCCGAGTATCCAGATTTGGGTTTTCCATGGTTTCCCATATCACTCCAGGCAAATGCCGGGATGCTTCCTTGAAAAGGCCATGGCCGAATTCCTTCCCATTCCTTTCCCCCCCATCCTTTCCCGTCTCTAAAGACCTCGCTGTTAAGAGACGTTAAGCAGTTAAAAAAAATATCCATGGTTTCCCCGAATCACTCCAGGCGAATGCCGGGATGCTTCCTTTAATAGGCCATGGCCGAATTCGTTCCCGTTGCTTGATCCCCCTCCTTTCGCACCTCTAATGACCTCGAAGTCGACAAGGCGTAAAACCGTAAGCAAATAAAATAAAATAAACAAAAAATTGTGCTTTTTAAAGAGTTGTCTGCAAGAAGATAATGTGTTTTATTGAATGTGAATTCTTGCTAAACATTTCCATTATCGTCACATCAAAGTGGCGTCAAGAACTTACCGATCTGATTCTGTAATATTCTGGCTGAAAAGTTCTGATAACCTATACTGTATTGGCTGAACTTTGAAATTACTGAACTTATATTAAAAGTCCCTCATTTTCGTCATTATTTTCAGAACCCGTCAAATTTAATTGAAATGTATTAGGATGTTCTGAATCAGGTTTGCATTGGCGGCCGGGGTAAGTTAATAAAAAGGATCACCAGCCGCAAATCGTAAAACAGGTGCGCCAACATAAATATCACAAATAAAAATGTGTTGTTCTACGTTATATTTGACGACCACCATACCAGGACTATTGTGACGAAATAAAATCTCTTTCATCAGTTGCCAAGTAAAAGAATCAGCAGCTTCAAATCGTAGTTTTGTCAACACATGGCTCACCAAACAAATTCTCAATGTTGTACTGTATTACATTTGGCGACTACGATAACAGGACTATTGTGAGGAAATGACGAACTAAAATCTCCATCATCAGTCGCCAATTAAATTGTAATGTGACATCTGTCAAGTCACGTCAGAACCACTTATAGGCAATAAACAAAGGAACGCACAGTTAGGAGCCCATTGTAGCATCTTATATTTGGCGACCCTTTACAGGACTTGAGAATGGTAGCAAATAAAATCGTGTATGACAGGTAGAATCGAGAGGATTTGAAATACGACGCCCCAACGCATAGAACGGATGTGCAGATTGCTTTCTTGTAAAGTTACTGACCCAAGGTGAAAAACCTGAAGTTGGTTCACGCACCGTTGACTGAATCGGTTGTTGCGACCTTGGCCGCCGGAACAGTAAAGTCATCGCGGGTGGTCCTGTCTTGTTTGGGATAGCAACGTCAACTCATCGAGTTGTGTCGTTATCGATCGAGGCACCCGTAAAAAGTCGATAGTGGCTTGGCATATGGAGCAATTATCTGCGAGGCCGGACGAGGCAACTGTTTGCAGCTCCAAGGTCAAGGTGAAGCCTTGTTTGCGTTCCGCTGTGGGCGACTCTGCAAAAAAAATGACAGAATTAGATGGCGAACGTTAACAATTTCGAGTTGAGTTTGGCACCAGCAAGAAAGATACAAAGTCCTTAGTGCTGGCGAACTTGTAGATCAATAGTCTACAACTAAGGTTTTTATTACTTTTTCGCCAACAATTAAGCGAAGTCATTTGTGGTTTCTGATTCTTCTCGGCGCGAAGCTAACCTTACATTTTCTTCCGTGAGAAGTAAATTCTTGTAGTTGGTTAAGGATGGTTTTTTTTTTTTTTTTTTTTTTTTTTTAAACTGCTTTACGTCTCTCAACAGCGGGGTCTTTAGAGACGGGAAAGGATGAGGGGGCAAGGAATGGGAAGGAATTCGGTCATGGCCTTTTTAAGGATGCATCCCGGCATTTGCCTGGAGTGATTTGGGAAACCATGGAAAATCCAAATCTGGATGCCCGGACGGGGATTTTAAGGATGGTGGTAGGGTTGGTATAGAACTGATCCTTTCAAATCCTTTTATAATCACTATAGGGAAAAGGGGGGAGGTTTCGGAGCCAGGCCAGGTAGCTTATCATTCATATTATTTGTCGCAGTTAAAATAAGGTACAGAACACACAACAGCATGTGGATATTTATTTCCGTCATTTAATTATCTCCGTATGTAATTGACGACAGTCTGAGAGGAGAAAACAGTACAAAATGTCTTCTGGAATCAATAGGGAAGAAGCTACGAGAGAGGGGGGAGGGATATAGGCAAAAGCCACGTTGGATTACGTGGGGGAGGGGAGGGGAGGGGGTTTCACAGGAGACCAGAATGTAGCTACGTAGTTTATGGACGCTCCTTAATACCTTTCTGGGAAGAAGAATGTTGAAGTATGTCGAAAGAATTGGACGCTTTCTTTGTAAACTTGAATATGACCTACCAACCTGTGTCTTCTTTCTGTAAGCTTCTTCCACACACTTCTTTCCTCACCCATCATTTCCAAAACTCGTTCATTTCGTTCTTTGTCTGTCCACATCGAGCGTGGTGGGTGACGGTTAATGTTCTGGCCTCGCATTCGGGAGGACGCGGGTTCGAATCCCCGTCCGGGCACCTTGATTTGAGTTTTCCATGGTTTCCCCAAATCACTCCAGGCGAATGCCGAGATGCTTCCTTCAAAAGGCCATGGACGAATTCCTTCCTGTTCCTTGTCCCCAGTCCCATCCCGCCTCTAATGACCTTAATCGTCGACGAGGCGTAAAAAAAAAAAAAAAAAAAAAAAAAAAAAAAAAAAAAAAATTTTAAAGAATATTTTGAGGTTACAAAAGTTTATCTCGAAACAAACTGAGAGGCTTCCTTTGTGTCTGTAAAAATGATGGCGTTGCAATTGGTACCGTGAGCAGGAGAGCATCTCACTAATATCACGCATCGCTAAACGGAGGTGGAGGATCTTTGGTTCAAAGATGAGTGAAGCCAGTCGTGGAAGAGACTAGCCGAATGGGAACACACGAAGTAGGAGTTAAGTGTTTTTATCTGCAAACTGTAACTGAGAAATATGCCATGGCCGAAATCCTTTCAGAGGAAAAGCTCTCTGAGGTAGCGGTGAACCAACAGCGTGACAATAACTGTTACCACTATATTTTTGAATAAATACTTATTGTTAATGGATCCAATATGGCAATTTCCCCACTCACCCGGCTTTGCATTAAACGATTTTTTGTTTTTAATTCCTTCGTGGTTTGAGTTAAATGCAAAGCACATTCTTTCGCATCGCATCTGAGCTGTTTATCACAGCGCTATCTCGCCTGGAAATTAAAATCCCGTCAAGACTTTAATTTAATTTAGTTGCGAAGTCTCATCTTGCCCACTTTCGCGAATGTTTTTATCTTAACTTATCCGAATGTAATTTTCCCCACCCATCCACTTTTGCTCTTGACTAATTTTAGCTTTAAATTATTTTACTGTTTCAGCATATCCCTGGGCTGTTCAACCCGATCCCTCATTCGCTTACCAAGCAGGAACAATAGCAGCCTGGTATTACGTCAAGGAGCAAATATCGATGAATATTTGATAGTTAAATGATTTGTTGAAGAGTTCTCCAGATAGGTTGTTGGAGAGATTTAGTTCGCTCACGCAAGGAAGGTGCGATTCCAGGTATACCTGGAGGGACGTGTTTGGAATGTGTTCTGGAGAAATGGGCAGAGATAAGATAGGGGGGAGTCAAAACTACCTTAAAAACACGCCGACTTTCACCTGGAGATGGAATTTTCCCACATGACTGAATCTTGGATTCATTAGTTCTGCACTCATCACATGGATAATTATAGACTTTGCTAGGCATTTTTTCTTTCTTTTTGTTTTTCGAGTCCTCTTGCTATCGTTAATTTTATGGCTGTGCCTTATTCTACATCTGTTTTTCTGCTATACACCTTCCATCGGTTAGCGGTAATTGCAACACAATACAGTCACAAACTTACTTGGGACATGGACATATTTCGAGATATTCGGCTCGTACGAGAAAATCTTTCGTAACCAACGAGGAAACGGTTACTTAAAGCGTCGCATATGATTTTTTTCTCTCATCAGTAGTGTTGAAAACTGAAAAAAAAAAAATTTTTTTTTCAGATTTGTGAGAAAAAAAAACATGAAAAAACCTAGCACCCTTGTTTTTGTTCTAAATTTGTTTTTTTTTTTCAGAAAACAATATATTTGATAAATTATAGTTTTATTTATGGAACTTACATTTTACACGTGTGTTTTAAATCTTACTAAATCATATAATGTCTTGCATAATGATTCATAAATGTATCTACATAGGTAACATAATTTTTTATTCATCCTCTATGTCAGTACCACATTCACTAGTACCACTACTACCAACACTAGTTTGGTCGGTGTCGGAATTTTCTGTTTTTCTTATGTCTCCTCTAGATCCATAACTACAGAAATAGTTACATTTTCTTTTACTGGTTGTATTGTACGTAAAAGCTTTTGAGATTACAATTTTAAATTGTGAGCAAAGTACACACTGTGAATGAAGACTGCGCCGATAGTTCTATATTACTGTCTTTTAAGTTTTAATTTAAATCTATTACCATACAAAATAGGAGCTTCATTTCTTTTCAATCATTGGTGTATGCCAACACTTGCAAGGAAATGATTCATAATTACTGACAATCTAATGACTCAGTATCACTATAAGCTGTGAGTTTAACAAGTATACGAATATAAGGAAAGCACAATAAGTAATAAAAAGAGGCAAATACAGTTGTTAAATTTGAAATTCCTAATTTTTTAAAAAGATCTGTAGGTCTACAGATAAATTCAAATAGCGAGTATCATTCCAAACAACGGGGAACGGGGATACCTTCTCACGCCACCTAGCCTTTTCGGGAAGTCCCCGTTCATAAAAGAAAACTTCAGTCAATGTTGCCAATATTTTTTTGTAATTTTTTTTTCTACTGAACCAGAAAAATATATAAGATTTAAAAATTAAGATAAGTACTTAGTATTAACTCTAAACATTCATATTAAACGATAAATGTCTTAAAAATGTGAAATTTAGTAGTTATGAAAAGAACATGTCCCAAAAAAAACGTGTTTTTTCACAGTTTTTTTCATGTTTTTTTTCCAAGTCAGAAAAAAACTTTTTTTACAACACTAGTGGTCAGTCTTTCGACTGGTTTGATGCAATCCTCCATCCCTTCCTATCCTGTGGTAACCTCTTCATGTCTACATACCCCCTAAAACCCACGTCCTCAATTATCTGCTTCATATATTCTAATCTCTGTCTTCCTCTACAGTTCTTACCCTCGACTGTTCCCTCCACTAACAAATTAACCAATCCAGCATGTCTCAAAATATGACCTACCAGCCTGTCTCTTCTTTCTGTAAGCTTCTTCCACAAACTTCTTTCCTCACCCATCATTTCCAAAACTCGTTCGTTTCGTACTTTGTCTGTCCACTTAATTTTCAGCATCCTTCTATAGCACCACTTTTCAAATGCTTCAATTTTCCTTCTTTCTGGTATTCCTAAAGTCCACGCTTTGCTGCCATAAAGTGCTGTGCTCCACACATCAAGTTCCAATAAGTTCTCCTTGAGTCCTAGATCAATATTCGAATCTAAAAGATTTCTCTTTTTCATGAACGCTGTATTTGCTAGTGCTATTCTACTTTTAACATCATTCCTGCGTCAGCAATCGGTTGTAATTTTACTTCCTAAATAGCAAAATTCACTTACTTCTTTTGTTGCAACCGACCCTATTTTCATATTTAGTCAAATATGATTATTTTCGTTTTAATTTTTTTTCCAGTAGCAATGTGGCATTTCATTTCTAGACTACCGTTTAACAAATCAGAGTTTTAACAATTTTACAATACTAGGTGGTCCGTTGGAAAATTTCTCCAATGATATTACCATGAATAGCTTTGAGGTAGGATGACAGAGGAACCGCCTCATCTCATTAGTAGCAATTGTGTATTTGTCAACTCAAACAGGTGTGTACCAAAACACTAACAACGCCTCACGAAACAAACACAAAACTCTTGTCAACACGTCGAACATACGTATCACACAAACGCGTGGTAATTAACAACATAAATGAAAATGTAATTCACATCTTACTATCCAAAAAGCTGCTTGTTTTAGAAAACTCAAACAGTTTATCAATATCTCTTCGATACGTGGTGTCGCTATCTAGCGGAATGCAATCACACCTCATCGACGCCAGCGAAGTCTGGTAGCTTGGTTCTGAACCATATCTGTGACCTTGATAGGTCATAATTTTGCTATTTACAGGTTGAAATCCGAAAAATTCTTTTCTTAACTAACAATGTCACCAAGTAAGGCAAGGTGACGGACTATCCGCGCTATTGTTCAACTGCGTCTTTGGAAAATGTCATCAGGGGATGGCGGAAAGTGATGTGTCAGTCGAACATCCTAAACGGAGTTAGACTAGGACATCAGAAGAATGGCTTGACATTTGAATTTCTCGCTTTTGCGGATGAGATTGTGTTCTTTACAAGATATCTGGAGACTGCTGTCAAACAGGTAGAAGTCAGGATGGAAATAGCTGAGAAAGCAGGACTGCAAATATCGTTTGAGAAAACGGAATACATCAACATAGACGCAAAAGACCAGACATGGACAGTGAAAACTAAATATAGTGATATTAAAAGAACACAGAAGTTCAAATACCTTGGTGAAATTTTGACTCCCAATGTTAATGAAAAGGCTGCATGTGAAGATAGGGCGAGAAAGATGGAAAAAAACAGCATCCAGGATTTTTCAAAAGACATACAAATCAAAATTACTCTCCCATCAGGAGAAATACAACCACTATAATACGGTAGTGAAGCCAGAATATTTATACACAGCAGAAACACTAGCCAGAAAGGGATTGACAGAAATAGAAAAGAAATAAAGAAAGTTTCTAAGGGAAATCTTGGGACAAAAAAAAGTGCCAGGAAGCGAATTTAATTTCCGTTTGAGATCGAACCAAGAATTATACGACAAGTTTGAAAATGTATCAGACACAATTAAGAAAATGAGATTAGCTTTCTACGGACACATCAAGAGAATAGAATCAGGAAGAATGCCAAAGAAAATACTCAACTTTCAAGAGAACAGGAACACTCAGGTTCCATGGACGAAGGAGGTCCATCAGGATCTAAAAAGATGTGGAATTAGCAGAGAAGACATCCAAGACAGGGAATTATTCAGAGGAAAAATTGCGGAGGCAAAGGATCTGACTGAAGAAAAACCAATCAGGAAAAGGAGGGAATATTCAGAGGAAGAAAAGGCAAGAGTGACGGAGTACTGGCTACGGAGGAAGGAAACTCAGAAGAGGAAATGAACTTGCGTAGTCATAGTCCATAGATGGCTGACACGAAAAGGAAAAAAAAATAATAATAATAAGTTACCAAAACTGAAAATACCTCACTGTGGTGAAGTATGAAGGGAGAAAGATGGCTAGTAAATTGGTGGAAGCATTAGAAATTGTGTATGGAAGAGATGACCATGGCCACAAACTGGCACTTGATTTGAGGCATTAGAGAGGGGGAAAAGAAAATAATTCTTTTGCAGTTATAGGTGTCATGGACAGTAATATACCATCACAGAAAGAGGTGGAAATTTACAACAAGTATTAAATTTTTTTTTAAAGGTATATTAGTAATGGGCAAATGTAATGAATGGGCAAATGTCACTCAATGAATTTAAGTGGAAGGGAAAAAACCCTGATAAATGTGAAAGTAGCTTAGGAGAGAAATAGCCATCGGTTCACTGACTCCATCGCAATTAAATTAAACCAGAAGTTTTTTTTTCCTAACGTGACTGACACGTCACAGTTAGTATTGATTGTGGCTGACAGATGTCACTGCTGTCAGTTTAAATTAATCCTAACATTTTCATTCTCACTTTTCCTCCATGTCTCAGTTACCTCACATCTCGCATTTTCTTAGTAACAGAGCACAACGCACGTTTAGTATTTTCATGTTCGGCTCTAGATTTTCTATTGTTACCTATTAATATAAAACGCCAGCTGTCACGTATGACGTCAACTGTCACGGCATGACGTCGCACTATTACGCCACGCTTTACGCCATTTTTCTTGGTGACGCACTTCATTTAATAACATTTCTAAGCATCCGCGAATAAATTAACTGCCGTAACACTGATTGCGTTTAAATCGACATATCAATCATTGGTTGCTTATATTACGTAATATTCATTTTATGTAAAAGTATTCGTTAAAATCTTTGGCCACAGATATTAGTAAGATAAAAGTTTTAATTTTCGAGCCTCAATGTTAACGAAAGCTCCGATTAGATTGTTACTTAGCATGAGTCAGAAGTACAAATGGCGTTTGACGCTACAGCAAAGGGAATGAATAATTTTTTTTAAAATAATTTAATCTGTGCCCTATTATCGTTATTAAATCGTCTGAACGGAAATAGTTGGACACTGATCTCGAATTGTGCAGACAACACTACAATTAATATAAATATTACGTGGCATATTGTAAGTTTATCAGATTTATTTTAATCTTCTTTGCTTTCACTGAGTAATATTACTGAGGCTATTGTTTTCGCAATGTGTAACTGTGTCAGCTATTCGAACGTTGTAATATCGGTCTGAATGACGTTGGAGGTTTTTTGGTTTTATATCTTTCTTTTTTGTTGAAGGATTTTGATCAAGTTTAGGTTGTTGCGTAATCACTGGGACTCTTGCCGGAATTTTCGTTTTGGTCCGAAAATTGTTGCACACGTTCGTTGGGTGATATTACTGGCTATGATGAAATAACAACGAGGCACCAAAGAAATGTGCTATTCGTTTGAAATTGTTCCTGTGGTTATACCTTTTAAGAAAAAGTGTACATGAAAGCAAAATTAAACTTAGGTTAGACGTGAAGCCACATGAAAATTACGAATTGACACAACAGAAAATCACCATTTCACTTCATATTATGACGTCAAAGATAGCATCTGCACTCTACAGCAACAACTGTAAAAACAGGATATGAATATATTCCTGCGTCCTGCGTGCGTATATAATGATAATAATTCACTTCTTACAACAACTTATTTTATAGTCACCATATTATTTAATATACCCAAATGTCTAGCGAATTATGCTTTAACAACAAGAACCAAACGCCATTTTGGTACATGTTGCATTCCAATTATAAAAACTAAATCCCTTCGTTCGCTAACGGTTCAAAGTTGCTGCAGTTTTTTTCTGTGTAATTTGTTCCATATTTATATTTTTGATAGCTGTGATAGCAACATATTTCCGAATAATATCGTTTAAAGAACGTGTGCAAGATCATTATACTTCGCTATATAGCTTCTCCCAGTAGCTCGCGTTACGGCACTTTTTGAGTGAAGTATGTATACATTTTACAGCTCTAAGAGCAACACAAGTTAAACAAAATAATATATCGAACGTGTACAGCAATTTTCAGATCAAAAGGACAATTCCTTTATGAGCCCCAGTGACGCTAGAGACCAAATTTATATAGCAATGCATTATTGCCACTAAAATGTGATACAGTACATGTATTAATATGCCTGAGACTGAAGTATTGTTTTCCTCGGGACAAGTTTAGAGTAGTATTTGTGGTTAGGTTGAAATGCAACCTGGACCCAGATGGAAACGGAAACTTTTTGTTTCAGTGCAAGGTACGAGGAATTACATTGAATTCTATTTAGTTAAGCAATCGGTAAGAAATTTTCAGAACACTTAAAGAAAAGTATGTATTTCGTTTAAATTGGCATATTAATTATCATTTTATTTTTATTTACGGTAATCATTACATGGTTTCAAAGAAAGATATTCAAAACTAATCGCGTTCTGTGTGACCTAAACTGAAATTAAATATTACGTGGTATTGCGTGAGTTGTTATGATTTATTTTTAGCATCCTTCGTTTTCACTGGGGTAACTATTTCGACCGATGTAAGCTGTCTCAGCCGTTAAAATATCGATTTGCAACACAGCTATTACGAAAGAAAGATGTGAGAACCTGTGAAGATTTGGGATCGAGTTTATATCGCGATGCATGATTGACATGCGATGCAGGAAATGTATTAATTCGCGTGTGATTGAAGCTTTGCATTTCTTGCGGCAATATTAGCGGAGATTGTGGTTAGGCTGAGATGCAACCTGGACCAAGTTAACAACTGAAGATTTTTGCTACAGCACAAGGGATGATAAATAACAATGATCTTAATTTTACAACAATTCTATTTAGTCAGGCAACTGGATGGAAATAAATTACCATAACACTCCGTTAAACCCTTCATTTTTGACGGGCTTTGGGGCTAGTTATAATTATAATATAATATAATAAAATATTGATAATAATTTACTTTTTGTTAAAGAAGAACCTGTTAAGTACCTATTGAGTGTCAAGGCTAATTACATCTGTTCTACCATTCAAGATATATAAAGCTCTCTTTTATAGAACTGACTGAGAGAGAAGATTCCAAAATACACTCTGCAAATTTTCCTTTCTCCTCACTCTGTCCAGCAGTTTAACACCGAATTCAAAAATTCATTCACGCAAGAAAACATGGAAAACATCCCCACTTTACCACATCGTGTGGAATTAGAGATGGATCCGATAGAAACTGATAGCGTAGGAATTGTAAAGCAATTAAAACCCCTGAAGTGGGGTAAAGCGCCGGGTCCCGATAGTATACCGGTAAGAGTATTTTCTGAATACGCGGAGGATATTGAACCATTTCTGTCAGATATATTCCGTAAATCACTAGAAGAGAGAAAAGTACCTTCTAGCTGGAAAATAGCCCAGGTAATTCCCGTTTTTAAGAAAGGAGATCGGAGTAATCCTAGGAATTATCGACCCATATCTCTAACATCGGTCTGCAGCAGAATTCTGGAACATGTCATATGCTCGAACATAATGAAGTTTCTAGATGAGAACGAGTTACTTACACCGTGTCAACACGGATTTCGGAAGAAGAGATCGTGTGAAACACAATTGGCCTTATTTTCCCACGACAAAATGAAAGTTATCGATGCAGGTTCGCAAGTTGATGCAGCTTTTTTTTTATTTTCAGAAAGCTTTTGATTCTGTGCCACACAACCGACTTTTAGCGAAGATTCGAGCTTACGGTATTTCGGCTCAGATTTGCGAGTGGATACGTGATTTTCTAACTGGTCGATCACAATATGTCGTTGTTGACGGGGAAGCCTCTTCTAAGATAAATGTAACTTCGGGCGTTCCTCAACGAAGTGTAATAGGTCCACTTCTTTTCTTAATATTTATAAACGATCTAGGTGACAACGTCAAATGCTGGTTGCGACTGTTTGCCGACGATGCAGTTATCTACATGGAAATAAGGTGCTCCGACGATTGCTTCGAAATTCAGCGTGATTTGGATGCTATTTTCGATTGGTGCCGTAAATGGCAGCTTACACTTAATTGCAAAAAGTGCAAGGCAATGCGGATAAGTAACAAGAAGAATCAGGTTGTTCACGAGTACAAAATAAACAATTCACCTGTTGACACAGTTGATTCCGTGAAGTATCTGGGGGTGATAGTACAAAGCAACATGAAATGGGACATGCACATAACTTCTGTCGTAGGCAAGGCTAATTCTAAATTACGATTCATACGTCGTATTTTGAGGAATTGTAATGCTCAAACAAAGGAGATAGCGTATAAAACACTAGTGCGTCCGCATCTGGATTACTGTTGTGGGGTTTGGGATCCGTATCGCAAGGTTCTGATTGACTCAGTTGAGAGGGTGCAGAGGAGAGCCGCTAGATTCGTGACTTGTTGTTACAGCCCTTATGAAAGCGTCACAGAATCGATACATAGATTGCGCTGGGATAGTTTGGAAGAAAGACGACGTAGCTTGCGTCCGAATTTATTGGAGAATATGCGAAATAAATTTAAATTTCGAGTGCAATGAAATATTTCTTCCGCCAACCTATTTAGGTCGCAATGACCGGAGGGATAAGATTAGAGAAATAAGATGCCATACTGATACTTATATGTATTCCTTCTTTCCTCGCACTATTCGGGATTGGAATGGGCGAGTTTAGGATTGGTGCTTAGCACCCTCTGCCACCCACAATGTTTGTGATTTGCAGAGTATGGATGTAGATGTAGATGTAGTTTGATAAGTTCTTACTTTTCTCTCTACATTACTGGCCATCACATGACCAATATGCTCGATATTCTTTAGTTTTGTGTTCCTCTTCAGTTCTTGCTTTCGACTGCTCTCATAGAGCGGGTGAGCAGTAACGCTCTGGCCTCGCATTCGGGGGGACGCTGGTTCGAATCGTCGTCCAAACATCCAAATTTCGATTCTCTGAAATCACTCCAGGCGAATGTCGGAATGGTTCCCTCAAAAGGCCATGGCCGAATTCCTTACCGTTCCGTGCTCACAGAACCTCCCTCCCACTTCTAATCACCACGAGGTCAACAAGTCATGAACCCCAGAAAAAAAATTGTAGCGGTGTGGTAATGCGATGTTTCAAGTGTCGTTATGTTGGTCACATTGGTGTATTGCTTTTCTGCATCAGTTACTTTGCTTGAAACGTAAGCGACTGCGTATGTGGTTGTTTTTGTTGTTTTCAGGCGTATATGTTGCTTATCCTGTCTTTATCTGTGACGTTCATTATATGCATTTTAAGATTATTTGCTTGGGGATTGCTTTTTAAGAACTCCGCCATCGTATAAATAGTTGAGACACTCTGTTGGGACGAACATATCACTTCACTACTGAAGAAGTTCAGTAGTGCCACCTTTGCAATACGAACACTTTCTCTAACAGCAGATCTAGAATTAACGAAACAGGTGTACTCCTCATATTTTCATTCAGTGAAGTCATAAGGCATAATTTTTGAGGAAAACTCTTCATAAAGTAAAAAAAAGTTTTCATAGCACAGAAAAGAGCTATTAGGATGCTGTGTGGGGTAAAACCAAGAACGTCTTGCAGACGACTCTTTAAAAAACTCATTAGTCTTACGTGGCTTCTCAGTATATATATTCTCTCATGTGCTTTGTCATAGAACGTTTTAACCTACTTACATCTAATTCACAGGTACACAAGTTCAATACAAGAAACAGAAATAACTTGCATAAAGCACAAACATCTCTGTCATTAGTACAAAGAGGAGTTGATTATTCTGCGACACATCTGTTTAATAAACTTCCGAAGAGTATAAAACAGTTTGCAGATAATAAAGATATATTACATGAAAACTGAGAGATTGTCTTATTTGCAAAACCTTCTACTCCATTCAAGAATTTGAACAAGATAATTAATTGTATTCAGTATGACCTTTTGCAAAAATCAGTTGTAAAAATTAATGTTTATTTTTTACTTTTTTTGTCTTTGTAACATATAATTGTTTTCACTACGATTATGATTCCTATTGTATGTATGTGTATTAACCATGACATGTTTCACATCCCAGAGGTTGTAACAGCCCTCATACCTGAACTTTATGTAGAATTGTATTTAATGAAGTATCTGTAGTGAGCTAAAGTTTGCTTGAATATGATCTGGTATGTTTGTTTTGCAATTTCTTGTAAATCAGTGTATATAGACTTTATTTGATGAGAAGAAATTATTTAAAGGCCATTTAATATGTTTAAGAACCGAATTGGGCAAGAGAATTGCTTTACTGTTTGTAGTTCCAAGTATTAATGCAATTTACGATATCTAAAGGACAATTTTCTACAGTTTAAAATGATTTCTGTAAATAATTTTGTGTTTAAATATCTTTAATTTCCATTTCTGACCATTTTGTAATGATGTTAAATGATTAAGTACTATTTGTGATTGTTTTTACTATGTTTAATTGTTTGAGTAATTGTTAATGTTCGAGAAATATCTGGCGGAAGCTTTTGAAGAATTCCAGAAATTTCGATAGAGCCTATATAAATAAATCAGCAGAAGGACAGAGTTAGTTGTGTTTACAGTTAGTTGATACAGATTCACTTTGGAAATGCGTCAGTAGTATCTGTGAATTATATCTTTGCATGTAAACAATATCGCTGACGTTATTTTGAAAATAAACAAAAAAATCTTAAACTGAACTTTGGTGGACTACTTACTTAATTACTACTGTAATTAAACCACCGAAGAACCTAAGCAGTGATCAATGGAACAAGAACGATAAGTAAATAAATAAAAAATAAGTTTGTTGTGTACGACCAAGCTTAAACACCTTCGCTGACTGACCGAGTGGGCCCCCCGCTGTGACGTCACGTGGGCGAGTGATCATCACTTCCCGTGGGGCGCCACCATTCAGGGCTGCCACTACGCGTTCGCTAAAACGGACTCCGTGTAGCCACAGTCACGTACCAACCTGTACCAGTGTTTTTACCTTTTCTTTCTAATTTACTCTCTCGTCTGCCATTTATAAAGACTTCAATCCCAGAATGTCAGCCTTGGAAATATCTACAGAATCTTGCAAGCTGATATACGCAGGTGCAATCTGTAAACACACGTAAAACTGTGACTCTAGGACAGGGGTGACCAACTTGTGGCCTCCTTGAACATTTTTCCGGCCCGTGAGATTCAACACACTTTCACAAAATATATTTATTTTTTAACGACCAAAGTAGTGAAAACCAACTTATTAAAAAATATAAAATTTATGTCATTTGTATTTATGTATTTTTTATATATCATTTTTAGTGTTATATATTTCATTAAAATGGGCGTTTAGTATCATTATTATTATATTGCCTATGTTTACAAGTAAGAATAATAGTAAACACAACAATAATAACTCTTTACGTTTCAATATTTCACTAAAAAAAAGTCTATTGTGAATCTAAATCTAATATGGGGATATATGATCGTATATGTATATGTCGCCCGCGGAGTTATGATGGATTTCCAAAGTGGCCCGCAACATCATTTGGGCTGGCCACCCCTGGTGTAGGATGCCAAAATGAAACTGAAGTCTTGGTAAATACTGTAAATAGCTGTGAAATACGATGGACAGTGAGCACGGATGTGTTTTAAATGAAAAAAAGGTAGAGGAGGTACTGTCAAACTCAATTCTACCGACTAGAAATGTTATTAAAATATTAAACAAATAAGTAATTTAATTTAATTGCCATGGAGTGCACACTATGTTGTAATTTCACTACACACTCATATTTTACACTGGCTACTTTTGCCCTCTACGAGTTTTAAATTCTTTCAGCCTTTTTGGTGAATTATTCATCATCTCTCTTGGTAATTTAACCCAATCCCTGACACCCTTACCTAAGAAAGAAAATTATCCCACACCCTTGTGCCTGAAATCGAGTGCTAGCTTGTGGTCATGGTCATCTTTTCCCTTCCATGCATTACTTTTAATTCTTACACCAATATCTTCCCACGCCTCATCAGAAATATATGCCTTGTACACTCCCATGACTATCTTCCCCCTTCTCCTGTCTTCTAATGAATCCCATTCCAGCTCCTTTATCATATCCGTCACTGATTTTGTTTTGCAGTAATTTGCAGAGACAAATCTAGCAGCCCTTCCTTGCACCGTCTCCCAGTTCTCGTATTTGATACCCTAAATGTGGATCCCATACTACACCACCACATTCAAGCAATGGTCTGACCAAATCTGTCGTGAATGGTTACATAATCGCTTGTCTACCAAATACAAACTTTTTTAATTACAAGATTGGTAACACTGGGCTTGTCCTCTTTCCCCGTGTCCAGGTTTGCGGTGTTGTAACGAACACCCTCACAGTGTTGAAGATGATCACTAGAGATCGGATCTTGATCACCAAAAAATAGAGAAATACGGATGCAAATATGACCTTAAAAACAGGTAAAGATGAACTAAAAATAAAAAATATGACCAAACATTTAAATTTACTATACATCAAAACATGCTCAATTGTACATTCTTTATTTTATCTCGTAGTGTCGCTTTCATGTAGTCAACATAATTTGCTTCCGTGCACTCGCTGCACCATTGAGAAATTAAATTTGAATTCGCTTTGCCGAAAGCGCTTTAATTTCAGATAATTTACTGAAAAAAAACTCTTTCACCTGTACTAAAATATTCATTTCCAGAATCCTTTACGTAACTTCGCACTTTCAGCAATTTTTATTCCCGGCATGGTGGTACTCACTGATCCACTGCAGATTTAACACTGACTGTGGATTATTTCCAAAAGATTTTCACTGAGACATTGATTGACGTGGCTCGACATAGGCATGCTGCTGCTGCATTGTAGAGATTAAAAGGCGGGCGGAACATTACATTTAGAGAGTGACAATAATGCATAACTTTAATTCTCCACTGGTGAATTCTGACCACAGTGAAAATTAGTTTGTTTTTTTTCCTCACCTGTATAGCAGAAGTACAGTTTTTGAATAGTTGTATTAATTTCTTTTCATCTTGTATATAAAAATGGATGTTGGTATATGTATATCCGAGATTAAAACGACGTCAAAACCGTTTGACCGATCAGGATGAAAGTTGGCACATATATGTATTTTGTCAAGGAGAAGGTTTCTGACCAAAAAATTCAGAAACCACCCCACCTCCCCCTTTACAACCTTAATTTTAATTCAAACCCACCTTTTTTATCCGATTTCGATGGAACTTTGCACACGTATATTTTTAAAATATAGAGAGAAATACTGTCAACGTTTTGTTTGCAAAAACCCAACCCCTCTCCCCATTTCCTCCCCATTAATTTTTATCAACGTTCCTTGTACTAAGCTGTAGTCAATAGTTTCTGACCAATCACCATATTTTTGTATTCCTCTTGGAGAAGGTGTCTGACCAAACAGAATAAAAAACACCCCCTCGTCCCCTTTACACCCCTTAATTTTTATACAAACCCTCAGTTTTTATCCGATTTCGGTGAAACTTTGCACATGTATACTTTAAAACAATGAAACAATAGTGTCTACATTAGTTTTACAAAAACCCAAACTCTGTATCTCTTTATACCCCTTAAATTTTTCCAATGACCTATATACATACCCGCAGTTTATACGTAAAAATAGAACACAAACAAATCAATGCCGAATACTATGGTTGTACAGTATATGAATTCTAGTGAATTCACGGTACTACTAAAAATTACCAGACTTTTTCCACAAAATATGACCATAAATATTATAGTAATATGACCAACATTAGGAAAATGACCTGAATATGATGTATAAAATACATTTGAATACGATTAGAAACGTTGAATCAGTGCTGAATTCAGCATTACAGCCCAAAACGAAGGCAGGAAAGTTTTTTTTTTTTTTTTTTTTTTTTTTTTTTTTTTTTAAATTGCTTTATGTCTCTTAACAGCGAGGTCTATAGAGACAAGGGGAGGCAAGGAATAGGAAGTAATTCGGCCATGGCCTTTTGAAGGAAGCATCCCGGCATTTGCCTGGAGTGATTTGGAAAACCCAAATTTGGATGCCCGGACGGGGATTCGAACCGCCGTCCTCCCGAATGCGAGGCCAGAACGCTAACCGTTACACCACCACGCTCGGTAGGAAAGATATACGATCTGTCATTAAGGTTCGAGCCATAATGATAACCACGACCTACTGAAATCCGACAGGTCATTAATTGATGCAAGCAGTGGGTTGGCAATATCTTGGCAGTGGGTGTTGTAGTTCTGAGGCTTGGCGCGGGGAGCGTTGCCTGTCTCCTAGCTGCGGGGTCTAAACACAGATAAGGCACGACGCTCCAGACACAGGTCGTAAAGACGACAGCGTCGGTCTGGGAGATGCAGCAAGCAGTCTCACAGAATACCATTAATACAGTGGCAATCTAGACTAGTATTATATACGCGGAAGTAGCTCTGTCTGTCTGTTATACTTTCACGACTAAACCGATATCGATGTAATTTGACAGAGAAATATTATATCTAATAAGGTAGGACACAGGATACTTTTTTCTGGATAAATAAAATATTATATGACGAAATTTTTTGAAAACTAACCGAACATCGACAGACAGACGGGTAGCGTGTGTAGTCTCTGT
The DNA here is from genome assembly GCA_031002005.1 of Vandiemenella viatica. Taxonomy (NCBI): domain Eukaryota; kingdom Metazoa; phylum Arthropoda; class Insecta; order Orthoptera; family Morabidae; genus Vandiemenella; species Vandiemenella viatica. Next base: position 140,384,794 of record CM061918.1, on the reverse strand, counting down.
AATGTTACATCGGTCACTCAGGCTTTGTTTGTCTCGCAGACAGTTTGTGTATGTTCCTGTGTGTTTGTTACGTTTTCACGACTTAACGGTTAAACTGGTCTCAATGAAATTTGACAAAGAAATACTAAATATAATCAGGAAAGACATACACACACACACACACACGCCCATCCCGTCTGTAAAGACCTCGCTGTTAAGAGACGTTAATCAGTTAAAAAAAGGAAGAACAAAGGATACTTTTTTCGAAGTAAATAAAATATTTTGTCCTGAAATTTTTGAAAACTAACGGAGCGGTGACAGACAGACGGACATCGTGTGTAGTCTCTGTAATGTTGTATCGGTCTCTCAGGCTTCGTTTGTGTGTGATCTGTTCTCGTACAGACACAACTTATTATACGGAATAGGTGAGTAATTTTATAAATAATTCCGTCAAAAACAACTGTTTTGGTGAATTTTGTTTTATGCTAAACAGTTGTTTTTGAAGGAATTATTTATAAAATTACTGTTTAAAAACTGCGGAAATATGGCCGATCATCAGATTAATATGGTATAGATGAGGATTTGCAGTGCACCAGACTGTTAATTTGTGTTTACACGTAGCTAGCTCACCGGTTGCCAACCCCTATCCCCATTAATAAAGCAATGAAAGAACTGAAAGAAAGATTTTAATGTGGCCTAAGTGTTCAAGCGAACAGAAATAGTATGCTACTATTTGTTTATGACATTGTCTTGTTTATAAACCAGATTGAGTGTATTGAGAAATTACTTAATGTCATGAACAAAATACTGAAGGAAGGTTTTGGACTAAATATAGCGAGACAAAACTGATGAAATGTTGCAGAAATGATACCAATAATAGTAGGTTAAATATAAAAATAGGGACGGCTGTGATAGCTGAAGTTAGTGAATTTTGCTACTTACGAAGTCAAATTACAACCGATTGCCAAAGCAAGAATGATGTTAAAAAAGCAGAATAGCAGTAACAAAAAGAGCTTTGATGAAAAAGAGAAATCTTTTAGTTTCAAATATTGATCTAGGACTTAGAAAGAACTTTTTTAAACTCTATGTGTATAACTAGAACGCACTTTGCTGCTTACTGGTGTTGTCCCAAGCGACTACAGCTGGAGCGGTGCATTCGATTGGGGCATCATGTTCCCAGCTCTGCTAGTTTCAAGGACGGCCACATTGTGTCCGCGGCGCTGAACGCTTCGTGGGCAGCAAACCGCAAGACGACATTGCGCAATGCGAGCGGATTTGTATGTAAACAACGCGAAGAAGACAATACTGGAGACAAGGTGTACTGAGGAAGTGACGCCAGCTGCAATGATACCGACGTAGAGTAACCGCAAAGCCCTAACTGAAAATGGAATCAGAAAAAAACATATATTTCTGGCCCAAATACGACTCCAATAACACAGTTCATTCTTTCCTTCCTTTTTTTCGCTTATGGCTTTATGCCTCAAGGACGTCGAGGTCATTAGGGGCGGGAAACCTCTGTGGACAAGAAACAGGAAGGAATTCCGCCATCGCCTTTTGAAAGAAGCGTCCCTGCATTCGCCTGGGGTGTTTTGGGGAAAACTATGTAAAATCCAAATCTAGATGATCGGAAGGGGATTCGAACCAGCGTCCTCCCGAATGCGAGGCCAGAACGTTACCGTTGCTGTTGACTCTTGGCATAATACTCGCTGACATTTAGTAAACCAGCAAATTAAAGCTTTTGTCGGTCGCCATTAGGGTTGTTTTCTTTCTCAGCAGTGATTATAGTGTGGCTTTAAATGATTGAAGTACACATGCACTTGCTTTAAATTTAATGAACAAATACGTTCGGAGATATAGGCAACGACTTTCCACCTAACGTGGCCAAGAAATAGTGAATAATAATAATAGAAAAATTACTTAGCTACCTTTTAGTGACATTCAGAGCGACATTTTGTCTATTAATAGCGAAAGATCTTTATTCTTACAAAGGCACCAAACGGTACGTTATTAATGAAAACAATTAAAATCCCTCTATTACAACTGGGATATCTTCAATAATGACAAGAATATAATAAAGTAAATAATGAGAAAAATCTTTGGTCCAGTGAAAACTACAGAACTACGGAAATTAAGAAGTAGACCTATTAACGAAATACACCAGAACATAGAAAATATAACAGAATCAATAAGTAAAAGGACATTTCTCTTTTTGGGCATACCTATAGAATGGAACATAACAAATTAGTAAAAAAGGTATTCATTTACCTATGGTAGAAAAAAAACAACAACCAGTCTGATTGAACCAACGTAAAATTAAATGGAATCGTATTTTATGAAGCATTTGTAGTAAGCTAGAGTTGAATATGATCTGGTATGTTTGTTTTGCAATTTACTGTAAATCAGTGTAAATAAATTTTATTTTTTAGAAAAGAAATTATTTAGAGGCCATTTAATATGTTTAAGAACAGAATTATGCAAGACAATTTGCTTAAATGTTTGTATTTCCAAGTATTAAGGCAAGTTACGACGTCTAAAGGACAATTTTCTACAGTTTAAAATGATTTCTGAGAATAATTTTGTGTTTAAGTATCTTTAATTTCCATTTCTGACCATTTTGTATTGATTGAAAATGATTATGTATTAATTATGATTGTTTTTAATTTGTTTCAATTGTTTAAGTATTGTTAATGTTCGAGAAATATCTGTCGCAATCCTTTGAAGTGTTCTAGAAATTTCGGTGGAGTTTATACAAGGCGATCATCCGAGACAGAGAAACAGTTTTCACCGACTCAATTTACGACGGCCAAGGACTGTATTGTCTGTGGAAGAAGTGTTGTATACAATCTCTGGATTGTATGTATGCATGTAAACAGCGTCGTGTTTATGAAAATAAAAGCAAGTTTAAACTGAACTGTATCGTGGAACAGTTATTTATCATATTAATTAAACCACCAACAATCTGATAAGAGGTCTAGAAAGATTTGCAAGAAACAATGTAACAGAAGAGAATTTTATGAAAAGAAAGATTTTTAGAAAGAAGATATTGAGCATGGAAGGATTCCAAACAGAAGAGGAAAGAAATCAGGTGTGAAGTGGACTAAAGAGAGAATGAAGAAACTCAATGAAATGGTCAAGGAATATTGGACTGAAGAGATGAAAACACAACAACAGAGGATGAAGAATTCAAATAGGAGGCCTCATCGGAAAGAAAAAGAAAGTGAGTAATACAGCAAACATGTCGAATTGACATAGCACATAGCACATCGCATATTCATCAACACTATCTTCACCAATTTTTCAATCAAGAGGAGCAGTTGTGGTGGTGAAAAAGCTTCTTCTATTTTTTTTTTTTACTGCTTTACCATCCGCCAACGTCGAGGTTATTAGGCCTACTGCCAGTAGGGAAATGGGAAGAAGAAACTGGAAGGAATTCGGCCATGGTATTTTAAAGGAACCATCCCGGCATTGGCATGGAGTGATATCGGGTAAAAAAAAACTATCGAAAACCGAAATCTCGGTAGCCGGAGGGGGATTCGAACCCGTATCCTCGCGATTTCAGTCGTGCGTGCCGTGTACACACACATTGCCTGTGTTGCTATTCGCCGACACGAAACCTGACTCACAACGGCTGCCCTGCACGTGAGTCAATCGGCGTGTCGTTAATTCCTGAGCCAGCTGCGTGAGTCTGAAGGACTCTACCGTGACTTCACGCTGCGGAATGCACAGAGGGCGTGACAAACAGAACGAGCGAAAAAAACACCTGTTGAGAACAGTCGCACAGACAAAAGCCACTGTCTCAAAAGTCGGATGGCTCTGCCTTAAATGACCATTCCATCAAGTGTTACGAAAATTTAGCGGTTATCAACCTGCGTCAAATGATGTCATTTGTTCAAAAATGGGTCCGATGTTCAGGGAATCACATCTTCAGTAACCTCCCAACACATCTTAAATGCGTAGAAGGTGATAATATTAAATTCAGGAAAAGACTGAAAGAATTTTTCGTTGAGTACTGCTACTGTCCGTGGAAGAATTTATTTCTAAGGTACCTACAAAATAATTGCCAGTAATTTGTGTAAATGTACTTAATACATTTATTGTACATATTAGACCAGTTGGTGGCTCAGTGGTTAAGGTGTCTGACTGGAGATAGAAAGGTCCCCGGTTCGAATCCCCATGTTGGCGGCGATTTTCAAAAACCCTTAACCCATCCTTCTTCTCTGGCACAGCTTGCTGTGTAATGTGAAGTACGCCAGAACGCTTCCGTGGTTCGGATTCCACGTTAAACTGTAGGTTCCCTCTCTAAAAACCCTAGTTTTCACAAGGATGTGTACACATTACAGCAAATTCAAGCCAAAACAAAGGCTTAACCTGCTCCTAGTTGGCCCAAACGTACATACTTACGTACTGCACACATTATGCTGTGACAGTACATCTTTTGGCGTGTATTCATCTATTGTTTCAGGCAATAGTTTATGTGTAAACTGACAACTTTCCATATCCCACAGAGCCAGTCTGTTATATTGGGATTCACTGAAAATGATTGTATTGTGTTGTATGTTCCAATGAACTGAATTCAAGTTGGGGTGACAGGGTGCTTCTAACGAAACTCTACCAATAAAACGCCGACTTGTTCATTGCGTTTGTCGCGCTGTATCGTCATGCTCTTGTCCTTCGTTGGCAGATTAACAGCGGCCAGAGATGATTCACTCTGTGTCCAAAGATGTTACAAGAAGCTAAGAATTTATGTTATCACAGCGTGGCGAATTACAGAGTGTAAATGCGATACGAATGACAGAGTATAGCTGTAGAAATACGATATTAACTGGCGGGCCAGGTTGAAAAAAGACGCGCTGTGCCGGATTTGGCTGACACCTGTGATAGGTCTCTCGGGTTTTTATAAATGATGAAAATAATTTGTCCACGTTACACTCTCAGATTTCACTTTGTTTATTTCCAGAAGACATCAGGCTCCAAAGATACTGGTTGCACATGTAGACACAAGCTTCAACGATTGCACTCAATACTGCTTTCAAAGACAATACTGCTATACACGCTCACAGAACTGAACTACAAGACGCCTTGCATACGTAAAAACTGTTACCAAAAGTCGGCTCTGCAGATCGCTTATATAAGTTCCATAGACAGTGCCAGAATATTACAAAGGCTTCCGACAAGTGTTTCTAACAATACTTAAACAATTAACAACATATTAAAAACAATCGAAATCCGCTACAATCATTACGAAATGACCAGAAATGAAAATTAAAGATATTTACACACAAAATTATCCACATAAATCAGTTTAAACTGTCGCAAATTGTCCTCTAAACATCGTGGCACACCTTAATACATGTAATTACAAACATTTAATCAATTTTTCTTACATAGTTCTGTCCTTGAACATATTAAATAGTACTTACATAATTACTTTTCATAAAACAAAGTCCATTTACACCAATTCACAATCAATTGCAAGGAAAACATACAAAATGAAATCTACTCAACCCATAGCTTGCTGCAAATGATTCATGAAATACAGTTTCACTTAAAATCTGGGTTTGAGGGTTGTTATACCTAGTCGGGGCAGTACATTTGGTGGCGTAGTTTTAATGAAGATGTTTGGCGTGGATGATCGAAACTGCCACATTAGAGGAAGGTGAAAGCACTCTCTCTAACGACTTAGAAACCTTGAATGCGTATTATATGAAGTGGAGACTTAGTCGGAACCCGATGAAAACAGAAGTATGCGCATTCCACTTGAGCATCAGAATAGCACATCAGCAGCTCAAAGTGAACTGTTGCCATCAAAGAGTGAACATAAATTCTATCCTAAATATCTTGGCATCACCTTAGACCATTCCTTAACATTCAGAAAACACCTGGAAAATACAAGTTAGAAACTTAAAACACGGAACAACATCATGAAGCAGCTGTCTGGTACTTCGTGGGGAGCTGATGTGGACTCACTACGAACAACCGCCCTCACCATGGTTTACTCTGTCGCTGAGTACTGTGTTCCAGTGTGGCAACGTAGTACTCACACCAGAAAAATCCACGTCCATCTGAACGAGTGTATGAGAGTAATAACTGGCACACTAAAATCCACCCCAGTCCCCTGGGTACACGACATCAGCAATATACCACCTCCAGAGGTAAGACGCCAAGAAGCAACGGCACGTGAGTGGATAAAACTACACCATCCTGACCATCCACAGGATCTCCCAATCCACGAGGGCCTAAATGACTTACCCCACACTCATCTTAAATCCAGAAATCCAGTATGGCATGACTTTAATGACAAGGAAAAATGGCGACAGAGCTGGAACACTGTCTCTGTGAAAGGTCAAGATAGTGAAGATCCCACAACTGGACTTCTGTGATTCCACCTGAAGAGAGACCAGTGTTTAAACCGCCTGAGAACAGGCCACGGCAAATGCGGCGCCATGCTGTATAAGTCGGGTCTTCAGGATTCTCCTGCCTGTGACTGTGGAGCTCCTTCCCAGAGTGTGGAGCACATCATCAAGGAATGACCTCCCAGGAAGTACGATGGAGCATTCGGAGCTACAACTTCCTTCATAGAATGGCTGGAAGAACTGGTCATCAATTTATGAACGCTACGAACGTTCTTGTCATTATATATATTTATATGTATTACATTAGTTGCTTAGGAATAAGACAAATAAATAAATAAATGTATCGGAAGCTGATGTAGTCGCTTTGTAGTTGCGTCAGTCAGATTTCTGGAGTCAGCCTCCAAACAGAGCGGCTGTACTAAGTTGGCGACGCGAAGAGAGCTCAACGGTTGCGGTCAAGGTCGGCAGGAGAAGCGACTCCAGGCGGGAACTTTCTCCGCTAGAGCGCAAGCCGTTGACGACTTAATTTAATTTAATTCCAATGGAGCACAGGCTCTGGTGGCAATGTCATCTTCCCACTATCCTGCACCCACCTACATTTGCCCTCTACAAATTTTAACTTTAAATTCTTTCAACGTTTTCGGTAAATTATTCATTATTTACCTTGTTAACTTATTCCAATCCCTGACACCGATACCAAAAAAAGAGAATCTTCCCACACCCTTGTGCCTGAAATCCAGTGCCAGCTTATGGTCATCTTTTCCCTTCCATGCAATACTTTTCATACCTACTCCAATATCTTTCCATGCCTCATCGCCAGTATATGCCTTGTACACTCCCATGACCCTCCTCATCCTACTCCTGTCTTGCAATGAATCCCATTCCAGCTCCTTTATCATATCCGTCACTGATTGTATTTGCGATAATTTCCAGAGACAAATCTAGTAGCCCTTTTTTGCACCCTCTCTAATTCCTGTATTTGATACGCAAAATGTTGGTCCCATACTACACTACCATATTCGAGCAATGGTCTAACCAAAGTTTTGTAACCCAATTCCTTTACTTCTCTCGTACATCCCCTCATCACTCTCTCCAACAAGTGCAGAATTTTGAAACCTTTTGCTACCACCTGTCCAATGTGTCCTGCGCAGTTAACTTTGTTATCAAATGTAATGCCAAGATATTTACATTTCAAGTCTTCAGCAAGCAATTCTTTCCCCACCTTATAGTCATAATTAACCTTTTTTTATTTGAAACTAGCGGAGTTCCCGGCGTTGCCCGGTATAGTTGGCGTAGATTTACCCGTACCCTATTTTTATTCCAGCAATGAGAAACATTTGTACAAAGTTTCATAAAATACGCGCCAACTTACATTCACCCGCCCCCTACCAAGAAACTGGTGGGCTGAAGCTTATTTGCACGTATTCGTCGGAAAAGATTCATGTATATCAAGCTTCGCTAATTTGGTTAGGAAATTCGTAAACAGAAGACTAATGTTGAAGGCCAGAAATATTGTCCAGAGATCGTGCTTAAAGAAAATCTCTGTTGTTTTTACGGCTATGTATGTCGTTTAAAAATTGATATCCCCAATTAAAGGAAAGAATACTTCAAGCTATGGCTTTTAATAATTGAATATATCGAATAAAAAGAAAGAATACTTAAAGTTTTGTTTAGTGTGCAAAATAGTTATTACTATAAGTTATCTTATTGCTTTAATTAAAGGCTATGGTCAGAGACATTGTGTTGTGTGTTTAGTGCGGAGTATGCGGCATCTAGTGATTCCTCCTGTGGAATTTCTCACCATACGTTCAGAATTTCATTTAATGCTCCTACATTATTTAACGTTGAAACATAAGACATGCCAGACAAGTGAATTAAGATTCTAAGCTTTAAAACGGTGAAAACTCCATTGAAATCTACCCCGTAGTTTCCGAGTTTTTATACGACCAATATGACCGGTTTTCGTTTTATAAATATAGATATTATAAGCTGACTCTTCTTTGCATTTATCTTCATCCCATGTTTACGAACACAACTAGATATCCTGTCCAGATCACCCTGCAGCTGTTTACAGTCCTCTATCGTTTGTCATCTGCAAACAATCTAGTTTCAGACAGTAAACAATCATCACAACTATTAATTAGAATAATGAATAGCAATGGTCCCAATACGCTGCCCTGAGGCACACCCATGAGTAAACCGCCCAGACTCCAGCACTGGAACTGGAAAATCATCTCTGTACTCCCTCACAGATTTTACTCGTGTAATTTTTTTGCCATCACTGTCTATGAAGATCATCTCTGTCAGTTTTTAATACTTAAAATTCAACATAAAATCTTTATATTTTGCACAACGAACTAAGGATCAAACATAGGTGAACTTGATATTTCAGTAGGATGAGGTCAAGAGGTAACCTAAAAAAACTCATGTTTCATCCGTAAAACTTTTCTATTACTTTCAGACACCATGGAATACATTTTTAGTGTACATCGATATTAAGAGCTGTTATAGTGGTCCAGTGTTGTCGTAGACCATTTTTCCGCAGTTGCTCAGTAAATTGAATGACGCCAATGCAACTGTTTTTGTAGCTTTATTGCCGTACGCGTTTCGCCTCTCATCGAGGCATCGTCAGCGACGAATCTATTTTAAAATTTTATGTTGAGTATTACAGACATCATAGAATAAGTTTGTAATACTCAATGTAAAATTTCAAAATTGATGCCCCGATGAGAGGCGAAACGCGTACGGCGTTAAAGCTACGAAAACAGTTGCATTGGCGTTATTTCATCATTTAACTGTAACAGTTGTATTAATTTAATTGCAATTGAGCTCATGTTCCGGTCGCAATAGCCCTACTCATCTGATCATCCCCTTTTTATTGTTTTGGTGCAGGTCGCTATGTCCACATATGACGATTCACATTTATCTTCTTTTTATAGCCTCGTGACGCGACGAGTAAGAAGAATCATATATGTTAAATGCTGCCTCGGCGGATTCGTCGCGAACACAAACAGTTAAGATTGATAAGCCAAAACGTTTTTGCGGCCGTTTGCAAAAAACCACAACGCGCTAAATGAGCGTTATCGGTCTTTCAGCCTAACGGAGGCGTAAATTAAGTTGTTTTGCTGTGACGTATTGGTCATTAGCTGGGTAAAACTAAAATGTCTAATGATGCAATGAAATAACTTCTAAACTAACTTCTGCATGATTTGTTTTAACCACGCCAATATTTCTAAGTTTACACCTCTATCGGAAACAGGGGGTTGGAGAGATGTAAATTAAGTTGTTTTGCTCTGACGTATTGATAGTGCTGTAAAAAACATGAAAAAAATAAAAAAATAAAAAAACTGTTTTTTTTTCTGGGACATGTTTTTTTTCATAACTACTAAATCTCAATTTGTAAGGCACTTATCGTTTAATATGACTGTTTTAGAGTTTATACTAAGTACTTATCTTAATTTTTAAATCTACTATATTTTTCTGGTTCAGCAGAAAAGAAAATAACGAAAATATTGGCAACATTGAATGAAGTTTTTTTTTTTTTTACGAACGGGTATTTCCCGAGGAGGGTAGGTTGAGCGAGAGGGAATCCCCGTTCCCCGTTGTTTGCATTGATACTCGCTGTCTGAACTAGTGCTGCCAGCCATGCGAATTTATCAGTAGACATACGGATCTTTTAAAAAAAATTAGGCATTTTAACTTTATCTACGGTTTTTTGCCTCTTTTTATTACTTATTGTGCTTTCCTTATATTCGTATACTTATAAGCTCTAGCGTATAGTGATACTGAGTCATTAAATTGTCAGTAATTATGTATCGTTTCCTTGCAACCGTTGGCGTAAACCAACGATTGAAAAAGAAATAAACCTTCTATTTTGTATGATAATTGAGTTAAATTCAAACTTAAAAGACCATAATACAGAACTATCAGCACAGTCTTTATGCACAGTGTGTACTTTGCTCACAATTTAAACTTGCAATCTCAAAATCTTTTTCGTGCAATACAAGAACAACGAGTAAAAGAAAATGTAACTATTTCTGAAGTTATGGATCTAGAGGAGACAGAAGAATAAACAGAAAATTCCGACACCGACTGAACTAGTGATGGTAATGCTGATGCTAGTGAATGTGGTACTGAGATAGAGGATGAATAAAATTATGTTACCTATATAGATACATTTATGAACCATTATGTAAGACATTGTATGATTCATTAAGATTTAAAACACACATGTAAAATGTAAGTTCCGTAAATAAAACTATAATTTATCAAATATACTGCTTTCTGAAAAAAACAAATTTACAAGAAAAAAAAAAAAACCAAGGGTCTAGGATTTTTTTTCATGTTTTCTTCACAAATCTGATTTTTTTAATTAGTTTGCAACACTACGTATTGATCATTAGCTGGATAAAACTAAAAAGTATAATGATGCAATGAAATAACTTCTAAACTTACTTCTACAAGATTGGTTTAACCACGCCAATATTTCGGTGTTAACATCTCTATCTAAAACAGTGGGTTGAAGGTGTAAATTAAGTTGTTTTTCTCTGAAGTATTAGTCATTTAACTGCGTAAAACTTAAAAAATTAATGATGCAGTGAAAAACCTTCTAAACTTAATTCTACAAGATTTATTTTGTAGCCGGAACGCTTTATTTGTTTATTTTCTTTCGTGGTATTGTTCTTCCTTTCGTTGTTTCCTTCCTTCAGCAGTTTATCGTTTCTCCTTCATTGTCTCCCGTTTCCTGTGATACCAAACCGTTTGTGTGCCTCGTATGACGTCACAGCTCGTTACCCGCAAATCCCGTTAGTGTACAGGAGACCACAGCTACCGAACATTGGCGTTCAGACGGCAAGGAATGCGCGCACCGAATATAGCTTCCTGGCAGAGTATTCCCGATAGTCGTACTAAAAGTAGCAATCCACTTCAAGTCGTGAGTATGTAATACAGATTCAGTTAGCATTAATAGTTTATGCCTGTAATGTTCTGATGACTGGTTTCAGGGGCGGATCCAGGATTTCGGTTTGGGGGGGGGGGGCTTGAGCGGACTTTGGTTTGGGGGGGGGGGCTTGGCTTGAATGGATTTTGGTTGGGAGGGCTTGCCTTCAGTGATTTTAGACTCCTCGGGCCTCGAATCTGTAGAGCTAAAAATAAGTCTCCAAAATTACAATGTCGGGGGTGACCCCAGATACTTTTGAGGGGGGGGGGGCTTGAGAACCCTAGCCCCCCCTCCCCTGGATCCGCCCTTGACTGGTTTCATGTACACCAGTTTATAACCTACTGGTATATTTACTTCAAATTCCACCATTTGAGGTAAATTATTCTTTACCTCCTATGATAATTTATTCAAAATGTTTATTGTCTTTCATATAGAATAGATGGAACCTATTTGGTGAGAGGTAACGCTGTGAAGTCGCATTCGGGAGGACGCGGGTTCGAATACCAACTCAGTCACCATGATTTCGGTTTTCCATGGTTCTTTCACAAGCCAGAAATCTTTCTCCTCGTTTGTTCCAAATCATTTCCCAGCTATAATGGCCTCGATATCGACGAGGTGTAAAGGAATTTAAAAAAATGAAAAAAATCAGTAAAAGAAAGTTTTCCCCACACACTTTTGCCTGAAATAAATGGCCAATTTGAGGTCATGGTCATCTTTGCCATTTCATACACCTCTTCTAATTCTTCCACCAATTTCTTTTCACGCATTATCACAGTACGCGCCTTGTACACTCCCATGAATCTCTTCACCCTCGTCCTGTCCTCCAATGAATCCCCACCTAGCTCGTTTATCATATCAGTTACTGATTGTGTTGTGCGGTAATTTTCAGAGATAAATCTAGCAGTCCTCCTTTGCACCTTCTCCAACTCCTGTATTTGATACGCAAAATGTGGGTTCCATACTACACTACCATATTCGAGCAATGGTCTGACCAAAGTTTTGCAACCCAATTCCCTCACTTCCCCCCTGATAAATCCCCACATCCCCCCTTCACCCTCACTAGTAAATGGAGTATCTGAAAACTTTTCCTACCACCTGCCCAATGTGTCTTGCCTTTTTTTTTTTTTTTTTTTTTGCTGTCGTCAGTCTTTAGACTGGTTTGATGCAATCCTCCATCATATCCTATCCTGTGCTAACCTCTTCATTACTACATACCCCTTACAACCCACGTCCTCAATTATCTGCTTCATATATTCTAATCTCTGTCTTCCTCTACAGTTCTTACCATCGACTGTTCCCTCCACCAGCAAATTAAACAATCCAAAATGCCTCAAAATATGACCTACCAGTAAGCTTCTTCCATAAACTTCTTTTCTCACCCACCATTTCCATAACTCGTTCATTTATTACTTTGTCTGTCCACTTAATTTTCAGCATTCTTCTGTAGCGTCACATTTCAAATGCTTCAATTTTCTTTCTTTCCGGTATTCCTAAAGTCCATGGTTCGATGCCATAAAGTGCTGTGCTCCACACGTAGAGTTTTAAAAAGTTCTTTCTTTCTTATTCCTAGATCCATATTTGAAACTAAAAGATTTCTCTTTTCATGAAGGCTCTTTTTGTTAGTGCTATTCTGCTTTTAACATCATTCCTGCTTCTGCTATCAGATGTAATTTTGGTTCCCAAGTAACAGAAATCACTTACTTCTCCTATTGCATCCGATCCTATTTTTATATATAATTTACTAGTATCGGTATCATTTCTGATACATTTCATCACTTTTGTCTTGCTTTGATTTATATTCAGTCCAAAATCTTCCTCAAGTATTTTGTTCATGACATTCAGTAACTTCAATATCCTCAGCCTGTTCTGCTAACAAGACAATGTCATCAGCAAATCATATCATACTGATTTTTTCTCCCTGAACACTTATGCCGCATGGAAATTTTTCTTTTACTTTTTCCTTATTGCTTCTTCTACAAACAAGTTGAATATTAACGGGGTAGACTACAACCTTGTCTCACACCCTTTTTAACTGATGCATGTCTCTCGTGATTCTCTACTTTTATTACAGCCACTTGATTCTTATATAGTTTATAGAGTATTCTTCTGTCTCGATACTTTAGACCTGACTTCTTTAAAATCTTGAACATCTTGTCCCACCTAACATTATCGAAAGCTTTTTCTAAATCAATAAATGCCATAAAAGTATCTTTGTTTCTCTTGATCCGCCCTTAAGGTATCAACCTTAAAGCCAGAATTGCTTCCCTTGTACCGCGATTTTTCCTAAACCCAAACTCATCTTCACCTACTATGTCTTCTACTACCCTTTTCATCCTTCTGTATATTATTGTCTTGCCTAATTTATTTTATTATCCAACGTCATACCAATTATTCCTTCTCCACCTTGCAGGAGTATAAACCCTTTTTCTCTAGACATCTCTGTACCCAGCAAACCTGTTTCTTTTTGTCATCTATCATCATTCCATGTTGACCTACCTTTTCGAGAGGACATGTGCTCTAATCTCCGTCCATTCAGCCAGATTTCGGTTTTCCAGTCGTTTCCTGCCTTTCACGATGTCAACGTCGACGTGGCACAAATCAATCACATATTCTGTCTAGATTTGCCGGTTACTATTAACAATATTACGTGTTAAGTTTCTTAAGGTTCCATTATCAATTCACGGTATTGGTGAAAACACTAAAACAAATACTAGCAAGTAAGTTGAAAATAAATTGATTATTACAATGTTTACGAATGTAAAAGAACATACGATCACTCTTGTCAGAGATCCTAGTGTACAGAGTATCGCAACACATTTGTGACCATCGAGGAAGGAATCTAATCTTGCAGTTATCTATCAAACACTTCAAGAACAATAATTACAATGTGATTTAGTCACGAAACGTTATTCCAGGTTGTTTTCTATCTTGTTTGTTTGTGCAACCGAATGCAACATAACTTGGCATTATAGAAAACTTCTGAATATTAGAAAATGAAATTTTCACAGCGGCGTACACAATACAAACAGCCCAATGTTTTGGGGTTATTCCTATGGCCGACGCGCATGCGCAGTAGGAGACGAGTTTTTTTATGAGGTTTCACCGATTTAGCGTTATTTTGTCTCCATATAGTCCTTCATCCATGTTTGTGACTGGGTACTTTATACCGTAACCGTAAGGTCGCAGTATGTCGTTGTTGAAGGCAAAGATTCTACTGACCTAGATGTAATTTCGAGCGTCCTTCAAGCATTGTAATAGGACCACTTATTTTCTGAATTTTCATACCGTATAAAATCTTATTGTGGGCGACATTTGGCCCGCAGGCCGTAGTTTGGACAAGCCTGGTACAAAGCATTGATTTTTGCGCTAAGCACACCCAACACCCATTGGAGTACAGGACCTTAAAGGCTAGATTCCCAGTTGGCCGGTTCCTTTTAAGGCAATTTAGCAATATACCCACATTATCACTAAAACTAAATCATTTTTATTATCAATTTAATATTATTATTATAATATTGAACTATATTGAAGTAATTCATTATAAATATCCTGACAATCATCATTTTCGTTGGGAACCATCTCCAGTTTCTCGAGTGTGGTTTACGAGCCTTGGTTGTTGTAGACGACCGTCTTCCACTGTCTCCTATCCAGGACCGAGCGTGGTGGTGTAACGGATAGCGTTCTGGCCTCGCATTCGGGAGGACGGCGGTTCGAATCCCCGTCCGGGCATCCAGATTTCGGTTTTCCATGGTTTCCCCAAATCACTCCAGGTGAATGCCGGGATGCTTCCTTCAAAAGGCCATGGCCGAATTCCTTCCCATTCCTTGCCCCCATCCTTTCCCGTCTCTAAAGACCACGTTGTTAAAAAGGGACGTTAAACTGTTAAAAAAAAAATCCTATCCAGAAAAGTTTCTCTGTTCGTGATGTATTCCCAATTCCAGCCTCTTCTCTCTATGTCCTCCTTCAGCTGGTCTGTCCGTATTCTTCTTGGTCTTCCCACTGGTCTTTTGCCCACTACCCTTTTTTCCAAATAAGTTTTTGGTAGTCTTGTAATAGTCATTCTCTTGACATGCCCAAACCACTCAAGTCTTGCTGACCTAAGTCTCTCTTCCATGAATTCTCTAAGCTCTAGGTTTGATCTAATCTCGTCATTATTTATGTCGTCAAGTCTAGTTTTCTGGAGGGCCGTTCTAAGAAACTTCATTTCACATGCTTGGATCTTGCTAACGTCCCTTGATGTTATTGTGCATGTTTCCAAAGCATATGTGAGAATAGGAATGAGATATGATTTGTACAAGACAATTTTTGTTCTCCTAGGAACCTTCATGTCCCATAGTAAGCCCCGCACGGTACTGTAGAAGTTTGCTCCTTTGGTTACTCTATTCATTATTTCTAACTCACTTCTACCGTTACTAGCAATTATGCTCCCCAGGTTGCTGAATTGGTCAACAACTTCATCTTGGCGGTCCTCACAGTAACTGTATTAATGGTTGAAAACTTGGTTTGTATTATTGTTGTGTTTCCACAGACTGTAGTTTGTTTAGTAACCGCGATAATCTACTATTTTTATAGTTAAGTAACATTATTTGACGCTGGCCAGCAAAGCTATGCGGGCAGGGTTTGCTGATTCGTCGCCTGCATTGTAGCACGGCAGGGCGCGGGATAGTGTGTTTGTCGTGTCGCTTGGAGAAGGTTGTATGCCGTGAGTACAGGCTTTCTGTACGTCACCAAAATAGCTTGTGAAATGTGTCAGAAAGTTGTTTCAATATAATATAAATGTTACAAAAATAGTATCAAGTAACGGTATTAATTAAATTCAATAATATTTCAACAAGAACAGTGAGTTTTTCATTTCCAGAATATATCAAAATACATCTCAATCTGTTTATTCGAGCTAACGGCTTGCATGTGTTGAGAGTGGAGTATTGGGCCGTTCTCGTCTGAATAGCACGGCGCAATCCACTAACGTAGTGCTTAGCTAACACTGACGATAACTGGTAGCTTACATTTGGCGACCAATGCCAGGATGGTTCATATTTGGCTACCAATGAAACGGACAGCTTACATGTTTCATGATGATTGTGACCAGACAGTAGGTATGTCTGTCGGCAACTTGCGTGTGGTTACTTACCGAGGAATGTTTTCTGCTGTTACAGGTACATGCTGTTCCCCTGCTCTGCATGCGCGGAGGTGGTAAGTCACCCCGGCAATTAATAACTACAGTCACAATATGGTCCTGAAACCAGAAATATCCTGTGGGATCCTGTGCGAAAATGATGTGCCTGGCGTATTCAGATTATGTGCTTCATTCAGCGGTGAACGTTCAACATATCGATTGCTGTTCGCTTCCATTCAACCCACTCATTGTGTAGGAATACATTGTTTCCCTGAACAAAACATTCATCTCAATATACCACAGAACTTTCGTATTATTAATACTGAGGGAGTATGATCATTACCAACACAATGCTAGTTAGGTCATCGAGTCCATAGCGCTGAAATCGCGTGCTCCGATTTCGTTACCATATTAACAGCGGCCAGAGATATGACTACAAAATAGAGGTTATGAACAACATTAAAACAATTTTATTTAGTTAACCAACTGTGAAGAAATGAATTGCCAAAATACTAAAAATAAATTATGTATTGCGTTTATATTAACATATTATTTCATTTTTATTTATATTACTTCAATTTACATGTTTTTACTATATCCTGTGCCCGTAGATGATGTAATATAA
Source organism: Vandiemenella viatica (assembly GCA_031002005.1). NCBI lineage: Eukaryota > Metazoa > Arthropoda > Insecta > Orthoptera > Morabidae > Vandiemenella > Vandiemenella viatica. Next base: position 140,367,782 of record CM061918.1, on the reverse strand, counting down.
AAGCTTTTCGAAAAGCAATATTAGTGGAGATTTTGTTCAAAGCCAAGCCACGTAGCTTCTCATTCATATTATTGGTCACAGTTAAATATGCTGGTGCAGGCACAAGTGTTTCGGAGCACACTCTGCTGTCAGATCTGCCACACATCGCCGCCTATCCCGCTTTATAGAGTGGGCAAGCCTCCGACCTCCACGTTCTGTGAATAGGCGTGGACGTCCACCACCTTGTCGCCCAGTCGAGGTTTCACCGTCCTTCAACCACTCTGTATAGATGCTCACTAAAGTAGCACGCGAAGTGCCTACCAGCCTGAGATGCTCGTTCCCAGCCGCCGCGCCCACAAACCACCATCCCGTAATTTGAGGGAATTGCGTGACCTGTGCGTAAACATTTGGTGCCAGACAACTCCATTAACCTAACAAGGATTAATAAGCAGGTAGTCATAATGTTTTGGCTTATCAGTGTATCTTATAGTATTTGTGCTCCTTCTTCTTTACTTACTATATGGCATCTCGTCTGTCACGGAACGCCACGTATAATCTTTGCACTTTTTACTAACCTTCTTGGTAGTGTATAAAGTGGCATTACTTCTCTTTTATTCCACCAAAAGAATGAAAATAACCATCAAAACATCCACTTGGCTTTTTTATTTTAATTTACATTAATAATTGCATCATTCTGTGTACAGATAGAACTCGCAGTTATGTTCTCCGCGTACCTCTCTGCATACCCCTTCCATCTCCTCTCCTTGCCCAAAGATCTTCTTTCTGTACTGTCCAGAGATTTTCATGTACTTCATCTGGTAATAACGATGCTTGGAATTTCTTTGACACAATACTTAAGAAATAGTAATAACCCGATATAAAGCATTTTTAACAACATACACATATAATCAGTTTACATTAATCAGAAACCAAATAGTGATTCGAAAATACCACTATCAATAAACACTTCCCATTGAAATAATATAAAACAAACTTTAATTACTAACTCTTTTAAAATTAAGATGCTGTGTATTCTTACAATCTCCATATGTAATTTACGATAGTCTGACAAGAGAAAAGTGTAAAAAAAAAAACAAAAACAAAACTGAAAATGATCTCTTAACAGCGAGGTCTTTAGAGACAGGAAAGGATGTGGGGCAAGGAATGGGAAGGAATTCGGCCATGGCCTTTTGAAGGAAGCATCCCGGTATTTGCCTGGAGTGATTTGGGGAAACCATGGAAAACCCAAATCAGGATGCCCGGACGGGGATTCGAACCGGCGTACTCCCGAATGCGAGGCGAGAATGCTAAACGTTACACTACCATGATACGTGCCACATTAGAGGGAGAGGGGGGGGAGATACATGCATAAGCTACGTCAATCTAAATGGGGAAAAGGAAGGGGGGAAGAGTTCATAGTAGACCAAAATGGTGCTACGTAGTTTATGGACGCTCCGTTATTGATGCAGAATTTTGGACGTTGAGCATTTGTATTTCAGGACGCGGAAAATAAATCAATACATCCCGAAGAGAAAAGCATCCAACTTAGCGGATCGACCCGATTAAAGATTTTCCTGGTGGGAGATATCGTGTTTACTAACCCTCATGAAGTCGGAAAGGCAAAGGGACTTGATGTTTGCGTGCAGTCTTGGAGTTGTGTTTAGTCACCGCAGCAGCTAGTATAGCTCTCTCCATATTGCGTCGCCACTGTGCTGTGCACTCCCACGCAACGAACCGAGCCACAAACCTTTCCACCTCGCCAAAAACTACAGTCGCGCATTTCCCTGCCGCCTCATCCGAAACAGCATTCACAGTCGGGGAGTCGCTTTGATGTCGTTCGGCCGAAAGTTACCGAGCGGGGAAGCGCTCTCTTTGAAATCAGCGCTCGAACCAACCCGCACAGAAGAAGACACACATTCGTCTCTCTGTCTGTACTGCGGGCGTCACAGGTTTTCAGTACACGCCGCTAATTAATGTGCCAATCACAGCTTTGAACGTCACCGCTGTACAGAAATGCGTTGAAGTTAGTACCGTCAGATCTTTTAATGTCGCAAACGGGACAAATATGGTTGCTCATCCTGCAGCGAAATACATTCGTCACAAGTCGGTAATTGTAAGCGGTGTGTGCCAGCGCGGTTTGTTTCTGGTGTGTCGGACTTCGACCTTGGTGATTACTTTATACAGTCCTGTCACGGTCGCCATGTAAGACTTGTCAGAATTATTCGATGATCTTTGGTTAGTTGACTCATTTCTCATTACGGGCGATTATATTAAAGTAGGCTCATAATCACTATAAAATACGTAATAATTTCAGAGCATTTCTTCTGCAGCAAGTTGTTAAGATGGTAAATTATTATTTAACTAGCTTCAAAGCTCGTCAGAAATAGTGGGTTGAACGGAATGTTTTGGCAAGCCTTGTCTTCGCAGTTGATTAACTAAAAATAATTCTTCTTCTTCATTTGTTATGCCCAACTCAGGAGCGCAAGTGAACTTATCAACTGCTTAACGTCTCCTATAACAACTAGGTCTTTAGAGGAAATTTATCAAGCTGATGTATTTTTTCCTCTGCTCCCAAAATACTTTCATCCTTTCGCTGTGCTCTTTCCTGCGTTCTTCCGTCCAAGTTTTCCTTCTTCTAATATACTGGCTGGTGGCAAATTTGTGGTTATTGACCATGTTACTAAATCGGGATATATCCTGTATGATATCATCTGTTATTCGAATTTCCTGGAGATCCTTTTCGATTTCAATTAGCCAGTTGTTTTTGATTTTCATTGAAATGGCCAGGTTTAGAATTCTTTTGGTTAGCCTGTTGTAACTCATTCTGATAATATGGCCATAGAATTTAATTCGTCTTTTCCTGAATGTGTCTGAAATATTTTCCGAATGCAGATATAGTTCGTGTGATTTCCTTTTCATCCTACTTCCTCCGGTACAAACTAGGCCAAAGATTTTCCTTAAAATTTTCCTTTCCTGCTTTTCAACATCTTTAATCAATGATCTTATTGGGCCATAAAATTAAAAATAATTTTGCCAGAACCCACCCCCCTCCCCTATTTCACCACACGTAATTAATGGACGACTCCTAATTAAGTAAAGGACCTTTACACGGTTCCAGTCGCCAATCACATTTAGACAGAACATACAGTGTAAGTTCACTTTACTACGTAACATTTCTCGGAGCGGTGAAGCAACTTTTCACTTCCGGCGCTTAGGCCGGCATTACACTGTAAAGGATCTTTGTCAAAGATCTTTGATAAAATATATTTTATAAAATATTTTACAGTGTAATGGGGCATATCTTATAAAAGATTTCTTTTATAAAATTTAAGACGTTGGCATTACATTTTATAAAAGATTTCACCACCCTGTAAACAAAGAAAATGGCATAAGGGACGTTACCAAAGTTGGTTATGACTTTCGAATCCACGAAAATCTTTCCTTCTGAGTATGAACAGAAGGAAATGTTGTAAACTCAGAAACATATAGACTATAAGATTATGAATAAAAAGGTGAACACTTACGAAAAAAGTTAATTAGTGTTATGATAGAAGGCTGTACTGTAGAAGACGTAAAAAGAGAAAATTAATGTGTTAAGAAATTAGTATTTGACAGATTTCTGGAATAATAACAGAAGTAATGCGCAGACCAATGCGTGTGCTGTATTGCAGAATGGTGTAGATCCGTCACCATCAATCGAGTACAACATACACCGTACAAATAAACACCTAATAGTATACAGGGTGTTACAAAAAAGTATGGCCAAACTTTCAGGAAACATTCCTCACACACAAACAAAGAAAATATGTTATGTTGACATGTGTCCGGAAACGTTTACTTTCCATGTTAGAGTTCATTTTATTACTTCTCTTCAAATCACATTAAACATGGAATGGAAACACACAGCAACAGAACGTACCAGCGTGACTTCAAACACTTTGTCACAGGAAATGTTCAAAATGTCCTTCGTTAGCGAGGATACATGCATCCACCCTCCGTCGCATGGAATCCCTGATGCGCTGATGCAGCCCTGGAGAATGGCGTATTGTATCACAGCCGTCCACTATACGAGCACGAAGAGTCTCTACATTTGGTACCGGGGTTGCGTAGACAAGGGCTTTCAAATCCCCCCATAAATGGAAGTCAAGAGGGTTGAGTTCAGGAGAGCGTACTAACATACTAACGAAACTAAAATGAGCTCTAACATGGAAAGTAAGCGTTTCCGGACACATGTCCACATAACATATTTTGTTTGTGTGTGAGGAATGTTTCCTGAAAGTTTGGCCGTACCTTTTTGTAACACCCTGTATATGGGGAAATAATTCTGATGTAGAAATTGTGGTAAGAATTTGTTGGACGTATACTTCAACATCAACCATAATTTTTATAATTTGGCATGTCCTCACATTGCAGCTCTTTCACTAAACTGTGATGAACTCCTATCATATCAAGTCTCGTAATCCACGGTCTGACCTAAATATGTTTACTTCTCTTCTTTATCTTCAATAAAATACATATTGTGACAGTTGCACTAACTGCGTCTGCAAAAGCTTACAAGTTTACTCCATTCATTTCAGCGAACTGTGACGAAAAATTTTATATAGTGTAATGGGACTGAAAAAATATCATAAAATATCTTTGATAAAATAAATATGATAAAATGTTTTATAAAAGATCTTGGACAAAGATCTTTTACAGTGTATTGCCGGCCTAACATTGTATGTTGTCACAGCCGTGTTGCCAATGTCTAGGTGGTTTCGTAAATGGCCATAACTTACAAGTGTAACTTACTTTTTGATTCGCCCACGAACGTCCTGTTGCAAAACTGATAAATGTTGTTGTACCCGCATCTGTTATCAAAGTTCTGTCTAGATGCGACTAGCGACCGTGTAAAGGGCGATTGTTGCCCTACGACTTGGGACTTTAGGGCTCGCCAGGAAGTTACGATTGGAGAGTCGGCGCCTGTTTACTCTGTCTTATTGACCTTTGCTTGGAGGGGGGGGGGGGGGCGCTAGTTTCGACTTCTTCCCGTCTCGTCCAGAGTGACTTTCGATGTCCTCCCCCAAATGAGTTCGGGGTGGAAGGGTGGCCCTCCCTACACTCCCATCACAACCCCCCAAGTGCCAGACACTCACCACTATTGTGTCTCGTTCCAGTTACTAATTGAAGTGCTGACCACAAGTTTGCAGCAAACCTACCACGGCCGCCTGGGTAGCAATCTACACATCTACATTTGTTGCAACAGTGACATAACTAAAAAACGTGAATTTTATAGAAGGACCAATTGAAATGTCTCGTGTGAAACAACTTTCTTCATTCACTAGAAAATATCTGCAAGTTTTGTTGAAATAATCTTAATATATAAAGATGAATGTATGTTTGTTTTTTTGTTCTTCATACAAATCCACAGTTTTCATCCGATCTCGATGAAACTTTGCACACTTATCCTTTGAAACAAGGAGAAAAATACTGTCTACATTTGGTTGAAAAAATATCTGTATAAATAATACATGTTGTCTCATAACTTCGAAATACGGCGATAGACAGACACGTTGGATACGGTCGTCTCCTTACCGTGTTTCCGTGTATTGGACTGCCAGCTCAGTGGTTAAAGCGCTTGCTTACGAACGTCGTGGTTCAAATCTCCGTGGAGGCTAAGATTTTTAAAATTGTTTTTCATCGTAAGAGTCAGGCCTGTGCCGTAGGTTATTCGGATTGAATGTTAAACTATAGATATTACAAAGTTAGGGGTGCAATGCGAGGCAAATCGTAGGTAGTCTTGCAATGCTGTAGGTTTACACTTTTTTACGTTATAATGATTCCTCAGGTGTTGTTCGCAGTCAGTGTGTGAGTGTGAACCACAGTAATATTATTATAAATACGGAAGTAAGTCTCTATCTTTTTGTTACGTTTTGACGACTAAATGGCTATATCGTTGTGATGGAATTTTATAAGGAAATCTGTGTGAAGGACACAGGATATTTTTTCCAGTATGATTAACAGTTGTAGTCACGAAAGTTTGAGACTTTATCGAATGGTGACAGAAATACACAGACGGAAAAAAAAATCCCAACACCAAGAAAAAATTATTGTAGAGTAATGAAATTTGGACAATGCATTTGTCAAGTTAACATGTTTAATTGATTAAATTTTCAAGATCACAGGTTAATTTAAGCTCAAGAAAATGCATTTCAAATGTGAAATACTGTTAAATTAATAGCCGGTGTAACCTCCAGAATTTTGAATGCAAGCCTGCAAACGTGAATGCATTGTGTCATACAGGTTTCGAATGTCACTTTGTGGTATGGAGTTCCATGCTTGTTGTACTTGTGCTGTCAATACTGGGACGGTCAGTGCTGGCTGTGGATGATGCTGGAGTTGTCGTCCAATGATATCCCATACGTGTTCAATTGGAGACAGATCTGGTGATCTCGCAGGCCAAGGTAACATGTCGACACTCTGTAGAGCACGTTGCGAGACAACAGCGGTATGAGGGCGAGCGTTATCCTGTTGAAAAACTCCCCCTTGAATGCTGTTCATGAATGGCAGCACTACAGAAATTCGAGCTGCAGTTGGTACCACAGTGACATGTAGTTTGTAGGATCAGCACAAGGCCTCACCAGCAGCCGCCTCATCAGCGCTAGAATCCGTCATCAGGGGTACTCGAATTGCTTCATCACCCCCTCAAGAATCATACTGCGAAACATCCGACTACTTCACTACGCCCCCGCCGCGGAAAACTGGGCTCTTCCGAATTACCCGCCATTACGGCAGGGACGGTGAGACAAGGCGCCTTTCGCCATAGTGACACAACGAACTGTTAGAAATCGGTTACTTCAAGGACAGCTCCGAGCCAGGCGCCCTGTAGCGTGCATTCCACTGACTACAAGCCATCGCCGTTTGCGACTCCAGTGGTGTCAAGCCAGAGCTCATTGGAGGACGGAGTGGAGATCTGTTGTGTTTTCTGATGAAAGCAGGTTCTGCCTTGGTGCCAGTGATGGCCGAGTGTTGGTCAGAAGGAGGCCAGGGGAACGCCTGCAACCAAACTGTCTGCGGCCTAGACACACTGGACCTACACCTGGAGTCATGGTCTGGGGAGCAATTTCCTATGACAGCAGGAGCACTCTTGTGGTTATACCAAACACACTGACTGCAAATTTGTACGTCAGTCTGGTAATTCAACCTGTAGTGCTGCCATTCATGAACAGCATTCAAGGGGGAGTTTTTCAACAGGATAACGCTCGCCCTCATACCGCTGTTGTCTCGCAACGTGCTCTACAGAGTGTCGACATGTTACCTTGGCCTGCGAGATCACCAGATCTGTCTCCAATTGAACACGTATGGGATATCATTGGACGACAACTCCAGCATCATCCACAGCCAGCACTGACCGTCCCAGTATTGACAGCACAAGTACAACAAGCATGGAACTCCATACCACAAAGTGACATTCGAAACCTGTATGACACAATGCATTCACGTTTGCAGGCTTGCATTCAAAATTCTGGAGGTTACACCGGCTATTAATTTAACAGTATTTCACATTTGAAATGCATTTTCTTGAGCTTAAATTAACCTGTGATCTTGAAAATTTAATCAATTAAACATGTTAACTTGACAAATGCATTGTCCAAATTTCATTACTCTACAATAATTTTTTCTTGGTGTTGGGATTTTTTTTTCCGTCTGTGTATGTTGGAAATTGATTCTCTTCAAGAGACAGGTTCGACGGTACAATGATATAGTGATAGCTTTCCTGTCATATTATTCCGACTCGATATTGTTTGGGACCAATCCTTCGTTACCAACAACTTTCTATATTTAATTCTGGCAAAAAAATTCTTAATCCACGCGTACGAAGTCGCGGGTACGAGATAGTACAGTATAAAAGAAGGGAAAATGTATAGTGTCAGTTGTATTATTTACGAGAATGGTCCGTCCTATGATTATAACTCAAGACAGCTCGTATTTTTAGTTATATCATTGTTGCAGCAATGTATACTCTGCAATTCACAAAACTGTGGGTGGCAGAGGGTGCTCAGCACCAAAACTAATCTCCACTCCTTGCATTTCAGTCCCGAATGGCACGACGGAAGAAAGAATTCTTGTAAACATTAGTGCGGCATCTTATTTCACTAATCTTATCACTCCTGTCATTGCGGCCAAATAGGTTGGTGGAAGAAGAATTTCACCGCACTCGTTATTGAAAGTGGGGGTGCGCACGGGAAAAAATTAATTTAATTTAATTGCGAAGGAGTGGCAATTTTCATACACATCCATTACCCCCTATTCCTCTACCCGCCTACTTACACACTCTACGAATTTTTATTTTAAATTCTTTCAGCGTTTTTGGTAAATTATTCATTATTTCTCTTGGTAAGTTATTCCAATCCCTGACACTCTTACCTAAAAAAGAGAATCTTCCCACACCCTTGTGCAAAAATAGAGTGCCAACTTGTGGTCAAGGTTATCTTTTCCCTTCGATAGATCTCTCCTAATTCATCCATCAACATCTTTGCACGCTCCGTCACCAATTTACGCCTTGTACACTCCCATGACCCTCTTCACCCTCCTCAATGCAATGAACTCTCAATTTACAACACTTTTCGATACAATAATACTAGCAGATGGCGGAATAATTCTAAGATATATATATATATATATATATATATATTGCATATTTCGCTAGAAAGATATGAACTATAACAAGTGTAAGCATTTTTAGCCTCTGTTGTTTACATACAGGGATATGGCCGATATTGAGCACAAATTTCAAGATTCTTAGTAACAGAATATGTGAGGCGGTAACAGAAATTGTTTAAACTCAACAATTTCGACGGCCGCACACATCTTTGTGTAGTTAGGTAGAATAAACTGTCAAATACCTTACACTATTATACGAACGTTTGTAAACATGTGGGCTCTTCAGGTTTTTCTCATCCAGCCAACATTTTTTTAAATATTTTATCACTGAGCGTGTTGGGCGGGTTGTTAACGCTCTGGCCTCGCATTCGACAGCACGAAAATACGAAAAACCAGTCGGGTTATACAGATTCGGGTTTCCCATGGCTTCCCCATATCACTCCAGATGAAAGCCGGGATGCTTCCTTCAAAAGGCCATGGCCGAACTCCTTTCTGTTGCTTGTCCTCACTCCTTTCCCACCTCTAATGACCTCGACGTCGACGAGGCGTAAAGCCATAACAAAAAAAATAGATACGGTTGTAACTGAACAGCAATATAAAGTTCCTTGGATATAGCGTCTCAGTGACAAAAATTATTTAACACTAACTATTTTGAAGGCTGTTTACGTTTTTCTTTTCAAGTATAAAAAAAATGATTTTTTTTTTTAGTCTGTTAGGGGAAGGTGGGGTAGCCACGGACATTTAAAGTTCTAACAAACCGACCCCGCTGCGTCGCTAGAACTTCACTGTGAATACGCGCCCTGTAGTGTAAACACAAATGCGACTGAGCCGCGGCTTAGTGAGTTCCACACTAGTGTGGGTTTCGTTCCTGGCAGTAGTTTCTCGTCGCTTCTGTCAAAATTCGTTGGAAGTTATTGAATATGATGCTTCAAACAATCGCATAGTAACGCGTGATCCAAGATGGCGAGATTGTAGCATCTTCACCATGTAAAAAGTGCGTAGATGAGGGGCAAAAAAGTAAAGGTAGTAAAAAGGACGAACCGAAAAAATAAAAAAGGAAAGGCGCTACAAAGACGTTGAATACAAAGAAAAGTATTTAAAGTCTTTCCGAAGCAAATCAAGTAAAACAGACCGAATGCATCGTACGTGGAGACATTTTTGATGTAGACTGGATTCAGTGCTATGAAGCAAAGACAGTGCCCATGAAGATTGTGTTTATGTAGATTCTTCAGATGTCCATTAATACTGTAGTTTATGTAAGACCAAAAAACGATTAGGCCACCATGTATTACTGTGTCCAGGGCTACCAGACAACTTTTGGGTTGCCAAATACTTAAGGAGAAAGTGTTTTCAATTTAATTCGTTAAAAAATAAAATGTTATGATTACTAACTTCTAATTAATATGACTGCATAAGTTCACAGTTTAATTTCAAGGTTAAAATAGAGACATGTGTTTATTTTATTTTTGTTTGTAATTAATTTTAAGTGTCCGGGGCTTCCCCTAGATGAAGAGGTCTAAGGGGGCGTCCATAAATTACGTGAGGTGAAATAGGAGGGGGGAGGGGGGCACGGCGAAATCTCACCAAATGTCACGTGAGGTTTTTGAAATTTTTGTTGGATTGTAGAGCGAAAAAAAAAAATGTTACAAATGACGCGACAGTTGATTTTAATGGGGAAGGGGGGTTCGTCGAAAAGTGGGAGTGAAACCGGCTTCGGAAGGGTGATACCTAAAATAAGGTCAGATGGAGGGGGGAGGGGAGGGAACTCGGGCCAGATGTCACGAAGTCTCACCAGAAGGGGGGGGGGGGGTTCCGGAAATCCGAAAAAACACCTCCCGTAATTTATGGATGCCACCTAAAGAGAATTGCTCGTCTCCTAAGCAACCAACATTTCTTTTATAGCTTTTCTGTAAATTGATTTTAAATTTCAAGTGGACAAGGTTAGCTATAGATTAAAAGATGATTCTGCCAGTGGCACTGTGGATTTGACCTGGGTGTGTGGTTCTGATTCCTACCTGCACCGTACTAGATTGCCTGAGGATTGTAATTCCATCTAGTCTCTAGTGGAGTTGAGACCAAGTTTTTGCTGCGGACCTGGTTGCCGGGTGGCGAGTTGCAAAGTCCGCGAGTTTTATTGTGCCCCAGAGTCCCTCCCAGAGAGGCCTGGAGGGTAAAGAACACGCCAGCGATTTCGCTTCGAGTACCGACCCGCCCCCCACGAGAGCGTCTCGACCAATAGGAAGCCAGCGCAATAACAGCCACCGCAATACAAGAACATCCCTCCCAATCACATACCATATAGTCTACTGGCTGCAACTTGTAAAATATTAAGTGTCCGAAATCCTGAATTTATAAATGCAAATCAGATATATGGCGCCTGCAGGAAAAACATGTTGAGACCTTTTTAAAAATTAAACACTGTCTATTAACAACTGTTTTATTGTGTTTTCATCAGAGACGTTTCGACCATTTGGTGTGAGGTATCTTCAGTTTGAAAATAGAGCTAGCTATTTTACCGCTGATGACACCCCACACCAAAAGGGCCAAACGCCTCTGGTAGAGACATTAATAAAACAGCTGTTAATAGACAGTGTTTAAGTTAAGAAACATTTATTTATTTCTTAATTTTTCAGAAATTTGGTACGTTAAAATAGACGGAAAAAATGTTAATGAAATCATTGCATCAAAGATTAACACTCCAGTAACCGTAACGTATAATTATTTTCTTTTTTGCCGTCACCAGTCTCTCAATTGGTTGCATGCAATCCTCCTATCTTGTGCTAACCTCTTCATTTCTACATACCCCTTACAACTCACGTCCTCAATTATCTGATTCATATATGCTAATCTCTGTCTACCTTTACAGTTCTTACCTCCGACTATTCCTTCCACTAACAAATTGTCCAATACTGCATGTCTCAGAATATGACCTACCGTCTTGAGTCTTACATAAGATCGGAGATTTTCTAGGTGCTGAAAATTAATATAGTCTTTTCGGGTGAAAGAGCTTCCGATCGCCGAAATAGCGCGTGAGAACACCATACTCACTCGGCTAGTCAACCGAGAAGATTATTTTCATTAATCTTGTGTCTTCTTTCTGTAAGACTCTTCCACAAACTTCTTTCCTCATCCATTATTTTCAAACCTGTTCATTTCGTAGTTTGTCTGCCCGCTTAATTTTCAGCATTCTTCTGTTGCACCACATTTCAGATGCTTCAATTTTCTTTCATTTTGGTATTCTCAAAGTCCATTCTTCGCTACCATAAAGTGTTGTACTCCACACATAAAGTTTTTGAAAGTTCTTTCGAGTCCTAGTTTCATATTCCTATATGCCACATCTACTTTACCTACAATCATTTCCTTTTCTACTTCTTTATTGCAGACATCATTTTTTATTCTTTGACTTTTCCTTTTATGTGATTTCTGAATTGTCTGTATAGCTGTCTTTCTGCCTCATCCTAATCATTTGTGAGCCTTCTACTCTGATCCATCAGCTCCAAAATTTCTTCTGTGATCCAAGGTTTTTGGGCGGCTTATTCCTTAAAACCTAATGTTTCGTTACCAGCGTTCATTATTTCATGCTTCAATGCCTTTAATTTGTCCTCAGCTGAGCTCCTTTCAGAGTTACTTCTTAGACCTAAGTCTACCATTTCCGCTAATATTTCTCTCGTATTAGATTGCTTCAGTTTATTCACTTCCAGTCTGTTCTGCCTTTATTTGGAAATTTTGCAATTTATTTTACGGTAAAGGTAAAAAATATAATTGATTATAAATGTTTATGTTCTGCTACTACAAGAAAGACAAAAGTCAAACGCATTACTACTCACAAACCAATAACAATAATAATAATGACCTGGTGACATGGTTTATTATGGTCTGCGTAATCCACCCCTATCGTTGCTGTCCAGCCTGACCAGGTAGTGCTACCAGGTACAGGGGACCTACAGTTTAACGTGGAATCTGAACCACGGAAGCGTTATGGCGTACTTCACATTACACAGGTAGCTGTGCCAAAGGTGAAGGACAGGTTAAGGGTCTATTAAAATACCCGCCGAGCAAGGATTCGAACCGGGAACCTTGCAGCTAGGTGCGCGGGAGTTACGTGGCGCGAATATAGTACTAGACTCTTTGGCAAAGAAAATATTGACTGTGGGCGCGTGAGACTAAGTCCATTATTTTGCACTATGTGGCATCACTGGAGAGTTTGTTCCAGGCATTGACTTAAGGACATGAATAACAGATGGCGCTGAGTTGAATACCCGCAATGATGCCACATTGTGCGAAATAAGGGACTTAGACTCAGGCGCCCACAGTCAATTTTTTTGCCAAAGAGTGTACCTTTAATAAATCATATGTGACACTAGTTTCATGTTTACTAACGAAAGTGTTCAAAGATTAGTCTACAAATAGTCAGGACTCTGCGATATTTGTGCAAAAATTAAATAAAAAAATCAATTACAAAAAAATTATCAGGCTTTTATGTGTTTGAATATTTACGAATCAAATTTAAAGATGTATTCACGTGATTTCTTTTTTTTTTTTTACTTATGGCTTTACGCCTCGTCGACGCTGAGGTCATTAGAGGCGAGAAAGGACTGGGAGACAAGGAACGGGAAGGAATTCGGCAATGACATTTTGAAGGAAGCATCCCAGCATTCGCCTGGAGTGATTTTGGGAAACCATGGAAAACCTGAAACTGGATGCTCGGACGGGGATTCGATCCGGCGTCCACCCGAACGCGAGGCCAGAACGTTACCCGCTCACCCACCGCACACGGTACGCGAAACAAAGTCGCGATGTATTTTCGTCGGTGGAGTCATTCGCATGCCCGTGGCGGTTCTATCAGCAAGTGCATTAGTCGCATTTCTGCCTAGCAAGCACCGCGCCAGCCGACAAAGCAAGCGGCGTCAGCAGAATTGTCGGCAGCTTTTAAAAGCGCTGATTCGCTGGAACACTTGGCTTTAATGAGAAAGTGGCATCGGCAGATAACCCCTGACCCCGTTGGTCTGCATTTTCGAGCGGTCTGGTGGCTCAGTGGTTAAAGCGTCTGACTGGGGCTCGAGAGGTCTCCAGTTAGAATCTCGATCTGTGTAGGCTGAAATATTATAAAGGCGTTTAACCCGACTTTCACCTCTGGCACCGCACAGCCTGCCGCAGTGGCGGATTCAGGATGGAGGGGAAGGGGGGCTAGGGGGCTCAAGCCTCCCCCAAAAATTATTTAGGTCCACCCCCGACAACAGTAATTTTTTTGATTTGGAGTCTTTTTTTAACTCAACTTATTTTTTAAGGGCGACACGACTATAAAGCCTACCCTTACCCGACTCAAGGCTCCCTTCCCCTTAACAAAATCCGCTCAAGCTCCTCCCCCCCCCCCAACCCTAACCAAAATCCTGGATCCGCCACTGGCAATACTGTGTAATGTGAAGTACGCCAGAACGCCTCCGTGGTTCTGATTCCACGTTAAACTGTAGGTCCCCTGTACCTGGTAGCACTACCGGGTTAGTTTAGTTAGCCTCAAGATGCATTCAATGTAATTGGGATTGAGCACACGCTCCGATAGAAATTTCCCTTCACGTCCATTTCCCCCCCTTTTTTATACCTGTCTACTTTTTTCCTGTAAGAATTTCAAATTCTTTAACACTTTTTGGTTAATTATTAATAATTTCTCTTGATAATTTATTGCAATCCCTGACCGGCTGACATACAAAAGAGAATCTTCGCACTCCCTTATGCCTGAAATCGAGATGGTTATGTTTTTTCTTCCACAAATATCTTTGGCGGTGACCATTAATGATGTGAGGTGTTTTTTCCGGAACCCCGCCCCCCCCCCCCTGTGGCGAGATCTGGTTGGAGCCCCCCCTAAAATGACCTGACATTTTGACACCCCCCTCCCTCTCTGCTAATCAACTTATTATTTTTTAGAGACTTTTTTTTTGCTTTCCTGCGTAGTTTATAAACTCACGTGAGATTTCTGTCGTACCCTCCTCCCCCTTGGAGAGATTTTGCAGGTTCCCCCCCCCCCATTTCACCTCACGTAATTAATGAACGCTCCCTATCCACGACTCATCGCCAGTATACGCCCTGTACACTCCCATGACCCTCTTCACCCTCCTCCTGTCTCGCAATTAATCCCACTCCAGCTCCTTTGCCATATCAGTTACTGATTCTGTTCTGCTATAATTTCCAGAGACAAACCTAGCAGCCCTTCTTTGCACCCCCTGCAACTCCTGTATTTGATACGCAAAATGTGGGTCCCATTCTACACCGCCATATTCAAGTAATGGTCTGACGAAAGATTGATAGCCCAATTCCCTCTCTCCTCTGGTACATCCCCTCATCACCCTCTACTGGTTTTCATACAACTGTAATGAATATACAAAGAAGACAAGGCAGAGTACTGTAGGACGGATAGCGATATTTTATTTATATTTTCGGGAAAGTAGAGTTTGGGTCTATCTGTATATGGGCTGCGCTGCGAGACAATCACCGAGCGTGGAGGACGCGGGTTCGAATCCTCGTCCGGGCACCCAGATTTGGGTTTCCCATGGTTTCCCCAAATCACTCCAGACGAATGGCGAGATGCTTCCTTCAAAATCCATAGTCGTTTTCCTTGCCGTTGCTAGTCCCCAGTCCTTTCCGGCTTTCCAACGACGAGGCGTAAAGCCATAACCAAAATAATAATAATAATAAAAACACTAAAGTAATAAACAATTGCTACGAGTGAGGCAGTTATTCTTTCATCTTATTACGAACCTCCAATCTCACTATTAATTGTATTTATTTCGCGAAATTATCGCACGTGTCACCTACTATAGTTGTATAGAACAGCTGTTACAACGCAAATATGAAATACAATACAGGGTGTTAAGGAATGAAAGGATAATCCTGCAACTGCAGAGACGTAGGTCACATAATGTCATACTATATGACTATTTTAGTTGAAGTCTCGCCATTTTCGAGATATTGATTTTTTTTTCGAATAAAAAGATCATGTATCAACAAATTTAGGGCGTTCAGAAGAGCAAATGGTGGCTATTTCGAACAATTTTTATAATTAACGAGATAAAACAATATTTCTTGCATTTATTCTGTATATTATTTGTATGCACACCATAGCGAAAACCTTTTTTAAAAAAATCATTATCATTTTGTTTTACTACAAGTTTAAAATGCACACGGTCTCTTTAGCAGATTGAACTACCATAAAACAATCATTTTAAAAGAAGTATAAATTTTCATACCACTTAAGATTTTTTATAAGATTTTTTAACGTTTTAAGAAAAAAAAAACAGTTTTAGATGACTCAAATATCTTTGAGCAAATGTAAAAAAAAAAAAAAAAACTAAAGTTACATGTTTCCAAAAAAATATTTAAAACATCAGTCTCTCGAAAATGGTGAAAGTTTTTTTTACTAAAATAAAATTTTATCATGCAGTAGGTCATGATGTGAGCTCTCTGTGGTTGCAGGATTAATTATCCTTTCATTCCTGGTGACGCTGTATACGTGCTGACAGTTTGGCTGCCTGGTCGAGTAGCTCAAAGCCAGTAATAGTGATAATAAAGGACTATGCTGGCGCAGCCATTTCCGTGGCTAGTACTCCGGGACAGACTGGCTGGTAGGTTGCATTCCGGTGTGTTGTCACCCGCTAATGGTGTTGTTCCGAGAAGCGATACAAGTCAACAAGGCTGACTCAGGCAGTGGACTTCCTGGAAACCAGCGGCGAGGTATAGAGACACAACAGGTCGAGACTTCGGTTGCAACGATATATCGGTCAACCGATAACATCGATCGAAAAATATCGATATTATTAATGATCAGAAGACGTAGATTACAATTCTATGGACATTTACAGCGAATGAACAGCACTAGACTCACAAAGAGGATCTTTGATGTGGTAAATGGTTCGCTCAGGAAAACCAATTGGTTCCAGGAAATAGAAGAGGACTTGAATCACGCAGGGATCAGCAAGGAAATGACACGGGAAAGGGGACAATTCAGGAACAAAATTATGAACACAAAATTTAAAATACAGAAGAAAACAGGAACAAAATGGACTGAACAAAGGAAATAGGAACACAGCGAGCGTATGAAGAGGTTTTGGGAAGAGGAGAGGAAGAAGATAAATACAAACAAAAACTGAATAATTTGAATTTAAACACTGTCCTCAAGGGCAATAACAATTAATAATAATAATGGTCGATACGATAATATCGACGTGATGCAGTGAAATCGAAAACTAAGAACCCCTTCGCACTAAAAAAATTCTGCAAATAAATGTATGGGTGAAAGAGACCAAACTTGACTATGCTAAACTCCGATTTAGCTCGATAACGCCCTTTGCTACTCTGTGCTTCCATTCCATTTCGCGCGCGTAATTCGTTCCACATTCATTCACGTTCAGCGTTTTATTATTTAATATGTTGCGTTACGTTTGCGTTTGACAGTACTTGTTTCTCTCTGGGGCGTATTACAATATTCTAAAGGAGGTAGAAAATTTGACCGCCCTACTGATACAATTGCTTATTTTATCAGTGTTGGTAAAAGACCTTTTAATGCAATTGAACGCAAAGGTTTTAAGTTTTAATGAAGTAGTTAGCACCATTATCCATTTCCGTGGTACTATCAAAACAAAAATTGATTAAAAATATGAAAAAATGTCTGAAGTTGTGAAGGAAGATTGAAAAGTATGAAGCATTTTTTATTGTTATGTATAGAAAACACTGAGTATTTGGAGATTACGGTATATTTTTTGCAGGAAAATTAAATTGAATTCAATCATGATTGTTTTACGACTTGGACATGTTCAAAATTTCAATTAATCATTTACTCAAAGTAGCCTCGTCCATACCTTCTGAACGAATTTTCTCACAAGCAGGAACCATTGTCCCTCAAACTAGGAATGGACTTGAGAAAAAGTTAAGCAAACCACGGTTTCAGGATCTGTTGACGCTTAATTTTTGCGGACCTAAATTTACCAATAAACTACCTCAAATTTATTACTTGATTTTGATTTACATATTTGTTTTTAAATTATAAAATAATATATACGATAACGGAAAATATCGATACTATCGATATGATTTGGCAGATGATATCGATTATCGATATCTGCCCGGCATCGATATAAATATCGATATATTTATCGATATTGATGTTACCTTGCATCCCAAGTCGAGACTGACGTCTGTCTACATCGGCTCCAATCACTGTTTCATCAATCGGAGGAGATATTTCATTGTACCATTATAGCATAATTAATGTTTTTAATTCCTATGGAAACACAGTTATGAAGTGAAGTATAAAAAGTGAATTATACATTGACCTGCGGTGACAAAATAGTAGAAACCAGACCTGAAACCATTTAAGTTTTTTAATTTAATCAAATTGCGACGGACCGTACACTCCGGCGCCAATTTCCCAACTTTCGCACTCTACTAATTTTAATTTTAAATTGTTTTATCATTTTTGGTAAAGTATTCATCATTTCTCTTGGTGACCTATTCAAAACGCTGATACCCTTACTAAAGGGGAAAAAAAAACAAAACAAAAACAAGAGAATCTTCCCACACCCTTGTGCCTGAAATCGAATGCCACCTTTTGGTCATGATAATCTTTTCGCTTCCATGCATTACTTTTAATCCTGCACCAATATCTTTCCATGCCTCATCACCAATATACGCCTTGTACACTCCAATCACCCTTTTCACCCTCCTCCTGTCTTTCAATGAATCCCATTCCAGCTCTCTTATCATATCTGTTACGATTGCATTCTACGGTAATTTCCAGAAACAAATCTAGCAACACTTCTTTGCACCCTCTCCAACTCCTGTATTTGATGCTCAAAATGTGGGTCCCATACTACACTACCATATTCAAGCAATAGTGTGGCCAAAGATTTGTAACCCAAAAAATTACCAGATTTTTCCCTGAAATTTTACCATAAGTAGGCCTACTGTCGCAATATGACTGAAACTAAAAGAATGGTCTGAATATGCATTTATCTGCCATATAAAATACTAGGAGGCACCCAAAAATAACCGGAATAGTAATTCTGTGGGCGGAGCTTGCATAGTAGCTACGCGTTTCTGCCGCTAGGCGTTAATAGCGCAACTCATTGTCAGTTCAGTGCCACCTGTGTTGTCGACCTGGTTTGTTCTGTTAATCTGCTGTGATTGTTTTTGCTAGCTCTGTTTTGTTATTGTTTCGTTTTTGATGACGGCAAGTTTAAGTGAACAACGTGCAGCTGGGAAATTTTGTTTTCTACTCAGTGAAAATGCTGCTGAAACGGTTATAATGTTGAAAACAGCTTACAGAGATGACGCTATGGGAAAAACTCAAGTGTACGAGTGGTTCGCTCGGTTTAAAAATGGCGGCATGTCGATTGATGACAAACCTCGTCCAGGCTGTCCATCAACTGCCCGAATCGACGAAAATGTTGAAAAAATTCAAGAACTTGTGCTCTCAGTTTGTTGACAGACAATTGATTAACTGTCAGAGATTAGTGGGTTATCTTGGAACTCGGTTCAGCGAATTTTAACAGAAGATTACGGAATGAAAAGGGTTGCTGCCAAGTTTGTTCCTCGGACTCTGACTGATAATCGAAAAGAACGTCGAGTTGAAACATGTCGTGCTTTGAAACAACAGCTTGAAACTGATCCAGATTTTCTGACAGAGGTCAATTTTGGTGATGAGTCATGGTGCTATGGTTACGACCCAGAAACAAAGCAACAGTCAAGCCAATGGAAGACGTCACTGCCACCCCGTCCAAAAAAAATGGCGTCATGTCAAATCAAACATCAAAACAATGCTCATTTGTTTATTTGATGTCAAGGGCTTAGTTCATTCAGAGTTAGTTCCCCCACATCAGACCGTCAATCAAATCTTTTATTTGGAAGTTTTAAGGAGATTATGCAACAGTGTTCGTCAAAAAAGACACGATTTGTGTGAGACAGGAGACTGGTTCTTCCACCACGACAATGCACCTGCACTCACAGCTGTCTCTTGTTGGGCAGTTTTTGGATAATTATGGCATGGTTCCGCTGCCCCACGCACCTTACTCGCCTGACCTGGCTCCGTGCGACTTTTTCTTATTTCAACTCGTGAAGAGGGGTATGAAAGAACACCGATTTGACAGCACAAGAGGTCAAGAAAAAAAACGAGGGAGGAGCTGTCAGTCATTTCTAAAGAGCAAGCACCTGTAGGACAAATGTATTGGTTGTAATGGAGAGTATTTTGAAGGGGATAAAGTTGTTATGCAAAAAATTTGAAAATATATAGCTTTTAAAAAATAATTCCGTTTTTTGGGGGGTACCCGCTGATACATTTAAATTCAGTCAGAAGCGTTCAATCAGACCAGGAAAAAATATGACTTGTCATGAATATCGGAACCCTACTCACCACTATATCTCCCAAGTAACTCGTTGCTTAGCTGCAGTTCGTGGAGACAGTTGGCTTGGAGGGTCAGCTCGACCAATTAGAGCAGTCACGCGGCGGCTGTTTCTTCTTTATCCTCGCTTTCTTCCAACGGAAGAGACTCGTTAACGGTGGCATGATCAACGCTGTGTTTTGTATGTTTTGCTGCTTGGCTACTGCCATTATTAACCACCACAACGTAAAGTATTAATGTAGTGGTAGTGTAACGGTTAGCGTTCTGGTCTCGCATTCGGGAGGACGGCGGTTCGAATCCCCGTCCAGGCATTCAGATTTGGTTTTTCCATGGTTTCCGTAGCTTGTTGGACAGCAAGGATCCGTGTTGTTTGTTACGGGGTCCAACCACATCCAACAGGTTCTGCACGGAGTCTTGCAACCTCTTTCACGGCCCAAGAATCTCTTTTCGTAAAATCGGATCATCGTAGGTCCTAAAAGTTGGACTCTGAATGGACCGCTATAGCGGTGGAAAGTCAGGTGGCGAAGATTGTTTTATTGACGCGTGCGTAGTTATGTAAATAATTTAATTCACTTGTTAAATCACCCAACGTTTTTTTGCTGCTGAAAGAAGAGGAAGAATAGTAATATGACAGTGTTGGATGGAAAAAACTTTGTTTATGTAAAATGTAGAATTTGTGGTAAAAATATGCCTTTTTTTAATTTAAGTTTAATTGTGATGAAATATTAAAATCTAAATAATTATAATTTTATTTTTTCACATACGCAAAACATCCACATCCACTAACAAGGGACACCTTTGACCTCGAATGCTCGGAACCGCACGAAAACATGGTTAAAATAACAAGCGATCATAAACACAACAGTGGTGTGGGTCATTTCCGTGCAGAACTCCGCTCTTGTCTGCTAGTGCTATTAAAGATCCATGAAAAGATCCTATTGCTGTGTGATTCCTCGTCAGGTCATACGGATCTTACCCTAGATCCAACTTTTCCAAACAAAGGTCTTATCCTGAAAGTATTGCCACCGGAAACAACGAAATTCTGCCAACCCATTGATGTTTACTTTTTCGGCAATATAAGCTCCATACCCTCTGCCACCCAAAATTTTGTGAATTGCAGAGTATATATGTAGATAACTAATTTTGTAAGACTACAATGTTCCATACCACAAGTGAAGATACATGATCGTTAATTCATCATGAAACTCTGCACCTACGTATAAATCCCATGTCGCAATGTGCTTGACGAAAGCCAGGTTATGAGACTGACAGACCAACATCATCATTCGAAAATGTAATTAGTGTAATTTGATATTGGGCTGCGTGAATGCGGAAGTGATTTGTAATGTGATAACGTGACTTTAGTGAGGTGTGCACATTGTTCTCTTCCACTTAATCTAAATCCCGCATATGCATTTGAGGACTAATACAGGGCGTTCGCCGGAAAACGCTACCCTCCCAGTGTGTTGCCGTCGGCAACTTGCTCGGTCAGTGCAGCCAGCACCTCCCGCCACACGGCACCGTGAATCACCGCACTGTTTAACACCTCCGCTGCCCCAACAGTGCAGTGCAGTGACCCTTACATTGTTAAGAACGGTTTCTTTGCATTGTAGATAGTTTGTGACTTCAGTCTCTTATTAATCAGTGTTGTGAATAAACGTTTCTTTGCGGTTTGGCTGGTTTGGGGCTTCATACTCTTATTAATCTGTACCGTGTTTGAGTGTGAGTAAAATTATGGTACGTTACAGTTTGCAACAAAGAATATTTCTCTACGATACATATGTGAAGAAGAAGTCGTTTAAAAAGTGTCGCAGTAAATTTCGTCGCGAATTTCCTGGCGCTTTACTGCCAGCTAAATCAACAATTCTGCGTCTGGTTAAAAAAGTAAGAGAAATGGGTTCATTTTTTAACAAAAAGAGACTGTCGGTCAACCGTATTCTCACAGAGGAGAAAATTGACGATATCGCTTTTCGACTAGAACAGTCACCCAAAAAATCATTAAGTCAGTTAGGGCAGCGTGTGTCTCGAAATATGTTCAGGAGATGTGAAATGTGCATTACACAAGCGGGTCAACACTTCCAGCATCTTTTATAAGGTAAGCTAATGAATTACGTCACATTTAATGCTTAGCACACAAGTTTATGAAGTTTATGAAGCGTAATTATTATGAAATAGTCCGCGGCCGACGGTCGAACAATGCCGGAAACTGACCGCTCGCTCGCCGGGAGCAGTTTCTTCCTTGTAGCGCTAACAGTGGGTTGCGTTTCCCGGCGAACGCCCTGTATAAGCACTATCAGGTGTGTGGTACTGCTGTATATGCGTGTTTTGCGGTATATTAAGTACTTTAAGCAGAGAGTTTATGGCACTGTTGATTGAAAATGTAATCACACACTGACGTCATTGAATTACGTGGTATTGATATATTGTTACTTTGTTTTTCTCTATTAAATTGTTACTTGAGGTAGAATATAACGTTTTGCATGGAAATGACACACACCACTTTTGTTTATGATCGCTCGTTATTCTCAGAATGTTTTCGTGCGGTTCCGAGCTTTCGAGATCAAAGTTGTCCCTTCTAAGATGGCGTCTGTTACAGCCCTGGTGTTCTCTCCAATAAACTGATGCAGTCTGTAGCGTATCACAATATTCGCTAGTGGAGCGAGTTTTGTCGGCGGCGGCACAATCCCATTAATCTGTTAATGGAGTCGTATAATTGGACGCAACAGCCGCTTCTGCCGGCGTAACACTATTGGCTGCTCCCAGCATTGCATTATCCTCCCGGTAACAGCGTTAAAGCGATACATGCCGACGGAAGTGGGTCACATACGCGGAAACCTGCTGCAAACGCAAAACCCGCTTAAAAGAATAATCCCATCCAAATCTACGTCATCACTCTGTACTAGTTTATCGCAATTCTGTTTTAAAGCGAACGATGTTTCTGAATATTGATACCTTCATGCTGTCAAATTAATAAACTAAAGGAAGATTTCGGATTAAATATAAACCAAAGCGAGACAACAGTGATGAATTGTAGCGATAACAGTACGTTAACTATAAAAAACATGATCAGATCCACCGAGGATTGTGGTGTAACGGTTAGCGTTCTGGCCTCGCATTCGGGAGCACGGCGGTTCGAATCCCCGTCCGGGCACCCAGATTTGGGTTTTCCATGGTTTGCCAAATCACTCCAGGCAAATGCCGGGATGCTTCCTTCAAAAGGCCATGGCCGAATTCCTTCCCATTCGTTGCCCCCCATCCTATCCCGTCTCCAAAGATTTCGCTGTTAGAGAGACGTTAAGCAGATAAAATGATCAGATCCAATAGGAGTAGCAAGTGAATTCTGTTCGTTACGAAGCAAAATTACAAGTGATGGCCGAAGCAGAAATGATGTTTAAAGCAGAAATAACCTTCTTGAAAAAGAATAGGTAATTTGAAATATTCATGTAAATAAGAAAAAAGAATTTAAAACTTTCTGCGTGGATCACAATACATTATGGTAGCGAAGCATGGACTTCAAGAAAAGAAGAAAGAAGGAAAAGTGAAGCATTTGAAATGTGGAACTATGGAAGGATGCTGAAAATTAAGTGGGCAGATAAAGTACGAAATGAATGTTTTATGGAAATGATGGGTGAGGAAAGAAGTTTGTGGGAGGGTCTTAAAGAAGAGACAGGCTGGTAGGTCATATTTTGAGACATGCAGGATTGGTTAATTTGCTGGTTGAGGGAACAATCGAAGGTAAGAACTGTAGAGGAAGACAGAGATTAGAATATATGAAGCAGATAATTGAGGACGTGGGTTTTAAGGCGTATGTAGAGATGAAGAAGTTAGCACAAGATAAGAAGGGATGGAGGATTGCATCAAACCAGTCGAAAGACTGACGACAGCATATATATATATATATATATATCCTGCAGCCAACATCTTCCATTATCTGCTGGATGTATTTTGAACGTGGTCTTCCTCGATATCTCTTTCCTTCAACCATTCCGTCCATTATTGTTTTTACTATGCTCTCATGTCTTAAGATATGTCCAATTAATATTGTCCTCCGCGTTTTTATACTTTTCCATATTGAGTTATACTTTCCCGCCTTCTCAAAAATTTCCTCATTTGTAATCTTGTCCCTCCAGCTAATCTTCAACATCTTTCTGTAGCACCATTGCTCAAACTAAATTAATTTTCTTTTCTGTTCTGCACCAACTGTCTAGGTTACACATCTGTACAGGGCTGTACTCCAGACATAAGCTTTCAATAGTCTTTTCGTCGCTGTCCAGCTGATGTTATTTGTTGTAACAATTCAATTAATTTTTGTTGAACGCTAATTTTGCTTGTGCAATCCTGCATTTTATCCCATTCTTGCTTCTTCCACCTTTTGTTATTTTGCTTCGGGAGCGTGCACAAACCACGTAGCTCCATTTTGGGTCTCCTTTGAATCCCCCCCCCCCCCCCACGTAGCCCTACGTGGCTTTTGTCTCTACCCCCCCTCCCCCCATGTGGCATGTAGCTTTTTTTCCATATTGATTCCAGAAGACACTTCGTACCTTTTTCTCTTGTCAGACTATCGTAAATTACATACGGGGATAATTAAATGATGGAAATAAATGTTTTCATGCTTCTGTCTGTTTTGTATCTCATTTTAACTGTGACAAATAAAATGAAAGAAAAGCTACGTGGCCTGGCTCGGAACCCCCCCTCCCCCCCACGTAGCCCAGCGTAGCTTTCTAGCCAACCCCCCCCCCCCCCCCCCTAGACCGAGCCACGTAGTTTATGCACAATCCCTTCGCAGGTAGCAGAATTCTTGCCTAAGTTTGTAGGTAGAAAAAAAAATTGAATGTATTTGAGTATCTTTATAAATTCTGATGAAATTTTAAGAGAACCTTCTTTAATCGAAAGTGCTGCTCACTTAATTACAACCGAGCGAGGTGGTGTAACGGCTAGCGTTCTGGCCTCGCATTCGGGAGGACGGCGGTTCGAATCCCCGTCCGGGCATCCAGATTTGGGTTTTCCATGGTTTCCCCAAATCACTCCAGGTGAATGCCGGGATGCTTCCTTCAAAAGGCCATGGCCGAATTCCTTCCCATTCCTTGCCCCCCATCCTTCCCCGTCTCTAAAGACCTAGTTGTTATAGGAGTCGTTAAGCAGTAAAAAAAAAAAAAAACTTAATTACAATAAACGAATCATTTCCTTTATTTTACGCAAATTTCATTATTTGGCGAGAGTATAATGAAAACGAATCGAGGTTACGATAACGCTGCTACTAGTTAAATAATTGTTCGCCGATGATTTACTTGGATGAGGGGCGAAACGCATTATTTTTTAATAGATCACTATCTCTCTAAAATGTATTTTGCGTTCTGGCCTCGCATTCGGGAGGGACGGCGGTTCGAATCCCCGTCCGGGAATCCAGATTTGTGTTTACCATGGTTTCCCCCAAATCACTCCAGGCAAATGCCGGGATGTGTCTTTCAAAAGGCCATGGCTGAATTCCTTCCCATTCCTTGCCCCCCATCCTTTCCCGTCTCTAAAGACCTCGCTGTTAAGAGACGTCAAGCAGTTAAAAAAAAGTTTTTTGCGCGGAAAGAACTTTAATGTTTGGTAGCCACCTGTTGCCAAATGCCCGAGCATGGTGCGTGAACGGTAATGCTCTGGCATCGATGGTTCGAATCCCCGTCGGGTAATCCAGATTTGAGTTTTCCATGGTTTACCCTAAATTACTGCATAGCCGTATTCCGGAATGATTACTACAAAAGGAAATGACCGAATTCCTTCCCGCTCCTTGCTGTCGTCTCTAATGACCTCGACGTCGACGAGGCGTATACAGCTGCAGGTAGTCTGTGTTGGATGTTGCGGGAGATACCGTGGGCTGTGCAAACACAATACTCCGTCGCGTTACTTCGTTCGCTTCGTTACTCCAACAGCGAATCGCAAAGTCGATAAATATTCGAGCGCTCGGATATTTGCCCAACGGGCGAGCGAAGAGCTCGGAATCGCTTCTTCTGCGCCTACGGACACAGCTGAAGTAACTTACAAACTCTCCGGGTAAACTTTGTCGCGCGCGAAGTTTAGAAGACACATTCGAAGCGAACACCGCCGCCATATTTGTAGGCTCGCAAGCCTCTTAGCAGACACGTGAGGGGGGGGGGGGGATTGTTACGAGGGATAGACTGACTCAGCGAATACGTGTCCCGATGAAGAATATGAGCTAAATTATACACTTTCCTTGCTGTCGTCAGTCTTTCGGTTGGTTTGATGCAATCCTCCATCCATTCCTATGTTGTGCTAACCTCTTCGGGGCTAGAGTGCTAGAAGGTTCGAATCCGGCCGCGGGCATGGATGTTTAAGTGTTGTGTGTCTGTGTGAATTGGAACATTGAATTAAAATGTGTATGCCTACTCATGTGTCTCCAGCCCCAAAATCCTATATGTACCAACAAAGAAAGGCAAGAAAAGAAATGTCGTATATAAAAAGTGTATTATAAATATAATAGTTATAAACCTGAATACAACAACAATTTCATTTGACACAGTGGGCAGCAGGGCTTAGGTAGAAATGAAAGTGACAGTAGTTGGGAGATCCATACGAGATGCATTGATAAAACACCAGAGACTCGGCGAAGTTGGTCCCGTTCAGCTAATACTCAATAAACTATTGACCCTTTTGTGTGTATATATATATATGTATATATTTGTGTATGTGTATATTAAGTCACGAAAATTAGCAAAAGTACATCTAGAAAAGA
>CM061918.1:140305782-140340034 GCA_031002005.1 Vandiemenella viatica | reverse complement strand
ATGGAAGGATATTCGCGGTACCAACATAGACAACACATGAAAACGCGATTTGGCAATATCTTTCATGTAACTAAATTCGGATATCCAGGAGAAATTATTCAGCCTGTAGGACTAAATCCTGAAACAAGGAAAAATATCTATATTACAAAAAGCCAATAGAATCACCTGGAAGAGACTATATTAGCCTCTTCCAGTCAAATGTCAACCTCTCCTTCACGTGGTGCACCCTGTTTGCACGGACGAGGCTCTGGCGACTGAAAGATTCCCGGTATAAGGAGTCACCCACTGCTTGCCAATGGCCTCCGAAAGAAGGGCGGAAGAGCGGGGAGAGGTCCAGGGCACCCTCTTGCCCTTGGGGTTGGAAACGGCCCCTAAAGGCGGATGAATCAGAAATGATCAACGGCATGGGGATGCAAAAGGTATCGGAAAGATCCAAAGGGTATATCAAGGACATGTAATTTTCCCAAATTACATATAGTATCATGGCTTCTTCCTGGGGAAAATATTCCGGAGGTAAAATAGTCCCCAATCGGATGTCCGGGTGGGGACTGCTCAGGGAGGAGTCATCAGAATGGATAGAAACATTCTACGAGTCGGAGCGTGGAATGTTAGAAGTCTGAATAGGGCAGGTAGGTTAGAAAACTTAAAAAGGGAGATGGAAGAACTTAAGTTAGATGTTGTTGGGATTAGTGAGATTAAATGGAAGGACGCATAGGATTTCTGGTCTGGGGAACACAGGATAATTAGCACACAAGCTGTCAATGGAGTCACTGGTGTAGGATTTGTAACGAACAAGAAAGTAGGGAAACGGGTGAGTTATTATGAACAATTTAGTGACAGGATTATTTCGACGAGGTTAGAAACTAAGCCCGTCCCAACCACATTAATACAAGTGTATCTGCAACGTCTCAGGAAGATGATGGAGAAATAGAGAAAATAAACGCAAACTATATCAACTAAGAGGAATTAGAATATATGAAGCAGATAATTGAGGACATGGCATGTAAGGGATATGTTGAGAAGAAGAGGTTAGCACAAGACAGAAAGGAATGGAGGATTGCATCAAACCAGTTGCGAGATTGACGACAAAGAAAAAAAAAGCTTCTTTAAATATGCGTCAAATTTTATTAGCATTCTAATTACGTATGGCAGTTAACCACGCTGATGGAAATACACCACGAACTTAACTTTAATAGCATTCGAATAGACTTTGTTAAGATTATTTTTCTGTCCCGGTTTCATATCAAGTTATCCTCCATTACAGTGTCACAGCTCGCTGTGTGATACAAGTTAAATCAACTTCATATCGAGGAGCAAATTAAGGCAGATAGCACTTGTATTATGTTATCCGCTTAGGGGAACAAAGACGCACAGCCGCTATATTAAACGTCAAGGTAGCGGAGAGTCTATTCCCTGTGACCCCTGTTCTGTAGGTGACTAAGGCAGCTAACGTGTCGTGCGGGTCTGCAGTCGCGTGACGGGCAGGCGCGCGCCGGGTTTGACCTCCGCGTCACTGAAGTGCTAGCGTGTTGTACGGGGCTGACATGCAAGCCTACCAACCTTGCCGTAGCAACCGATACAACAGTCAGCGATACGGAAAATTAACTTCTACACCAGAGGAGTTCAATCGCGCTGACTGGTCGTCTTTGATCAAATGCTGATTGGGCGGAAGCACGGGCGTAGATTGCCAACTTTACCAACGCATATTCCAAACACAGATTGTAAGGAAGTGTAGGAGATAGTATCAGCGTCTTCCAACCAAACGTCAGCGGTATACTGCTCTAAATATGTAGGCTCAACACGTCTTTTTTTAGTTCTTTTATATTTTTTTGATTTTTTTTTAAATTTACATACTTTGATTTTAAAAAAAATTACATACTATACAACCATATTAGTTTTTTTCCGATTTAGACAATACAATTGTTACAACGATAAACACATAAATGATGTGTCACATCTTCCGGGATTAATAGTAAATTTCGTATAAAAATAATTCTTATAAACCAATTTACAAGGGAAGATTAACAAATATGTCGTTAATACGTATTACTTAGGCAATGTAGGAAAGATAGTAAGTGAACATCAGTTGTAACAAAGCAGCTCTTTAAAAACAAGTAAAATTATATATTTACACTGATAAATGCCATAATATTGGTAAATTAAAAGTTTAAAGAATTTATAAAAAAAATAATAGCAAGTTTAATAAATATTCTTTGCTCATGGATGCTTGAAAGGATATACGATCTCTGGGGGGGGGGAAAAAAAAAAAGAGAGAATTGTTGAGAAGAGCGAACGACTAAGACAAGATTGATCTAGCAGCACATTGAGTTTTGAAATAATAATAGTTGTATTATGAGTAATTTCGAACATTATGTCAGTGTAAAAATAAATGGATTAAATCTTGAGTAGAAACGATCCTGCGAATCTTTGGATATCAAGATTGACACAAACAAGTTCGTATGAGAGAAATTGTAGGCGAACAAACGAAAGGAATAAATTGACCAAGATTATAAACATAAATCAGTGTAACAAATTATATTTATTTCAAATTACTAGATCGGCATATTTTATGCGACTCAGTTTTGGCTTTGGAAAAACAGTGGCACAAAGAAAGCAATTCTGGCTTTAACACTAATACTTGAAGGTTGGATCAAGAAAAACAAAGATACTTTTCAAGCGTTTTTTGATTCAGAAATTCCTTTTGCCTTTTGATAATGATAGATGGGACAAGATGTTCAAAATTTTAAACTGTCGAGATATACGAATACTTTATAAACTATATAAGGATCAAGCGGCTATGATAAAAGAAGAAAATAGTGAGAGACATGCGACAGTTAAAAAGGGTGTGAGACAAGGTTGTAGTCTATCTCCGTTAATATTCAACTTTTATGCAGAGGAAGCAATAAAGAAAGTGAAAAAAATTTGCTTGTCCCATTAATGTTCAAGGAGAAAAAATCAGTATGCTACGATTTACTGATGACATTGTCTTGTTAGCAGAGAGGGCTGAGGATATTGAGAAGTTACTGAATGGCATGAACAAAATACTGAAGCAAGAGTCTGGACTAAATATAAACCAAAGCAAGACAAAAGTGATGAAATGTAGCAGAAATGATACCAAACACTTTAGATTAAATATAAAAATAGGATCGGATGCGATAGAAGAAAGTGAATTCTGCTACTTGAAAAGCAAAATTACAACTGATCGCCGAAGCAGGAATGATGTTAAAAGCAGAATAGCACTAGCAAAAAGAGCCTTCATGAAAAATAGAAACTTTTTAGTTTCAAATATTGATCTAGGACTCAGAAAGAACTTTTTAAAAAAGTCTATGTGTGGAGCACAGCACTTTATGGTAGCGAAACATGGACTAAAGGAATACCAGAAAGAAAGAAAAGTGAAACATTTGTAATGTGGTGATACAGAAGGATGCTGAAAATTAAGTGGACGGATAAAGTGCGAAATAAACAAGTTTTGGAAATGATGGGTGAGAAAAGAAGTTTGTGGAAGAAGCTTACAGAAAGAAGAGACAGGCTGGTAGGTCATATTTCGAGACATGCTGGATTAGTTAATTTGTTAGTGGAGGGAACAGTGGTAGGTAAGAACTGCAGAGGAAGACAGAGATTAAAATATATGAAGCAGATAATTGAGGACGTGGGTTGTAAGGGGTATGCTGAGTATGTTAGGCAATTGAAGGAGCTTTAGTTTCCTAAACGATTTTGACTCCGCTAGAACAAGACAAGCTTTCCTACAGTATTCGTTGCCATGTAACAAATAAGATTGCTTATAAATTCTTCACTGTTACTGCGATACTAACAAAAGGAGAAAACAAAAATAAAAGCAAGAAAATAAAAATCTTGAAAAAACACCCCAAATAAAGACAGTACTAGACATGCCGTTGGGTTTAGTAATATGTACAGAATAGGAGGCATAAGCCAAAAAATTTTGGAATAATATACGATGGATAGCTGTTTTTGAGGTTTGTAAAACGATCTTAGA
Source organism: Vandiemenella viatica (assembly GCA_031002005.1). Taxonomy (NCBI): domain Eukaryota; kingdom Metazoa; phylum Arthropoda; class Insecta; order Orthoptera; family Morabidae; genus Vandiemenella; species Vandiemenella viatica. The sequence continues at coordinate 140,336,040 of CM061918.1, read as the reverse complement.
AGAACCGCTTCATTTTTATAAATTGTTTATTTCTCAACTGAAATACACAGACGGAAAAAAAAATCCCAACACCAAGAAAAAATTATTGTAGAGTAATGAAATTTGGACAATGCATTTGTCAAGTTAACATGTTTAATTGATTAAATTTTCAAGATCACAGGTTAATTTAAGCTCAAGAAAATGCATTTCAAATGTGAAATACTGTTAAATTAATAGCCGGTGTAACCTCCAGAATTTTGAATGCAAGCCTGCAAACGTGAATGCATTGTGTCATACAGGTTTCGAATGTTACTTTGTGGTATGGAGTTCCATGCTTGTTGTACTTGTGCTGTCAATACTGGGACGGTCAGTGCTGGCTGTGGATGATGCTGGAGTTGTCGTCCAATGATATCCCATACGTGTTCAATTGGAGACAGATCTGGTGATCTCGCAGGCCAAGGTAACATGTCGACACTCTGTAGAGCACGTTGCGAGACAACAGCGGTATGAGGGCGAGCGTTATCCTGTTGAAAAACTCCCCCTTGAATGCTGTTCATGAATGGCAGCACTACAGGTTGAATTACCAGACTGACGTACAAATTTGCAGTCAGTGTGTTTGGTATAACCACAAGAGTGCTCCTGCTGTCATAGGAAATTGCTTCCCAGACCATGACTCCAGGTGTAGGTCCAGTGTGTCTAGGCCGCAGACAGTTTGGTTGCAGGCGTTCCCCTGGCCTCCTTCTGACCAACACTCGGCCATCACTGGCACCAAGGCAGAACCTGCTTTCATCAGAAAACACAACAGATCTCCACTCCGTCCTCCAATGAGCTCTGGCTTGACACCACTGGAGTCGCAAACGGCGATGGCTTGTAGTCAGTGGAATGCACGCTACAGGGCTGGAGTCATGGTCTGGGGAGCAATTTCCTATGACAGCAGGAGCACTCTTGTGGTTATACCAAACACACTGACTGCAAATTTGTACGTCAGTCTGGTAATTCAACCTGTAGTGCTGCCATTCATGAACAGCATTCAAGGGGGAGTTTTTCAACAGGATAACGCTCGCCCTCATACCGCTGTTGTCTCGCAACGTGCTCTACAGAGTGTCGACATGTTACCTTGGCCTGCGAGATCACCAGATCTGTCTCCAATTGAACACGTATGGGATATCATTGGACGACAACTCCAGCATCATCCACAGCCAGCACTGACCGTCCCAGTATTGACAGCACAAGTACAACAAGCATGGAACTCCATACCACAAAGTGACATTCGAAACCTGTATGACACAATGCATTCACGTTTGCAGGCTTGCATTCAAAATTCTGGAGGTTACACCGGCTATTAATTTAACAGTATTTCACATTTGAAATGCATTTTCTTGAGCTTAAATTAACCTGTGATCTTGAAAATTTAATCAATTAAACATGTTAACTTGACAAATGCATTGTCCAAATTTCATTACTCTACAATAATTTTTTCTTGGTGTTGGGATTTTTTTTCCGTCTGTGTAGGTACTTAGTAAAACTAAACAGTCTAGCACACGTTAAACATACGTATGAAGCAAACTCTTGTGAGTTTACAACACCAAACAATGGAAATTTAACAACAATTCTTCTCGGGTATTCTGCCGGATAAGTTCTTCTTTCCACAACGTTTCGGCAGCAACCTCCAGTGCCATCATCAGGTGAGACGTCATACCGAAGCTACCACTGCGACGAAACAGCACCCACGTTACAATTTATATGTAAATGTCATTTCGAAATATTTACATTAAAAAATTTAAGTCACAAAATATTTACATTACAAAACTTGTTTGAAAAATTCGATACGTGGTCTTACTGTGTAGCGGTCATGCGATCAATCCTTGTTTCCGCCAGCTGAGCCTAGCGTCTTGAATCTCTACTATCGCATTCCCGTGACCTTTATTGTTCACAATTTTGCAATTTACGGCTTGATTTTCGAAAAGTTTCTTTTTAATTAATGATTTTACAAAAGAGGAGAACTCAATCTTTAAAATGGTACCTCATTTATTAATTTTGGTTATGTGTGAACGAAGGAAGATGGCTTTAGTAATTTATTTGGAAATAAAATCAGATTCAATTATTTATTTGAAATTTATTCCCAAATAAAATCGAATGCGCTATTTATTTGAAATTCCAAACAGCGCTGTGGTGGTAACCAGTGTAACTAACACTCCGGGAATTAACGAGACTCGCCGAAGATTGCCGAACTATGGAGGTGAGCGCAGTCTCCAGGCACTTTTTTTTTTTTTTTTTTTTTTTTTTTACTTGCAACTTTACGCCTCGTCGACGGCTAAGGTCATTAGAGGCGGGATGGGACAAAAGACGGGAAGGAATTCGGCCATGGCCTTTTTGAAGGAAGCATCCCGGCATTCGCCTGGAGTGATTTGGGGAAACCATGGACAACCCAAATCTGGATGACCGGACGGGGATTGGAATCCGCGTCCTCCCGAATGCGAGACTAGAACGTTAACCGCTCACCCACCACGCTCGATTCTCCAGGCACAACGCATTTTTATTGAAATGGACTTGTGTGTTTTCCTGTGGAGACGGGCCCACGTGTGTTTGTGTCTGTTTACGGCCGCCACATCGTGTTGTTTGTCTCCGGCCAGCCACCTGCGGCGACGTCTCGAACAAATCCGTCGATATATATACACGAACACGTATCGACTTGGCCGGCCGGGGACTCCCCGGAGAGAGTCGCTATAGCTGTCAGCTCCCTGGGGAGGAGGAGGGGAGGGGGTGTCTGCACGTGGCAGGCGACACGTGGACCGCGCGGAAGAGAAGCATTCAGTGGGGACGCCTTAACCCGGGGACCGATCATACATGACCCCTGTGTCACATTGCCGAAGGATGGCAGGTATATGCGGTGATAGTCCCTATACACTCTATCTAGCAACAGCGGCATTCACATATAAAGTACGTAGCGCCTACCTCAGCTATACTCCGTTCAGTTAGCAGAGGCGGCTCAAGGTCAGCCTGCTCCATCCCCACTCTGCTGCCCCTAGGGAGCGTCCATTAATTACGTGAGGTGTTTTCTCGTAACTCTAGACCTCGCTTAGTGGTGAGATTTTGTGAGATCTGGTGGGTCATTCCACCCCCACCCCCACCCCCCACCCCCAACGTGTGATAGACCACGTGATTTTGGAGACGTGAGATATCCGTCGATCACCCCCATCTCCTAACGTAATTAATGGACACCCCTTACCACTATAACGGTTAAAGGGGTTAATGCAGGCATTGGAGGTCTAAAGAAGAGCCGCCTGATTCGTGACAGGTATACATCGCTGGAGGGAAAGCGTAAGTGCGATGTTGAAGGAGTTGGGTTGGGAAGACTTGGAACACCAAAGGCGTTGCTCGCAACAGAAGCTAATTGAAAAATCCACATCATCATCATTCTCCAGCTCCAGTTCTTCCTGTCCATGAATAGCTGATGTTCATGAATAGTCCTCCAATGAAGTTTTCCTGATCCTTCTCGATTTGTGATTTTAAAAATAACTCCGTCAGCGAACAACTGTTTTGGTGAATTTTATTTTATTTTATTCCTCAGACGCGTTTCGACCTTGTGGTGAAGGGCATCATCAGTTGTTGTAAATGTATGTTTTTACAAGTGTGTTATTACAATTACCATCTGCAGTATAATATACAGGGTGTTACAAAAAGGAACGGCCAAACTTTCAGGAAACATTCCTCACACACAAACAAAGAAAATATGTTATGTGGACATGTGTCCGGAAACGCTTACTTTCCATGTTAGAGCTCATATTGTGGACGGCTGTAATACAATACGCCACTCTCCAGGGCTGCATCCACGCATCAGGGATTCCATGCGACGGAGGGTGGATGCATGTATCCTCGCTAACGGAGGACATTTTGAACATTTCCTGTAACAAAGTGTTTGAAGTCACGCTGGTACGTTCTGTTGCTGTGTGTTTCCATTCCATGTTTAATGTGATTTGAAGAGAAGTAATAAAATGAGCTCCAACATGGAAAGTAAGCGTTTCCGGACACATGTCCACATAACATATTTTCTTTGTTTGTGTGTGAGGAATGTTTCCTGAAAGTTTGGCCGTACCTTTTTGTAACACCCTGTATATGTATATATGCACACACTGTACTCACATATATATGTGTATGTATATATATAAAGATTTGTACTGTAGATTGTAATTGTAAGATTTATTACCAATTTCCTTTGCTTTCAATGACGCAATATGACTGAAATAATTATTTCAGACTCATGCACTAGTTCTAACTGCATCGAAATATGTACGACATTGCAAAATGAGCGTTACGGACGTGGTTTAATAACAATTCTTTTTAGATAGACAAATGTGGAGAAATGAGTTGGCACAACATTCCGTTGAAACAGTCATTTCTGACGGAACTAGAATCTCGTCTATACCTATAAAATGTCAGTCTTGGTCACGATGTTATGACACGCGGTGACTGTCACGCTATGACGTCACGATTGTCGCCTCTGCTTACAACGACCAGGGAAGTTGTTCTAGGTTATGCACGTTATTTAATAACAGTTGTTTTTATCCAAGCATTCGCGAATAAACGAATTGTCAGAATACTAAAAGAAAAGTAAGTATTTCGTCTAAATCAACATATTAAATATCAGTTGCTTGAATTTATTTAATATTCGTTCGACGGAAGTATTCATTAAATTCTTTGCCCACTGATATATAAGATGAAAACCTTAATTTCCGATTAACAGTGTTAGAGTCAGTTTCGATTAGATTGTTATTTAGCCTGGGTGAGAATTATAACTGACATTTGGCGTTACAGTTTTAACTGTTTTCGTGAGAGTCCTGTTACTGTAGTCATTACTTCGTTTAATCGAAAGTAGTTCCACACTGATCGCGATCTACGCAGCCTGAACCACAGTTAAAACTAATATTACGTGCCATGACGTGGGTTGTTAAGATTTATTTTTATAATCCTTCGCATTTCCTGCCGTCATATTACTGAGCACATTATTTCAGCGGCCTGTAACTGACTGTGTCAGCCATTCAAACATTGTAATATCGGTCTGGATCCGGTTAACTAAAAAGAAAGGTGTAAGAACCCGTTAATATTTCCGATCAAGTTTACATCGCGATGCATTATTGCCACTAACATGCGACACGGTGAATATATTAGTTCGCGTACAGTTGAAACATTAATTTTCTGGCCGCAATTTTAGCGGAGTTTGTGGTTAGGTTGACATGTAACCTGGACCAGGATGGCAACTGAAACATGGTACTACAGCACAAGTCACGAAGAACTGCACTGAGATTTATTTTATAACAATTATTTTCAGTTAAGCAACTAAGAGGAAATGACATGCTAGAACACTCCATTCAGATTGTCATTTTTGACGGACTAGTAATTAGACATAGTGACTTATGATGAAGTGGATTTTCATTGTCTAAGCGCGCAATACTGTCGTAAGTGTTAAATAGTGTTACCTGTCCTTAATTACGAGACGATACTCAGGTGCTAGCGCTATACACAAGAGGCTACACTATAAAGTTCGTCACGATTTAAACACGGAAACAACAAATAAACATGGCAATAAATTCGCCCCTACATAAGGGCCTCAGTTCATTAATTAGCTGCGAGTTTTAAATCCGCAGTTTTAATGCGTGCGTTGCATTTGCGTGTAACACTGTTTTGGCTTCAGTTAGCGCCGCTAATTCGGTGATTGGATAGCGGCTACTAAAATTTTATGCCGGCGCGAGCTTTCATTTTAAAAATATTACACAAATCCTGGTGTTAACGGAGATTATTGCTTCCCACGCGGAAACGTGTTTAGAGTATGCATAATGCGGACACTTCATAACGTCAACAGACGACGATACACAACTGTTGAACCTCGCTTTGTGCTTAGCCACCACTTGTATGTCAAACTTAATGTTTGTGACAAGTGTATACTTTGTTTGTGACAAGTGTATACTTTGTTTGTGACAAATGTAACTTTGTTTGTGATAAGTGTGTATTTCGTTTACGAAAAGTGTAATCGGTGTTACATATCATAAGTGTATATTTTGTTTCCGAAACATGTGGTCTGTGTAACGTATGATACTTGTATTTTATGTTTTCGAAACGTGTAATGTGTTTTCCATATGATAAGTGTAATTTTTGTTTGTTAAACATGTAGTGTGTGTTCTGTACAATAAGTATACGTGTTGTTTGTGAACTGTGTAATGTGTTTTCTATGAGCAAGGATACCTTTGGTTTGCGAAACATGTAATCTATGTTCTAAACTAGAAGTGTATTTGTTGTTTGTGAAACGTGTTATATGCGTTCTGTATGATCATTGTGTTTGTATGTTTTTTTAAGAAACGTGTAATGTTCCTGAAACGTCTAATGTGTGTGTTATACAGGGTGATTCGGGAGGAATGGTAAATATTGAAGGAGATGGTACTATGAACAATACTGAATGAAAAAGTTCATATAAACATGTGTCATATTTCCATTCGTTTTTTAGATGCGCGCACTGGAATTTTAAACCTCAGAAAATGATCAAGAGTGCACAAATAACTTATTGAAGTACTTTATTTGTGCAAAAATACACGCATATTTTACAACAGTTTAAATGTTCAAAAATCACACCAAAAAGTACACCAAGACATACTCAGAAGTGCTGCAAGTACTGTTGCGAAGAGAGATGCAAAGGGTATTCGAGTCGATGGTGGGATTTGCGAATATTTAATTTAAACTTTTGTAAAAGATGCGCGCGTTTTTGCATGAATAAAGCACTTCAATAAGTTATTTGTGTGCTCTTGGTCATTTTCTGGGGCTTATTTTATGCATAAGATTCCAAATTGAATGAAAATACGACACCAGTATATATAAACTTTTTTGTTCGATATTGTTCGTAATACCACTTCCATCTTCTTTTTCCTATAAAGCCTTCTGGAACCATGTTTCAATTTCAATTCTTCATCCTTTGTTGTTGATTTTCTTCCTTTCAATCCAATATTCCCTCATTTCACTATGTTTCTTCCTTCTCTTCTCATACCACTTCGGACCACATTTCTATCCTCTTCTGCCTTGGAATCCTTTCAAACTTAATATCTTCTTTCTAAAGATCTCTCTTTCCATAAGTTCCTCTTCTCTTATCTTTTTTTCTTTTCAGATCTTTTCCCCAGAGGTAATTGAATATCGTTTTCGTTAGTCTGTTATCATTCATTCTGTAGATATGTCCAAAAAAAAAAAATCAATCTCCCTTTCCTTATTGATTGGTTTATATTTTCTACGTTCTGGTATATTTCCTTATTACTTCTTAACTTCGACAGTTCTGTTATTTTAACTGACCCAAAATTTTTCTCATGATTCTTCTTTCTAGTAATTCCAGTTTATCCACTCTATAGTTCAACACTAGGCATTCCCTAACATATACACATTCTAGTTTCGCGACCGAGTTGTACTGCGTTATTTTAAGATTTTTATACAAGCACTTTTTGTTATAAACTTTTTTAGTGATACAGAATGCTCTTTCCATTGTGTGTATCCTTTCTCCTATGGCGGATTTATCTAATCCATTTTCTTGAATTATTTCACCCAGATATTTAAATTTCTTTACTTTTTCTATTCGTCCAATATCTGTTGTTAAAAATTTTGGAGCGTTTACAATAACTCTAGTTTTTTCTACGGAAATTGTCAAACCTGTTTTGCTGGCTATTGCTGCCAAGAGATTGGTTTATTTTTTCGCATTTGTAATGTTCTCTGGAAGTACAGCGAAATCGCCAGCAAATGTCAGGCAATTAATTTCAAAACGTTTGTTTTTTTTCTTCCCAAAATTAATGGTGAAATTTTGTGTTCCTTCAATTTATTATTCCAAATTCTTACCATTTTCTCGAAGACAGTTGAACAGAGCGAGTGAAAAACCATCACCTTGCCCCACACCACCTCATTCATTATTTACCATCCCTCCTAAATCATCCTGTAATGGCATGTGCAATTTTTGTTTGTGATAGGTGTGATCACTGTTCTATGTATTAAGTGTATTTTTTTGTTTGTGAAGGATGTAGTGTTTGTTCCATATGATAAGTGTATACTTTTTTCGTGAAATGCCTGATCATCATTCTGTATCTGAAGACTGATCAGACCTCACCAAACTGGCTGGAAAGCTCTGGCTTCGCATTTGGGAGGACGCCGATTCGAATCACCACACGGCCATCTACAGTTCGGTTTTTAATCGTTTCCCTAAGTCACACCAGTCAAATGCCGGGATACCACTTCAAAAGGCCATGGTCGAACTTCTTCCCGTTCCTTACCCATATCATTTCTTGCCTTTAATGACCTCAGGTCGACGAGGCATAAAGCCATAAGCAAAACCGTCTTTATTTTCAAGTGAAAAAGTATATGTTTTCACTTCTTAACGAATTCTAAACTTCCATAACCCACTTGCTGTGGTAGGGGGAAAAAAAGATGTTTTTACACCCCTTTCATATACCTCCAGTGTATAATTTTACAAAATATTGAATACGATTTTCGATTTGGGATCACTGAGACACAAATCATCGGCAAATTTGAAAACTGAAACTTATTTCGTTTACGAGTTAGACGTCGGTGATAGAAAGAGGAAAGACAACAACTGGGCTAAAAAATATTAGAAAATGGTTAACCATAGTAAACATAACCGCTTGAAAGGTTTCGCGTAGAGGTATTTGCAGGTTATGTTGGAGCAAGGCATGTCGCCTGTTGTGGCTCGTGATTGGCCGCCCGCTGAGCTATGAGAACGCTGATTGGCTCCCCGCCAGACTGCAGATATCACCCGCCAGACCACGAAAACATCGTAATGTGTGTCGAGGGAACAGGAAAGCTTGGAGAGCGAGATGGAACAATTCGTTGAGAAAAGTCGATCTGATACCATCACCAACTGTTGCCAACTTCATAACGTTACAAGAAGGCGCATGTGAATATTATATACCCCCGCGCTTCTGATTTATTAACCACCCACAAATATTCCGTCTGATACAGAAGATGGTATCTGGATTATGTAAGATAACTTTTGGTCCAGATAGACAGATCCATAGATGCATCCTGTCCAAGGGTCGCCAAGTAAGGCAACTATAATCCTTGTCAGTTCATTTAATGCCAGGGTACTTTATACAAAACAATTAGTTCCTGATATATTTCTTTTTTACTTCCATAAAAGCCTCTGCTTTGCCATCTAACACTTAATTACTAAGTGAAATTCTCCCGTATTAGGACAAAGAAAGCCCTTCCATTGTCTTGAAATTTTTCTTCAATCAAAGTGACGTTTCTGTCTCCCCACACAGTTGAGCGACTCTGGCAACGACAAAATATATTCTTATGTACCTGAAAGAAACCTCCAGTTTTATGCGTTCACTTACAATTAGTCTGTTTGCATTACCGAAAAAGAGACTCGACAATGGATACAATTAAAGTGGTGCCAACTTGAAAAATAAAATTTTCTCAGACACTGGTTTTTTTTTAACCCCAAAACGTCGTCAGATGCCTGGATTAAAGATGGTGGTCAACAATGGTTGAAAGTTATTGACTGTGGGAGCATCCATAAACTATGTAGTTCCATTTTTGTCTCCTGTGAACCATCCTTCCCCCATGTAATCCGATGTGACTTTTACCTCTACCTGCCTCTCTCCCCCCCAACCCCCCCCCCCCATCCCCCGCGTGGTACGTAACTTTTTTCTATACCGATTTCAGAAGACATTTTGTACATGTTTTCTGTTGTCAGACTATCGTAAATTAAATACCGAGATAAATGACGGAAATAAATATTTACATGCTGTTGTGTGTTCTGTACGTTATTTTAACAATGACAAATGAATGAAAAGGTACGTGGCTTGGCTAGGAAACCCCTCCCCGACTGTAGCTTTCCACCCAATTCCTCCCCCCTAGACCGAGTCACGTAGTTTATTGACGCTCCCCATCTCACCGCTTCTTCTCATTGGCTGTCAGAAACAGTAACCTTAACCAAGTTCTTGAATACTATTGTAATCAACCTATCTCTCTGGTTTTCCTCTTTTACTACGTGGTAGCGACACATTTTGTGAGTAGTTTCGTTCGCTGTCAGTTGGTAGCAACTAATTCCTGTCTAATTTTTGTGTAGAAACCCTCACTGTCCACTCTTCGTATGCATACAACGAAAGAGGCCTCACACAAGTGGTAGCCTACAGTAGAAGCGGCCACACATATCGGATACCTTCCAGATAAAGTCCTATGAAAACTTTATGGGAATCCAGTCACTGAAAGAACAAGTAATTCATGTCATATATATTATTTCTACAGGGTGTTTTTTGTGAAACGCCATTATATCCCTTCACACCTAACCGAAATCGATAAATGAGGTGTCATCATAAAGATTAAGGTATCCGATTTTTTCACATCAAATTTTAAGAAAGCAATTTTTCGGAATTCGACCCTTAAAGGGCAAAAGTATCAATATTTCTACAACGCGATTTTGTGTTACGATTCATTTATCTCCCTTGATACCTAAACGACGTAGATAAATGAAGTATCATTTTAATGATTAAAGAGACTGCTGTGGTCACAACATATTTTAAGAAATTAATTTTTCGAAGTTTGACCCTTCAAGGGCAAAAGTATCATTATTTTTATAAGGTATTTTTTTCTCACGGGCTATTCATCTCTCTTAATTTCTAACCGAAATCGAGAAATGTATTATGTTAAAGAGTAATGTCTCTGCTTAGGTCATATCATATTTTAAGAAAGAAATTTTTAGGAATTTGATTCTTAAAGGGCAAAAGAATTATTATTTCCATAACGTATTTTTTATCACGAGCCACTTAACTCCCTTGATATCTAACCGAAATAGACAAATCAGGTATCATTTTAGAGATTAATGTGTCTGCTTTGGTCACATCATATACTAAGAAAGGAATTATTTGGTATTTGACATTTAAAGGGCATAAGTATCACTATTTCTATAGCAATTTTCATTTGTTTGTTACGACCCATTTATCTCGCTTGACACCTAACCGAAATCTGTAAATGAGGTATCATTTAAATGATTAAAGTCTTCACTCAGGCAACATTATAAATTAAGAACGAAATTTTTTGGAATTACGAAAGTAATAACTGTGAAAGACGCGCGTATGAGACAGTTCAGAGCCGAAACGCTAGATAGCAGAAGAATATATTACAAAGATGTTAATAAACTGCTTCACTGGTTTCGCCTTTTGTTATGTACCTATTTCACTAAACAAATAAACAATTGATACAAATGAGACAGTTCTTCTTCCGTTCTATTACAAACCAGATGAAATGGACAAGGGAGGCCAAATTGATAGTGTAGCACTAGATCTGTCTAAGGCGTTTGATAGAGTAAGCCATAAAATGGTAGTAAATAAGGTAAAAACCATTGGAGTGGATGAGAAAGTCATTTGTTGGGTAGAAGAATTTTTAAAAGGTAGAAAACAGAAAGTTAGGGTAGGAAATATAGTATCAAAAGAAGTGGAAGTAAAAATGGGTGTGCCACAGGGTAGCGTATTGGGACCATTGCTATTCATTATTCTAATGAATAATTGTGTTGATTGTTTACTACCTGAAATTAGATTGTTGGCAGATGACATAATGCTGTATAAAAGAATCAAAACGATAGAGGATTGTAAACAGTTGCAGGGTGATCTGGACAGGATACCTAATTGGGTTGGTAAACATGGAATGAAGATAAATTCAAAGAAGAGTCAGCTTATTAGATACACAAATAAAAAACAAAAGGTTAATTATGAATATAAGGTGGGGAAAGAATTGCTTGCTGAAGACTTGAAATGTAAATATCTTGGAATTACTTTTGATAACAAACTTAACTGGGCAGGACACATAGGACAGGTGATAGGAAAAGGTTTCAAAGTTCTGCACTTGTTGGAGAGAGTGATGAGAGGATGTAAGTCAAGGAATTGGGTTACAAAACTTTGGTCAGACCATTGCTCGAATATGGTAGTGTAGTATGGGACCCTCATTTTACGTATCAAATACAGGAGTTGGAGAGGGTGCAAAAAAGGGCTGCTAGATTTGTTTCTGGAAATTATCGCAGAATGCAATCAGTGACGGATATGATAAAGGAGCTGGAATGGGATTCATTGCAAGACAGGAGGAGAATGAGGAGGGTAATGGGAGTTTACAGGGCGTATACTGGTGATGAGGCATGGAAAGATATTGCAATAGGTATGAAAAGTAGTGCATGGAAGGGAAAAGATGACCATGACCACAAGATGGCACTCGATTTCAGGCTCAAGGGTGTGGGAAGATTCTCTTTTTTAGGTAAGGGTGTCAGGGATTGGAATGAGTTACCAAGGGGAATGATGAATAATTTATCGAAAACTTTGAAAGAATTTAAAGATAAAATTTGTAGAGGGCAAATGTAGGTAGGTGCAGGATAGGGGGAAGATTGGTGTGTTGGGAAATTGCCACCGGAGCCTGTGCTCCATTGCAATTAAATTAAATTAATTAAATTAAATTAAATTAAAAAACCGTACTTACTATTCATCGTATTAACGAAATTTTCGCATGGGTCATCTAGTCATAGTATTTATAGTGTACTGTCCTGCACGAAGCAGAGACAGTGCTCGTGTTTGAGTCGCGTGTGCAGCGACCGATATTACGAGAACAGCCGCCAGAGCGCAGCAGCTGTCCTGCGCTCTGTACGTGTCGATGGACTGTTTGCGGTATCGCACACATGTGTGCCCTCGGCTCACGTAGAGCGAGTGTGTCACAGTTGGTGTCCTCTCACTACCAGAACCGCAGAATTAAATTTCCAACTAACACGGTGCCGCCTAACCAGAGAGATACAGTACACTAGTCGGTTCTATATCACATCACGGTCGCCAGCATATCCGGTAGTCAACGTTCCTCGTCACACAAAAGGCAATAATTGCAAATTATAACGTATTTCGCTTATTTTTAGCTGCCCGTTACCAGACGCATATCTAGTTTCGGAAGTGGTCTTATTTTTCAATTAACTAACTTGGGAACCATCAGACCTGTTTAGAACGGATTTCGATCCCCCGAGTATATGTTGAAGGGTATTTACTCCATATGTCTGTGTTACAATTATGTTTTCAAAATGAGCGCTGGGTATCGAGAAATTAACGCGGAAACATATGTAAATATCTTTTAAATATTATATATTTTAGTATATTGTATAAAACCTTCAGCATGGTGTATGCGGTAAGGCGCTAACTTTTCATTTTGCGAACCCTGTTCAAATCCCCATACTGCCAAATATTTTTATTTCTTTTTTTATATGCAGTAATCATTGAGCATTGATTTTATTTCATTTAAAATTCATTTACGAATTTTTTATTATGCGAAATAACAGACATTATGCTATTTTCAAAGATTTACATGCTACCACCACTGAACGGAAATAAGTATAACTGTTGTAGGGGGGAAAAACCGCGACCTTATGACTGTAATATATTTACTTTACGATATTAATTGTAGAGATACAAGTATAGAAACGATGAACATGAAATATACCTGTTTCATTAAAAAAAAACACACATAGACAATAAACAATGATTTTCTAAAAAAAAAAAAAGTTGGGACTGTATATTCTGTAATATTTTGTTTTAAAAGTAATTTTGCATAATAAAAATTCGTAAATGAATTTAAAATGAAATAAAATCAATTCTCAATGATTACTGCATATATAAAACTATATATATATATATATATATATATTTGGCAGTATGGGGATTTGAACCCGGGTTCGCAAAATGGATAATCAGCATCTTACCGCACACACCACGCTAAAGCTTTTAAAGAATGTACTAAAAGTAAAATATTTAAAATATATCTACATATGTTTCCGCGTTAATTTCTCGATACCCAGGGCTCATTTTGAAGGAATAATTGTAACACAGACATATGGAGTAATTACCCTTCAACATATACTCGGGGAATCGAAATCCATTCTGAACAGGTCTGATGGTCTCCAAGTAAGTGTATACCCGTAATCGCGTTTCAGGTATGGTCTCAGGTATAGAACAGTTTCCAGTTGGCAGATGCATTCAGTTAGGTAAATACCTAGTAGTAAAAATTCACGATTATCTATTATAGACTGAAAAAATTGAGAATGTAATTGGGATAGCAAACCATATCCTCTGTTTTATAGGTCATAATTTTAAACAGTGTACGGCGGAAGTTAAATCGATTACATACAACGCTCTGGTGCGACCTCATTTATAATATTGTTCTCCTCTATGAGGCTCCCACCAAAAGGTGTTAATGGAAGCACTGAGGAAGGTCCAAAGAACAGACATCCGATTGGTGACAGGAATATATACCACTAAATGGAAGGGGAACGTAAGTGAGATGCTGAACGAGTTGGGCTGGGAAGAACTGGAACACCGTAGGCTAGCTGGTATGTTCACGACAGACATGTTTCAGGATGACGGCAAAACAAGTTTTGCTACCAGCAAAATTCATATCTAGGAATGACCGAGAAAATAAGATATGAGAAATCAGGGCCAGGACCTGGAATACATACTTCGTGCCTAATCGGGAAGTCTGGAAGAATTAAATTCGGCAGCATTGCAGCGTGGCCTGGATTGAACATTTTGATGCCTAGTTGTAGAGGTTAGCTGAGGGCTGATAGCTGAGAGCCTTGTCCGTTAAAATTTGTAAATATTTTTAAAACAGTTCCATAAATACAGTATAATTTTTGTTTGAATTCTATTTTAATAGTTTCCATTAGTATAACGTAAACATCAAATGCTCAATAAATAATACATAAAATGTCAAGATGTAAATTCTTCCGGGGAGTTATGCTGCATAAGTTCTTCTGCCTTTTGTGTGTGTGTGTGTGTGTTAATCTCCCGCTACCTTAGTAGCTCTACTTAACGTGTCTCTTTGTTTGGGATTGGTTGGTTTTGGGGACTCTTTGAGGGAAAAACATGATTGCGGTTTGTCAAGGACGACCCCTACAGTTTTCTTATGGTCATATCAATTCTATTCTGGAATCTCCTAGCTTAAGGGCTAGGGGAGAACAGATGGAGTCATGGGAGGCATACACAGTCGGTGATGTGTCGTTGCAGTAACAACTTCGACTTTTAGTTCACCTGATGAAGACAGCCGAGAAAGCTGTCGAAACGTCATGCATGGCAGAAGAACATTTCCGCCAGCACACCCGGGAAGAATTTATATCAGCAGTACTCCGGGAAAGAATCAGCTCCCACAAAATGTCAAGAGTACACTGAAAATATCTTCATTTTAGAAAGAGCTATGTGCTAAGTGAAATTTTGCCTTATTTTCAGTGAGAGTGGGAGTGAATACCTTCACTGGACAGCACGCAGGGAACTTGTCTTGTCTTGTCCAGAAGGTGATCTTGTTATCTCCTCTTTATCTCGCCTGTTACAATTGGTGTCAGAAGTGGGATATAGAGAGGAGTCTGGTGCCCCGACTTATCAGCTGCAGACGCCGGCCCACATCGGATCCGTACCACCTGTTCAAACTTTGTCCAACTGTACCCTCCACACTAGCAGATACCAACTGAGACAGAAGCCAAGTTCAGATTTAAGCGAGAAGCTAATAGGCGTCAATGTACAGGAATCCCAATTTGGAAAAAGGAGTTGGTCTTTTCACTTTAAGGCGATCCATACGTGACGGTGTCAGGTAACAACGTTATCTGACTATTTTATAAATTCTTAGTAATAATAGTCTTTGTAAGGTATGTGCACTTTGGAGCTGTTGGATCACGTGACCAGAGAGAATATTGTTGTGACAGATTTAGTGACAGAGAGAAGAAGGATGCTATAAGCAAAAAATGAAAGACTGTTGTATTATTTTTGGAGGCCGGTAAATGTGTCAAGTACGAAGATATGAAAATAAACAGTGTTATTGAAGATAAATTTGTTAATACAATAATAGTTTCGTATATTCTGCTAACTTCAACAGCCGGACATATCCTTGCATATTGATGGGCAGGAAGATTGATAAATCTATTTGTATATAAAATCTTACAACGGCCACAACAAATTAGTGAAACCGAGCTTGTGTTCTTAGCAACGATTATAAGCTTTCTCTCTCTCTCTCTCTCTCTCTCTCTCTCTCTCTCTATGCGGCTAGTTGAATGTAGTTAAATGACGCCAGGAGAAGCATTTCAAAGTATTTAAGGAAATAACCTGAATGAAATTTCTTGAATAATAAAGCAGAAAAACATGTTACAATCCCAGAAAATCGTGTAAATGGTAGGGTTTTCTATAAAGATATTTAACACAATCCAGAGGTTGGATATAACATCAAAAATTAACATTCCCATATGTAAACAATAGCAAGAACTCCTTTGCAAGTTTAATATTCAGCTTTTTGCCTTAGAATATTTTATTTTTTTACAGAAATTATCAGATTAAATTTTCGTTTTTCGTGATAGTGGGTTTTCGACTGTATTCTGTAACAAATATATGATTTATATCGTGATTTTAAGCGGGGCTTGACAATGGAAGAGTTACAAGCTTTCGAAACGTCGCCTAACGATTCAACTTTGGCGCGGCTGGAAAACCCGAGAAGTTTTCCTACAGTATTGCCGCCGCAAAAATGTACATAGTTATCGACATCAGTTTTATTGCTTGATTTGGTTTACATACTTGTTTCTAATTTCTAGTATAATATATACACATATATCGATAATATCGGCTCGATGAGGTCGATATTATCGATTATCGATATATGCCTGCCTTCGATATAAATATCGATATGTTTATCGATATTGTCGATATAAATATCGATATATTTATCGATATTTGTTTTAACTTGCATCCCTAATTGGTCCACACTGTATCGGTCATCACGACAGTCGCGAGTGTGCGATTTGTTTCCGAGCGGCGACCCGAGTTGAAATTGCGAGCGAGCCCTAATGGAGCCGACTGTTCGAGACGAGAGATGCATTAAGCGGGCAGTGGACTACCAACCCGCTGCCGGCTGTATTTTTAATGGCGGATTCGACCAAACAATTTCGCAGAAATGTATATAAACGAGGGAACTCGCTGGACGAGCACAACGGAGTTTGGAGAGCTCTCCAATTGAAAACCGATAAATACTTAAAAAACGGAGGCGAATAAACCGTACCTTATTTTTCTTTATTAATCTCGCTAAATGCAACGGTATGGACGAAGCATGCTAATAATAAAAAAAATTATGCTTTGTGATTTCGACAGATATTCGTAATGGTAATAATTTCGTATGGCCTTCTATCGGCCGGAATATCCTTAAAGGATTCGGTCGCTGATCGAAGGAATTTCGATTTGCCTTCTGTCGGGGTAATCTAACCTAACCCGGTACTCTTACCTGCTAAACAGGATTTACATTACAACATCAAATTCGAGCCATGGAACCGTTCTGGCGTATTTCATATTACATAGCAAGTAGTGGGAGAAGTGAAGGTCTGGTTAAAGAGATCAGGATTTGAACCGCGGACCTTACGATCCTTGGTCAGACGCCTAAACCCGTATGCTACCTGCTTGAGTGCGAATACGAGGCTGCGAAAATTTCTTGCGTTTATCCTAACTGTCACAACAGTATCCACCGCATAGAAGATGTTTTCAGGTAAGACTATAAATGCATAAGCATACAGTCCGTACTGAAACTATCGGGCATTACAATTTTGTAATTACGATGATATGAAATATTAACTCCACAACAGCATCCACCGCAGAGGAGATGTTTTCAGGTAAGACTATAAATGCATAAGCATACAGTCCGTTCTAAAATTATTGGAAATTCCCCATTTGTAATTATGATCATACAAAATATTGCTTAGAATGAGCCGACACCGGCATTCGAAGGGGGGGAGCTTTCGATCTTCTATCAGACGCCTAAAGCCCTAAGCTACGTCATTGTTTGTATATATGAGGATGTGGAAATTTTTTGCATTAATCCTAACTTACTCACCAGCGTTCACCATTGAGAAGATGTTTTCAGGTAAGACTATAAACGCACAAGCATACAATCCATACTGAAAATATTGGGTATTTCCCATTTGTAATTATGATCTACATAATGCACTTATAACGAGCAGAATTTCTGTATGAGACACTCAAAACGAACCAGATAACTCATCGAAAACTCCAATCCCAGCCTAGACCGGGATTCTAACCGAGGACCTTTCACGCACCAGTCAGACGCCTTAACCAGTGAGCTAGCAGGCCGCACTTTATTCAGTATACTGTACATTTTTATGTTTGCTTTCATGACATACTATATTTTTTCTCATATATTTTTCAGTGTTGGAACTTGTACCGTGCTAAGCCATATTTCTCTTCTTGTTTGTTGCAGGTAATGTTGGCAGCCATGCCTTTCTTGGGTGTACCAGGCGGTGAGTGTATATTAGGAGTTCCAAACCTTTTTCGTACCATGCTCCGTCACAAGAATTCTTCCGTCGAATCCTTCCCCCGGCCACAATTTCATTATTAATTAGGTAGAAGCATACTATTTCAGTATTAATAATGACATGTCAGCGGAAACTCATTAAATATATGACGTTATAATAAAAGTTTTCAATTTTTTGCTGTCATCAGTCTTTCGACTGGTTTGATGCAATCCTCCATCCCTTCCTGTGCTTACCTCTTAATCCCTGCATATCCCTTATAACCCACATTCTCAATTATCTGTTTCATATATTCTAATCTCTGTCTTCCTCTACAGTTCTTACCTTCGACTGTTCCCTCCACTAACAAATTAACCAATCCAGCATGTCTCAAAATATGACCTACCAGCCGGTCTCTTCATTTTGTAAGCCTCTTCCACAAACTTTTTTTCTCACCCATCATTTCCAAAACTCGTTCATTTCCTACTTTAATTTATCAATAATAAATGGACTTACGAAAGTCTGTAACTGTTTTCAATTGACTGGTAAGCTGCTGGTGTTGCAGTAAAATTATTTTGTTTATCAGTCAATTTCTTACTTTGTCTGTCCACTTAATTTTCAGCTTTCTTCTGCAGCACCACATTTCAAATGCTTCAATTTTCTTTGTTTCTGGTATTCCTACTGTCCATGCTTCGCTAACATAAAGTCCTGTGCTCCACACATACCGGTTTTTTTTTAATTCTTTTGAGTTCTAGATCAATATTTGAAATTAAAACATTTCTCTTTTTCATGAAGACTCTTTTCGCTAGTGCTATTCTGCTTTCACGTAATTCCTGCTTCGCCGATCAGTTGTAATATTACTTCCAAGTAACAGAATTCATTCACTTCTCCTAACCTATTTTTATACTTAATCTACTATTACTGCCATCATTTCTACTACATTTCGTCACTTGTATCTTGGTTTCGTTTATATTTAGTTCAAAATCTTTCTACAGTATTTTGTTCATGCTATTCAGTAACTTCTCAATATCCAGTCTGTTCTGCTAACAGAACAATGTAATCAACAAATCGTAACATTCAGACTTTTTCTCCTTGAACACTTGTGACACATTCAAAGTTTTCGTTTACTTCCTTTACTTTTTTCTCTACATACAAGTTAAATATTAATGGAAACAGACTACAACCTTGTCCCACACCCTTTGTAGCTACCCAGTCGAAACATTGGTTAAATTCTTAATTAGAAACCAGCATGTGTGATCCAATAGGGTTCATTCGTAAATAATACACAATAATATACGATAGATTAATGGTCAGCAAAGGATAATGAGCCGGAAGAAAATGTAAGAGGGTTTATAGTTTTACCATTACAGCGAATTTAAAAAAAAATAAAATAAAAATAATCGCACGATGGGCGTAATGCAAAGGATGACACTTTCTTTTGCACTGCGCGAATTACGAGGTTTCAGTTTTCGCTGTTTATTTAGATTGCGAAACCAAATTGTGTGTGAAAATCGCTCATCGCACGCCTCTGTGAGCAAAGCCGTCAGAAAGAGCAGATATAAATTTGAAAATAAAAAGGGAAGAGAGATCGCTTGCTTTTTTAAAACACTCCGTCATCAGAGACGGGAAATTGGATATCGACCCACCTCGTATGACAGGAAAAGGCGCGCAGCGGAAAATTTGGCCCTAGTGCAACGTGTGCAATCTGCAGGAAAAAGCCCTGAGGCGAAAGAAAGAGAGAATCTGGAAGGGACAACTGCACCGGGAGAAATATATATATATATATAAAAAGAATTTAAGAAATTGATAATATATGCGCAACTCGTCATACTTATAGCTACAGATATGCTAAATAATAATAATTCCGTGTGGTCGTAATGACCTGGTGACAGGGTTTCTACTGGCTGAGCATTCCGTCCCTGTCTTAGCCGCCTTAACCTAACCCGGTAGTGCTACCAGGTACAGGGGATCTACAGATATACTAAATAATAATAATTCCGTGTGGTCGTAATGACCTGATGACAGGGTTTCTACTGGCTGAGCATTCCGTCCCTGTCTTAGCCGCCTTAACCTAACCCGGTAGTGCTACCAGGTACAGGGGATCTACAGATATACTAAATAATAATAATTCCGTGTGGTCGTAATGACCTGGTGACAGGGTTTCAATTGGCTGCGCATTCCGCCACTGTCGTAGCCGCCTTAACCTAACCCGGTAGTGCTACCAGGTACAGGGGACCTACAGATATACTAAATAATAATAATTCCGTGTGGTCGTAATGACCTGGTGACAGGGTTTCTACTGGCTGAGCATTCCGTCCCTGTCTTAGCCGCCTTAACCTAACCCGGTAGTGCTACCAGGTACAGGGGATCTACAGATATGCTAAATAATAATAATTCCGTGTGGTCGTAATGACCTGATGACAGGGTTTCTACTGGCTGAGCATTCCGTCCCTGTCTTAGCCGCCTTAACCTAACCCGGTAGTGCTACCAGGTACAGGGGATCTACAGATATACTAAATAATAATAATTCCGTGTGGTCGTAATGACCTGGTGACAGGGTTTCAATTGGCTGCGCATTCCGCCACTGTCGTAGCCGCCTTAACCTAACCCGGTAGTGCTACCAGGTACAGGGGACCTACAGATATACTAAATAATAATAATTCCGTGTGGTCGTAATGACCTGGTGACAGGGTTTCTATTGGCTGCGGATTCCGTCCCTGTCTTAGCCGCCTTAACCTAACCCGGTAGTGCTACCAGGTACAGGGGACCTACAGATATAGTAAATAATAATAATTCCGTGTGGTCGTAATGACCTGGTGACAGGGTTTCTATTGGCTGCGCATTCCGCCCCTGTCTTAGCCGCCTTAACCTAACCCGGTAGTGCTACCAGGTACAGGGGACCTACAGATACACTAAATAATAATAATTCCGTGTGGTCGTAATGATCTAGTGATAAGGATTCTATTGGCTGCGGATTCCGTCCCTGTCTTAGCCGCCTTAACCTAACCCCATAGTGCTACCAGGTACAGGGGACCTACAGATATACTAAATAATAATAATTCCGTGTGGTCGTAATGACCTGGTGACAGGGTTTCTATTGGCTGCGCATTCCGTCCCTGTCTTAGCCGCCTTAACCTAACCCGGTAGTACTACCAGGTACAGGGGACCTACAGTTTAACGTGGAATCCGAACCACGGAAGCGTTGTGGCGTATTTCACATTACACAGCAAGCTGTGCCAGAGGTGAAGGTCGGGTTAAGGGTCTATGAAAATCAACGCAGACACTGAGATTCGAACCGGGGACCTGTAGTTCCGCAGTCGGCCACCTTAACCACTGAGCAACCAGACAGCAACAAGAATACTGTTAACATTAGCATGTCGGTGACGCGTACTCATAAAATTTTGCCCATCCAAAAATCGCCCAACGCGGCAAAAGTAATTTTCATTTCAAAAATTAAAAATCTAGCTTAGCCCACGACCCAAAGATTGATCGAATCTTCCCGAAGAAGATGTGTCAGAGGCAGGAAGGCGAATTCCTTTCCACAGGGACCTACAGTTTTACGCAGAATCAGAACCATGGAACGTCCCGGCGTAGCTCATATAATCAAAAACAACTCGTAAAAAATTCCTGCTCACAACGGGATTTGAACTCGCGACCGAATAGAGAAACCATCGGAAGTAAGCGCTTTAACCACTGAGCTACCAGACCAGTTTCTTTACGGTTTCTTTGCCAATATACTTCTGCTGAGTGCTATCAAAATTGAATGAAACTTGTGGATGTGTAAGAAGCAATGTTGACAGAAATTAAGGTCAGGGAGAATTTTCCTTCTTTCTGGTATTCCTAAAGTCCACAGATCGCTGACATAAAGTGCTGTACTCCATACATAGAGTTTTAAAAAGTTCTTTCTGATTCGTAGATTAATATTTGAAACTAAAAGATATCTGTTTTTTTTATGAAAACTCTTTTCGATAGTGCTTTTCTGCTTTTAACATCATTCTTGCTTCGGCCATCGGTTGTAATTTAACTTCCTAAGTATCAAATTCACTAACTTCTCCTATCGCATCCGGCCCTATTTTTTATATTTAATCTGCTATTATTGGTATCCTTTCTTGTTTATTTCATCACTTTTATGTTGCTTTGGTTTAGTCCAAAATCTTCCTTCAGTATTTTGTTCATGACAGTCAGCTACTACTTAATATCCACCACAAGATATTCCCTCGGATTCGAAGTGGCACTTCGAAGTGCAGTCCGTCCGCCATGTCTGAGTGATGCTGCACGACTTTCGCTACGGTCGCCACCCCAAAAGTACAGCGCGGCCAAAAGACGGCTGAGAATTACTAACGGCAGCTCGCGGCCCGCTTTATCTCGCCGTGCACTTTTAATGCTCATTTTATTCTGGTTTTTTCGTCGTCTATTTCGCCGTCGTGAATTATGTAGCGCGCGCTTAATTAGCACTGAATTATTCAGACTCGCTTTGTGCGCGGTGCTTCGTGTGACAACTCGCAGGCTTAAGTACCACTCCTGCCAACTGTCCGCTGCAGAGCTCGTAAAACTCCCCGCAAGGCGGCGCTGATGTGCTGCTACCTGCAGTGACTTTTTAAAACATGGCTACATTCCTTACTTACTTCATCCCTTAATAGAGCTGTAGCAAAACGTATATGTTTCCTACTGACAAGGGACACATTTGACATCGTACGCTCTCAACCGCACGAAAACATGTTGACAATAAACTAAACAGTAGTGTGTGTCATTTCCATGCAGAACTCCGCACTTGTCTGCTAGCGCCTATATCAGAAGGATTACCGACTTTGTAAGACTACAATGTTCTATACCACAAGTGAAGATACATGATCGTTATTTCATCATGAAACTTCACTCTGTCCTGCACCTACGGATAAGCCTATGTCGCAATGTGCTTGACGAAAGCCAGGTTATGACACTTACAAACCAACATCATCATTTGAAAATGTAATTGGTGTCGCATTTGATATTGGACTGCGTTAATGCGGAAGTGATTTGGAATGTGATAACGTGGCTTTCGTGAGGTGTGCACATTGTTCTGTTCCACTTTGTTTTAACCACTTCATCGAAATCCCGCATCTGCACTTTGAGGACTAATATAAGCACTATCAGGTGTGTGGTACTGCTGTATATGCGTGTTTTGCGGTATATTATGTACTTTAAGCAGAGAGTTTTTGGCATTGTTGACTGAAAATGTTATGATACACTGACGTCATTGAATTACGTATAATTTCCTTCATACGATACTGATATTGTTTTTTTTTTAAATAATGGCCTTCGGTCATTGCGACCATTTAGCCAGCTCCAATTTGTTTTAAACAGAGTATTGTATCAGGCTCTAATCATGAAATTGTGGACACTACAGTGAGGACAGCACAAGACGAACACAACACTTAATTAAAACCACCCATGCCCGAATCCGGATTCGAACCGGCGGCCCTTGCAATGCGAAGCCAACACGCTAGCCACTACACTGCCAGGGCCGGCTACGATACTGATATCTTGTTATTTTGTTTCTCTCCATTAAAATGTTACTT
The DNA here is from genome assembly GCA_031002005.1 of Vandiemenella viatica. NCBI lineage: Eukaryota > Metazoa > Arthropoda > Insecta > Orthoptera > Morabidae > Vandiemenella > Vandiemenella viatica. The sequence continues at coordinate 140,312,175 of CM061918.1, read as the reverse complement.
GAGGTAGAATGCAACGTCTGGCACGGAAATGACACACACCACTTTTGTTTATGATCGCTCGTTGTTCTAAGTATGTTTTCGTGCGGTTCCGAGCGTTTAGGTCAAAGGTTGTTGTTGTTGTTGTTGGTGGTGGTGGTGGTGGTGGTGATGCTTAAGGGCGCGTCGACGACCGGGTCATTAGCGCCCTTAGGTCAAAGGTGTCCGTTGTGAGTAACAAGTGCATCACCTAACTCGAAATACCGAAACGCTACTCACAAACCCATTTCGTTACTCGTATTTGTCGTATGGCTGGGAATTTTGATTTGAATTCGTTTCGTTACGAAGCAAAATGTGTAAGTGCTAACATGTTGCGCCCACATTATTTTAACGCAATTATTATCATATACAGTTAAATGTTGATATTTTTAACGAGGTAATTAATTCTGGCAAGTTGTTTTTGTTTAATATTAAAATTTACAGAGCATAATTTGCTAACGAAAATTTGCATGGATTATTTAATATAATTATTATTTTTTGTTGACCATACATTAGTGAGATTTTATTGAATTCATCATTTTGTAAAAGCGTTTATTCTAAAATGCGATATTCTATCTTGTATTTTATTTTAAAGTGCTTGGTTTACCTAAACCTACTTTACTAAAGGAACATTTCACTTAAACTTAACACAGAACGAACGAAGGCATCCTGTAACCTATACGCGACGCGAGTCGATGCGATGCTTCATACTATTGTTCGATTGGGTCAAAAGTAGCGAGTAACGAATCGACAGTAACGGGTACTGATTGGTTTAGTAAAGAATACACAGGTTTACTCAATTTCTTGTTGCCTTTACAGCGCTATCGCTTAAGCAAATCAGCAACAAATCGATTTAAACCAAAAATGTGTTACACAGAGACAAACAATAAGTTTTTAGGATTTTTTTTTTTTGTGGCTTTACGCCCCGTCGACGTCGTGGTCATTACAGACGAGATGGGACTGGGGAAAAAGAACGGGAAGGAATTCGGCCATGGCATTTAGACGGAAGCATCCCGGAATTCGCCTGGAGTGATTTACTATTATTATTACTCCGTGATTCACTAAAAGTGTGTGGCAGAGGGTGCATTGCACCTATACGAAAGGGTAATAGTTTGGAAGGGATATACGGGATATGGCAGGAGGCGCCCATGGGCTATTGTGACGAACCATCGCAGCATTCGCGTGGAGTGATCTAGGGAAACGATGGAAAACCCAGATCAGGATGGCCGGAGAGCTTTATCGAAAGCTACTCCTGTCGGATTTTAAGTTTACTCGCCCGGTAAATCCTTTCTATTTCATTCCATAATCGCTCGTGGAAGAATGAGTACAGAAATTAATCGGTTCTGGCCCTGATTTCTCTTATCTTATTGTCGCGGTCATTCCGAGATACGAATGTTGCTGGTAGCAATATTTGTTTGCTGTCATTCTGAAATATGTCAGTCGTGAATTTTTCAATTAGCTTCCGTCGAGAGCAACGCCTTCGGTGTTCCAGGTCTTCCAAACCTAACTCCTTCAACATCGCACTTACGCTTTCCCTCCAACTATATATACCTGTCACGAATCGGGCGGCTCTTCTTTGGACCTTCTCTAATGCCTCCATTAACCCCTTTTGATGGGGACCCCATACAGAGCAACAATATTCTAAGTGAGGCCGCACTAATGACTTGCATTCAATCGATTTAACTTCCGGAGTGCATTGTTTTAAATTACGACCTAGAAATCGAAGCATACGATTTGCTTTCCCAATTACATTCTCGATATCTTCATTCCACGACAAGTTATTACGAATTGTTACCCCTAGGTATTTAGCGGAATCCACCGTTCTAAGGACAGTACCATTATTTGTATATTCAGAGCTAAATGGTGTCACCTTTTCACTTACACGCATGACTTAGCACTTTTTAGAATTTAACTCCAACTGCCAATCTTTACACCAAGCAATTATTTTCATAAAATCGTCTTGTAACGAAGCGCTGTCTTCCTGGGTTTTGATTTCACGATAAATAATAGCATCATCGGCAAATAATCTTTTCATCTCCCTTATTATGTCGCATAAATCATTAATGTATTTGAGAAACAACAGAGGCCCTATCACGCATCCCTGGGGAACCCCGGAGCTCACTTCAGTGAGTGATGAACGCTCATCATCGAGAACTACACACTGTGTTCTGCCCTTCAGAAAGTCTGCAACCCAGTCGCATATTTGGGGAAACAAGGGAAAACGCAAATCAGGATGCCCGGACGGGGATTCGAACTGGCTTCCTCCCCAATGCGCGGCCAGAGCGTTACCGCTCACCCACCACGCTCGGTCAAAGGTTCATGGCTGGGTTTCCTGACCTGGGAAGGATATGAACTTAACCTGTATTTGACGCTGCCACTTCTTTCTGTTCGATTTGCATTTTGAATTTCATGAGAAATACAAGTTTTAAACATCTACACAGACAATCTCACTATGTAGTAAAAAAATATATATATATAGATTAATATTGCTTTGAAACTGATTCAGAAACATTCTCGTAATTCGCACAGCATACATAATTTTTTTTGTGCCGAACCTGGTGGTGTAACGGTTAACGTTCTGGCCTCGCATTCGGGAAGACGCGAGTTTGAATCCCCGTCCGGGCATCCAGATTTGGGTTTACCATGGTTTTCCCAAATCACTCCAGGCAAAAACCGGGATGCTTCATTCGAAAAGGCCATGGCCGAATTCCTTCCCGTTCCTTGTACTCAGTCCCATCCCGCCTCTAATGACCTCGACGTCGACGAGGCGTAAAGCAATAAGTAAAAGAAAATTTAAAAAAATGCTTATGGCTTTACGTCTCGTCGACGTCGGTGTCATTATAGGCTGGATGGGACTGGGGACAAGGAACGGGAAGAAATTCGGCCATGTCCTTCTGAAGGAAGCATCCCGGCAGTCACCTGGAGTGATTTTGGGAAACCATGGAAAACTCAAACCTGGATGCCCGGACGGGGATTCGAACCGGCTTCCTCCCGAATGCGATGCCAGAGCGTTAACCACTCACTCATCACGCTCGGTAGCACGCGTAGAGAACTCTGCAAGCTCTCCGACCTCTGTTCTGTCGATACCGCAAATGCCGCAGCGATATATCTCGTTATGTTCCGCCGGAGACAGCCGTTCTATATTTACGGACAAAGTCGGCGGACGGAATCGATAGCTCGCGTCCAACCTCGGACGAAATCCGCTTCCGCCGACAGCCGTAACTGAGGTCGATATATCGATACCTCGAAGGCGTCGGGTATCTCTCGCTGGCCGGGACGGTAATGTGAGTCGGCCGCTTTGTTCCGAGAATAAGCTCGACTATCGATCTCTCGCGCGGCCTGACGTGCCGCAAAGCCTCATGAAATATTCGCGACCCAACTTCGCCCATAAAAATGACGCCGGAAGTTGGGTTCGTGTCTCGTTTCGTACGCCGCCTTACTTTCTCCGTAACTTCTTTGACCTCTGGCACAGGGCTTCCTCATGCATAACCAAAGACGCGACATACATACATACGTAATACTCGTCTAACTTATAATCTGTTATGTTCCTAATATCTCCTAAGATCGTCAAATAAGACTGGTTCTACGCACATTTCTCATAATTAATTTCTTCGAGCTTACTATAACAGCGACATAGAATATGGCGAAAACATCTTCGTCAATGGTAAATACCTTGTAAGCCCTATCCAAAAAAAAAAAAAAAACCCTTGTTAAATCCCAGAGTTCTGCCAGTTGCTTAAGAAAATACAATCGTTATTAAATAACGTTAATAATCTTTAAAAATGATGCAATGTGGTACATATTTCTTAGTTTACTGTTGCAGCGATATCTCTGGACAGTATAAGAAAAAATTTACATCGATTGAATGTAAATAAACAAAAAGCAACTAATAATTAATGTGTTAATTTGCACGCAATACATACTTTTTTTATTGTTCTCGTGATTCATTTCTTAGTTTTTTTTTTATCTCCTTAACGTCTCTCTGACAGCGAGGTCTTTATAGACGGGAAAGGATGGGGGGCAAGGAATGAGATGGAATTCGGTCATGCCCTTTTGAAGGAAGCATCCCGGCATTTCCCTGGAGTGATTTGGGGAAACCATGGAAAACCCAAATCTGGATGCCCGGACGGGGATTCGAACCGCCGTCCTCCCGAATGCGAGGCCAGAACGCTAACCGTTACACCACCACGCTCTGTCGTTTCTTGGTGGCTGGTTAACTAAATAAAACTGTTGTTAAATAATGCCATAACCTTTGATTTTGTAGTAACATCTTTGGCCGTAATTAGTCCGGTGACGAAGGAATGGCTCGTTATGTCATTGTTACGGTCACGATGGCTCAGTGACCAAGGTAGCCTTTTATGTAGATAGATTGGTAGATTCACTGTTCGCTGTTTGTGTATTAATGAAGTAGTGCATCCTTACTCTTTATTGGCTGTCGTCAGTCTTTCGACTGGTTTGATACAATCCTCCATCCCTTCCTATCTTGTGCTAACCTCTTCATTTCTATATACCCCTTACAACCCACGTCCTCAATTATCTGCTTCATATATTCTAATCTCTGTCTTCCTCTACAATTCTTACCTTCTACTGTTCCCTCCACTAACAAATTAACCAATCCAGCATGTCTCAAAATATGACCTACCAGACTGTCTCTTCTTTCTGTAAGCTTCTTCCACAAACTTCTTTCCTCACCCATCATTTCGAGAAACTCGTTTATTTCGTACTTTGTTTGTCCACTTAATTTTTAGCATCCTTCTGTAGCATCACATTTCAAATACTTCAATTTTCTTTCTCTCTGGTATTCCTACTTGCTAGAGAGATAGAATAACTACAGATACCTTTACGATCCAAAGCACTTTGCACTTAGAACAGTTAAAACAAAATTCTGTTGCTACGCTGCAAAATGAAAACTTTTATTTATTTTATAACGTTCAAAGCTTGTTTACCATTACACCGTGTGTAAGGTATTGGTTATTGAAGACTTGAATGTATAGAGTCGGGACCTCACGCTTGCCAAACCTCGTCAAGCCGTCACAAATTGAAACGTGTGGACAGGGCGCTTGGCTTGGCTTGAGTAGCACTTGCGGCTGATCCGATCACGTGTCTGTTTTTTGGCACAAATCAAAGGAAATTTTAAACACGTTTTCTACATCTACATATATACTCTGCAAATCACAAAACTGTGGGTGGCAGAGGGTGCTCAGCACCAAACCTAATCTCTTTGCTGTGCATTCCAATCCCTAATGGTACGAGGAAAAAAAGAATTCATAAAAGAATCAGTCCGGCACCTTATTTCTCTAATTTTATCTTTTCTGTCATTCCGACCCAAATAGGTTGGTGGACGAAGTATTTCACTACACTCGTAAGTGAAAGTGGGAGTACGTATGTTTACCAATAAGTTTAAACGAAACGTGCGTCGTCTGTCTACCAGAGACTCCCAGCCTAGTCTACTAATCAGTTTTGTGACGCTTTCATAAGGACTGTAGCAAGCGGTCACGAATCGAGCGGCTTTTCTCTGTACTTTCTCTGTACTCTCAATCAGCCCCTTACGAAACGGATCCCAGACGGCACAACAATAGTCCAAATGTGGACGCACAAGAGATTTGTACGCTATCTCCTTTGTTTGTTCATTACAATTTTTCAAAATTCGACCTAGGAACCGCAGCCTAGAATTAGCTCTACCTACCAACGTATTAATATGTAAGTCCCATTTCATGTTCCTTTGTACTGTTACTTCCAAATATTTCATAGAATCGACCATATTAATAACCGAACTGTTTACCTCGTATTTCTGAACAATCGGATTCTTTTTGTTAGTTATGCTCATTGTCTTACACTTTTTACAATTTAGAGTAAGTTGCCACTCAGCGCACCATGCCAAAATAACATCCAGATCATGCTGAATTACTAAACAATCGGCCAAATTCCTTACTTCCCTTTAAATAACTGCATCATCAGCAAACAATCTAAAAAGGCTTTTCACTTTGTCTCCGAGATCGTTTATAAAAATTAAGAAAAGAAGTGGTCCTATTACACTTCTTTGAGGTACACCCGATGTAACATCTAGACTAGAAGAACTTTCACCTTTAACGACGACATACTGCGATCGACCAGTTAGAAAATCCTTTATCCATTCGCAAAGCTGATCCGATATACCGTACGCTCGTAGTTTCGCTAAAAGGCGGTTGTGTGGCACAGAGTCAAAGGCTTTCTGGAAATCTGAAATCTTTCGTGCGCTTCCGAGTGTTCGAAGTCAAAGGGTTCCCTTGTCAGTGAAAATTGATTCTTCGGAGTACTTATAATAATAATTGATAAAATTGCGTTAGAGCTCCCGCTCCGGTGGCAATCTCTCTACACCCTCTCCCTTTCCTCTTCCAA
>CM061918.1:140102341-140304782 GCA_031002005.1 Vandiemenella viatica | reverse complement strand
CTATTTTTTTTGTATACACCGACGATTTAATTTCAACAAGACTGGTTTTTATTTTTTGGGACTTGTTGATAGGACAAATTAAATGTGCAAAAGCTTTGGTCAGGTTTACCGGTAATTTGTAATTACAGTGTAATTGCGGTTGGATGCTGGAGACGACATGATCTGCATAGCCACTAACTTCATTGTTTAATAATTTTCCATTGTTTCATTTCAGGTGAGACCAGCAACGAAGCATTTTGCTTTTCCGAGACCTATGTTTCTACCGAGAGGTCGGGTAAGTCTTTGAAACTCGCAGAAACATGGTACATTATTTCGCATCGAACATTTCAAAACTTTTTAGCACATTGCCAAGCCATATTTAAAATCATAATTTTGCAACAACCACATTGAAACATATTCTATTTCATCCCCCAGAGGATGGACTAAATATATCAAACACCGTCGAAATAAATTGTAGCTGTATATTTAGTTTTTTTCTTCTTCGTGAATCCCACTAATTGAGACAGGCAGACAGAATCGTCTGGCCTCGCATTCGGGAGGACGCCGGTTCGAATCCCCGTCCGGGCATCCAGATTTGGGTTCTCCATGGTTTCTCCAATCACTTCAGGCGAATACCAGGATGGTTGCTTCAAAAAGCCATGGCCGAATTCCTTCCCGTTCCTTGTCCCCAGGCCTAAAAAAAAGGACAGATCCGCAGTCACGGAAACGTAAGCTAGTTTTACAGTCCGAATGTTTATGCCCCAGGCTACAAAGAAACCAAATAACACCCGGTTACTCTTCTATCTACTATATAATTTCCTAAGCTCACTCACTCACTCACCTCGACAGCTATTGGCTGGAGAACGGTGTCACGTGTCAGCCTTCACTCGCAAATTAACAGCGGCCAGAGATATCACTAGAAGAAATTCGAGGTTATGTCCACAATTTAATAGTTAAGCAACTGCTGCCAAATTAATTGCCATAATACATTAATTGAGATTGCTATTCGTAACATTTCATAGTTAAAAAAATATAGATAAACTTACGTGGAACTGCTTGCTAATGAAAGCATATTAAATTAATTTTAAAAAAATTACTCATGGTTTCTACTGTAACCACGAATGCCAATTGTCATTCCGGCTTAAAATAAATTTCTATTTAATTAAAACTTTCACTAAAGTTGTTGCTTGACAAAAGTTTATACATTACAGTTTATTTATTTTTCAGTTATTTTACTGACCACTTTCGTTAATGGTCTTTGTTCATGTTCGCTGTACGTGAGTTATTAGGTTATTTAAAGTGGACATCAGACCAAATATGTTACCGAATCAACTATTCTGGCAATTCATTTCTTCGGAGTTGCTCACTGTTTAATAATATGGAATGTGTATTAAGTTCTCTGGCCGTTACAGACACCATCACCAAAGATTTCATTATAAAAGTTTGCCCAGCCTCAATAAAACACAATGCGATGCTTCCGAAGCAATAAGGAATTCTTCGAAATTTGCAGAGTGAACTTTAAGGGTCAAATACAAGTCAATTCTGTATTTCAGCAAGTTCCATTCTGCCACTTTTGAAACAATTATACGATTGCGCGATCGTCCCTGTCCGTGTTTAATACGTCGATTAATATTTCTGAGTTCTTGAAGCTCATGAGATTTTATTCACGCTAAAGGTGAAACATAGTTGAGTTCGTATTTGGACAGATCAGATCAACCTGTCATAATATTTGACACTAAATACTGGAACTATTCTAGACCCGTGACGATACGCAAAAAAAAAGAGGAACTGTCAGAGGCACACCATTTTAATTTTTTTTTTTTTTGTCGTCATTCTTTTAACTGGTTTGTAGCAATCCACCATTCCTTCCTATCTTCTGCTAACCTCTTCATGTCTACATACCCCTTGCAACCCACGTCCTCAATTATGTGCTTCATATATTATAATTTCTGTCTTCCTCTACAGTTCTTATCTTCCACCGTTCCCTCCACTAACAAACTAGCATATCTGAAAATATCTTGTCTTTTCTTTCTGTAAGCTTCTTCCACAAACTTCTTTCCTCGCCCGTCATTTCTAAAACCCGTTCATTTCGTGTTTCATTACACTAGCATGTTATAAATTTAGATGATGGGTGAGTGGTAATGTATGTCACTCAACCAAACCTTTGTCTTGGGGCCATCAACCTATTCCCACGCTTATGGGGCATCCATAAATTACGTGAGGTTTTTTCCGGATTTCCGGACCCCCCCTTCTCCCCCTTAGTGAGATCTGGTCCGTGAGACCCCCCCCCCTACCCGCTAGAAATCGCCCTCGCAACTTTTTGAGACCTTTTATTTTTAGGTCTCACCCTTCCAAATCCGGTTACACCCCCACTTTTCGACGAAATATCCCTCTAAAATCGACTTTCGCGACATTTGTAGACCACCACCTCACTTGAAATTTCCATTGACCCCCCCTCCCCCTTGGTAAGATTTCGCCGCCCTCCCCTATTTCTCCTCACGTAATTTATGGACGCTCCCTTATGTAACAACACACCAGAGTTGACTCCAAAGACGTATTTACGTAATTTCAGCACTGAGCTTTATGGAGATGTCATGTCTAGCGCTGTACTGTCCTAGAAAACAGTCTGTGTCGGGCCCTTAGAATTACCCAGCTGCCCGTGACAAGTCGCCCCTAGCCGTCCGGTAGGGCTGTTCCCCTATTTACACTGCCTGCCTGTGTCATGCTAATCAGCCGGATAAAAAACGCCGCCCTCTCTGCGCCCCGAGGCGCTATAAACTGATGAGAGTGAGTAGCGCGGGTCCCGGCACTGAGCCGTGGGGTACGCCGCCCCCTGCGCCGTATTACGGCCCCCCGCCGGGTCTGTTGTGAAAGCATCGCCTCTGTCCTCCTGACAGGCAACAATCAAAACACAGGGCGTAAATACGGGATGAAAAGGGAACCAGTATCGTGTAAAATGTGCCGTGAATGTCTGTGTCAACGTAGTCATAAGCCACAGCGATTACTTGTCGGGATACTCCAGTTTCGATTGGCCCGTACAATCTGCGTCTTTCCTGAGCCTTAACCCTAGCATCTCACTCGGTTAAGGGAATTTACCACTAAACGTGGGATTCCCCATAGTGTAACTACGAGGGGTGATGAAAAACTAAGGCTAGAAACCTTGCAGTGAAACGTGTACATTTTGTTTCATACAACCAATACAGACAACTGATAGTAGATATAAGGTAAAGGTAAAACGTCCCGGGGTTCCTACAGCTCCTGCCGCTTCCCATAGGATTCGCGGAGGTAGAGACCCGCACTCCCTGTACAACCTTCGGCACTAGAGTGGATGTGACGGTGCCGGCGCCACACTCCTGCCGTTCTTTATCTTCCCGCGAAGTTTCCACCACGGTACTCATTGGATAGCAGTCTGGGTAGCCGTTCCGGTCGTTCAGCTTCGAGGAAAAATCCTCGACTTCGTCTGGGGTCGAACCGTGGTCGTCAGGGTCGCAGTCAAATGCTCTACCGCCTGAGCTACGCTGATAGAAGGTATGTTAGGTTATTTTTCGACATAGTCTCCACGTCGCTTCTAGGGATGAGTTTGAATATTCCCTCCTCGTACATATCCTGTCCCCGCGTGTTCAGCAACGTTGTCACAAAGTGATTCACCTCGTCAACCCAAGCGGATCGTCGGTCTCCTAGGTACTCCTTCAAGTCAGGAGAAAGGCGAAAGTCGCTTGGTGCGAAGTCCGCGCTATAGGGAGGTTAGTTGAAGATCGTCGTCGGTGACGTTTTCTCTAGTGGCTGCAAACTTTCGACGCCATTCTGCGACATGCTCACGAGACATTTTAGTCTCTCCGTAAACCTCTACCAGTTGCCGGTTAATTTCAGCCCCGGATACACGTTTCGTCCACGGAATTCGAATAACTGAGCGGATTTCTGTGGGGAACTTCCTACGGCAAATTTTTGTTCGTGGTTTGAAATTATATCACTTTCTGGATAAATCTTATGTGAGTACCGTTTTGTACACAATGTATTCGTTTTTGCTATCCTTTGCTAAGCTATATAACATTTTAGGGCTAGAAACCCGTGATCTAACTATATATAACTTCCCACGGGGAGAAGCACGTATTTTCTAAATGTATCTACTATTACTATTACTCCGCGATTCACTAAAAGTGTTTGGCGGAGGATGCATTGCACCTATCAGGAAAGGTAATAGTTTGGAAGGGATATACGGGATATGGCAGGTGGCGCCCATGGGCTATTGTGAGGAACCATCCCAGCATTCGCCTGGAGCGATCTAGGGAAACCATGGAAAACCAAGATCAGGCTACTTTCAGTGTCTGTGCCTGCACTTTTTTTTATTTATCTGAAGGGATAGTTTTAGGTGGAACTGTAGTCTTTTAAAATGGAATGGTAGGTCTTTCGGAATTACTGTTATTCGCGGAATCAACGCATCATCAGCTTTTGTCGTTCCGGTCATGATCACAACTTTTATAAAAATCTCCCCCCCCCCCCCAATTTGTGATATTTGTGCCGTTGCACAGTCATTGCATCGAGGTGGTATCATTATTAGTTGCGCCTGTACCGTAAATGTTATGAAATCATAATACAGAAACAAAGCCTGAGTAACCACTATAACATTACCGAGACTAACACACGCTATCTATCTGTCTGTCACCGTTAAGTTAGTTTTCAAAATTTCATGACAAGTTATGCTATTTAGTCTTAGGAAAAAATGTCCTATATCCTTCCTAATTATATATAGTACTTAGTTGTCAAATTTCTTCAAGATCGGTTAATACGTTTAATGGTGAAAACGTAACAAATAGACAGAGAGACAGGGTTTTGCTTTTATGATATTAGTGCAGATTTCTGACTGTAACGCGGCCTTTAAACGTATAAACTCGTTTTATTCAGTATCTGACAGCTACAGGCTGGTACAATACGTTTTAGTGAGGACCTCTAAGACACAGTGGTGGAGGCGAGGCTTATCTCCCCTCGTGGCGCCCATTACTCACTCACCCAGGACTTGTAATTCCGCGTGTCGCGATAGCCCCCCCCCCCTCCTCGTAATAACTCCATCTGGTCGATCCCGGCCGCTGATTAGTCGAGACTTCCCCCGTAATACCGCCAATTACCCAATCGCGTGACGGCTGCGGGGGAGGCTTTTATTACCCCCACCCCTCAGCTCGTGGGAGCGGTTAATATGGAGAGAGGGTTGATGGCAAAACGATATCGCGGAAAATTTACAAAATGAGCCGCACGTTCAATTTTTATCGAAGTGGGAATAAATTTCGCTATTTTCTAAAGTGTGACTGACGTTAGCCTAAACTAGAAGTATGTAACCTGAAAGCAATTATATAGTTGTATTTTACATATTGAGACAAATAATAATATCTTGGACAGAGAATGGAGATAGTGGTATGGATGATCCCTGATTGTGAAGGAAAGACAGGAGGATCTTTGGTGCCTGATTAATACTAGCAGTGGATTGGAAGAGTTTGACAAAAAGTAACCAAGAGAGCGGTCTTGGAGCAAAGTGCTTAAGGTGCTTTAAGTCAGCAGTTCGGGGTTCTGTTTCAAATCTGGGTGGAGTCAGAAGTATTTTTTTATCATATCAGTTATGCCAGGTCATTCCGTGGGTCGTATTTCTCGTTAAACTGTAGGTCCCAGAGGAAAGGAATTGGCCGTCCTACCTCTGACACAATGGCTTAGTATGCCTCCTTCAAGAAGGCCAAACCAACCTTCGGGTTGTGGATTAAATTAGTTTTTATGTAAACCAACGATGTTGATGGAAAATGTGAGACAGTAGATTTGTAGTAAATGAATCAATTGCTGAGTTAACTATAGAAATTTTGGAAGTCTGGGCATCCAGATTTTGGTTTTCCATGATTTCCCCAGATCACTCCAGGCAAGTACCGGGATGCTTCCTTCAGAATGCCATGGCCGAATTCATTCCCGTTCTTTGTCCCCAGCCCTTTACTGCCTCTAATGACCTCAGCGTTGACGAGGCGTAAATTCTCGCCTCGCATTCGGGAGGACGGCGGTTCGAATCCCCGTCCGGGCATCCATATTTGGGTTTTCCATGGTTTCCCCAAATCACTCCAGGCAAATGCCGGGATGCTTCCATCAAAAGGCCATGGCCGAATTCCTTCCCATTCCTTGCCCATCCATCCTTTCCCGTCTCTAAAGACCTCGATGTTAAAAAGAGACGTAAAGCAGTTACAAAAAAAAAAAAAAAAAAAAAAAAAAACGAGGCGTAAAGCCATAAGCAACAAAACAAGAAGTATGTGGGCCCTACATGATCAGTAATTGTGAATGGGACAGTTACGTATGTCTAAAAAGATGAAGGTGAATCAACATAAAAGTTACTAGTTAGTAATAAAGAGGGAAATTTATTCAAAATGGACATAAAGAAGTGATTAAAAATATATGTTCATATTACTTTGTCTCATCAATCTCTCGACTGGTTTGATGCAATCCTCCATCCCTTCCTATCTTGTGGTAACCTCTTCATCTCTACATACCCCTTACACACTACTTTCTCAATTGTCTGTTTCATATATTCTAATCTCTGTCTTCCTCTATAGTTCTTACCTTCGACTGTTCCCTCCACTAACAAGTTAACCAATCCAGCATGTCTCAAAATATGACCTACCAGCCTGTCTCTTCTTTCTGTAAGCTTCTTCCAAAAACTTCTTCTCTCGCCCATCATTTCCAAAACTCGTTCATTTCTTACTTTGTCTGTCCACTTAATTTTCAGCATCTTTCTGTAGCACCACATTTCAAATTCTTCAATTTTCCTTTGTTTCTGGTGTTCCTTAAGTCCATGTTTCGCTGCCATAAATTGCTGTGCTCCACACAAACAGTTTTAAGAAGTTGTCAAGTCCCCGTAGACAGTTGTCACAGAATATAAGCTACTCGTTTCGGAGACAGATGGAAACACTTAGCCCTCGTCATTAGAAAAGGTCCCTTACAGCAAGCGGCAGGGTTACGAATCCGCGAATGAAGAAAGCGCGATCAGTACCCTTAGAAATTCATCATGATCACTAAGGAAGCGTCCATAAACTACGTGGATCGGTCTGAGGGGGGGGGGAAGGGAGGAGGAGGAGTTGGCTGGATAGTTACGTAGGGCTACGTGTGGGCGGGGGGGGGGGGGGTTATTTCCGCATGTAATTTACTATAGTCTGACAAGAGAAAAGAGTACAAAATGTCTTCTGGAATCAAAAGGGAAAAAGCTACGTGCCACGCGGTGGGAGGGGGGGAGGAAAGAGAAACGCAGCCTCAGGCTACGTGGGATAGGGAGGGGGGGCGGTTGACCTGAGGTCAGAATAGAGCTACGTACTTTATGGACGCTCCCTAAGTTCTTTTGTTTTAGAATTAAGTGAGCCACTATTTATTTATTTTTGGTCAATTTTTTTCTTCTCATGATTGAGCATGGTTGTCTGCTTAAAATATTCCGCATCTAGGGGTTGCCACCATTTAAATAAGGTTACGCCAACAGTCTGTGTGCCGCTGTGTAGCAGTTGGCGCATGCGCATTTGAATAGTGGCAATACCTAGTAGTGAAATACACAGACGGAAAAAAAAATCCCAACACCAAGAAAAAATTATTGTAGAGTAATGAAATTTGGACAATGCATTTGTCAAGTTAACATGTTTAATTGATTAAATTTTCAAGATCACAGGTTAATTTAAGCTCAAGAAAATGCATTTCAAATGTGAAATACTGTTAAATTAATAGCCGGTGTAACCTCCAGAATTTTGAATGCAAGCCTGCAAACGTGAATGCATTGTGTCATACAGGTTTCGAATGTCACTTTGTGGTATGGAGTTCCATGCTTGTTGTACTTGTGCTGTCAATACTGGGACGGTCAGTGCTGGCTGTGGATGATGCTGGAGTTGTCGTCCAATGATATCCCATACGTGTTCAATTGGAGACAGATCTGGTGATCTCGCAGGCCAAGGTAACATGTCGACACTCTGTAGAGCACGTTGCGAGACAACAGCGGTATGAGGGCGAGCGTTATCCTGTTGAAAAACTCCCCCTTGAATGCTGTTCATGAATGGCAGCACTACAGGTTGAATTACCAGACTGACGTACAAATTTGCAGTCAGTGTGTTTGGTATAACCACAAGAGTGCTCCTGCTGTCATAGGAAATCGGTTACTTCAAGGACAGCTCCGAGCCAGGCGCCCTGTAGCGTGCATTCCACTGACTACAAGCCATCGCCGTTTGCGACTCCAGTGGTGTCAAGCCAGAGCTCATTGGAGGACGGAGTGGAGATCTGTTGTGTTTTCTGATGAAAGCAGGTTCTGCCTTGGTGCCAGTGATGGCCGAGTGTTGGTCAGAAGGAGGCCAGGGGAACGCCTGCAACCAAACTGTCTGCGGCCTAGACACACTGGACCTACACCTGGAGTCATGGTCTGGGGAGCAATTTCCTATGACAGCAGGAGCACTCTTGTGGTTATACCAAACACACTGACTGCAAATTTGTACGTCAGTCTGGTAATTCAACCTGTAGTGCTGCCATTCATGAACAGCATTCAAGGGGGAGTTTTTCAACAGGATAACGCTCGCCCTCATACCGCTGTTGTCTCGCAACGTGCTCTACAGAGTGTCGACATGTTACCTTGGCCTGCGAGATCACCAGATCTGTCTCCAATTGAACACGTATGGGATATCATTGGACGACAACTCCAGCATCATCCACAGCCAGCACTGACCGTCCCAGTATTGACAGCACAAGTACAACAAGCATGGAACTCCATACCACAAAGTGACATTCGAAACCTGTATGACACAATGCATTCACGTTTGCAGGCTTGCATTCAAAATTCTGGAGGTTACACCGGCTATTAATTTAACAGTATTTCACATTTGAAATGCATTTTCTTGAGCTTAAATTAACCTGTGATCTTGAAAATTTAATCAATTAAACATGTTAACTTGACAAATGCATTGTCCAAATTTCATTACTCTACAATAATTTTTTCTTGGTGTTGGGATTTTTTTTTCCGTCTGTGTATTTTAAGCAGGCAAGGCAATCATTTTCCACTGTAAGGAGGAAATGATTAGCTCCAATTTAAAGAATGATAAATTAAATAGCGAACCATTTAATTTGCAAACAAATGAACATTATTTCTGCAAACAAATCTGGCTGCCCCCCTTTTTATCCCTTTGTTACCTACACGTGTAGGTCCCACACTGTCGTAGTGCGCTGGAACCAGCGGTGACCAAACTCTTGTATCACAATACACTCAGTTCCCACATACCAGAGATGTGCAAGATACCTCGAAAAAAGTATTTGAATACAAGATACAAGATACATTTAAATAATGTATCTTAGATATCAGATACAAGATACTTTTGGAAAAGGTATTTGAAATACAAGATACAAAATACATATTTTCTAGATACTTTTTTAAGATAAAATACTTTTTTACAAAATGTATTATTTTTATTTAGAAACATATTTTACTACAATGTACAACTGTTCCTTAAGGTCTTAAATGAGACTTAAGTATAATAAGTTTTTCAAACATCTCATCACTCATTTTTCTTCGGTGGGTCTCATTATTATCCCCCCGAAAGAGAAGAGTCGTTCCACAGGTGCGGAACTTGGCAAACAAGTGTTATATTTTTAAAATATTTTCTTGATTGTTGGATAAGTATTTAAACTTTTTAGGCAGATGTCCTTATTATTAAGGTATTGAAGTGTTTCTAAGTCAGCGGTGCTGCCAGTAGATTCTGTACTGTCGCCACTAGTGGCACTACCAACAGAGGAATCAGAGTCATCAAAAAACATGTAATAAGATTCGTCTTTTGACTTCTTTCTTATATCCTCTCCACTACTCTTTGAAACCTCTGATTTTTTTATTTTCAGATCGATTAATTTTCCGTGTTTCAATCAGGATAAGCTCTTTTACATGCTCTTTAAACATTTTTAGCACCCACTTCATTTTAAAAAACGGATGGGACACTGAATCTAATATTGCATCATTTGCTGCAGGCTCAAATTGCAAAAACTTTTTGAAACGTTTATTTAAATTTTCTTCAATAACATCTAACAAAGTGCCACAATATCTTAGATTTTCCATTTTAAGGCATTTAACCATATGCCGGATTCTCATTAGTTCGGGTAGTAGACAACCATAGTAGGTATCTTTATCACCTTGCAGACTTTGAATAGCTTCTGCTATAGGTTATGAACAATTTACATATTCCCATAAAAATTGAAGTTCATAGTCCTTAAAAGCTGATAATTTAAGGCTTTTCATGGTTTCATTGAGACGCTCCTACACTGATAAAAGGTCTTTTATGGAATTATAATAAGAGTTCCATCGGGTTGCGCATGGAGAAGTTGGTGATTTACCCGTCAATTCCAAATATGTTTCACATGCCTTTGGTGATCTAGAACATAAATTCCAGAGTGCCTGACACTTCGCTAAAGCTGCATCATGCACTTTTTTATAAAAATTGTTTTTCAGTCTTGCTTGTTCAAAATCTGTACTGGCGACCAAATGCAAAGTGTGCATAGCGCATCTTTCATGTCCTGGTAGCAGACAGTTATCACTTTCCGGTTCTGAAGAAGAAGTTGGAAATGGTTGTGTTAGCAGATCATCATCTTCATTATCTTCATCTTGTGGTTTTGTTTCAAGATATTCTTTATGCGAAATGTTTTCAGGATTTGTGGCTGAAATTTCTGAATCTGATTTTCCAAATACTTCGAAGGCCTTTACCATATTTGATCCATTATCTGTTACCGTTTTAACAAGTGAAATCTAATCCGGTATATACCTACTTAAATAAAATTAAAATGATTCGTTTATTTATTTACTTACATTTCGATGCCATTGTCCTCGATTATGATTCACTAAAAATTCTATTTCGACATACCACACACGATTTAGCACGGTAAAATATGGCGCGGACCAAAGACAACATACAATAGACAGGCAGGTGTTCGTTTATGGTTTTCACAGTTCACAGGTATGAAGGAAGGCAAAGATAACTAGACCCTATAACAGTGTTTCCCAACGTGGGGCCCACGCCCCATAGGGGGGCAATTTGGTTTTTTTAGGGGGGCAATTTAGAAATTGACTTGATACGACTTTACACTTTCTCTTTGGGTTATTTAAATGCAATGCTAGATATAAGTACAAAATATAGCAAAAAAGCAAATTCTTAAAACAGTGCTGTAAATAATTATTAGGTATAGTTTCGTTTGATGTTAGCAAAATATATTATCTGGATGATTTGAGTCGTCAACTTGACCTTTTGGGGATTCACCGCTTAATGTGCCGCCTGTCTCAACCTTTTATCAGTAAATGATTTACTGATAAAAAAAGAAATCGACTGCATATATCACAACGTGGAGACTTGATATTAAAGCTTACTAAATTGCAGCCTAATATAAAATCTCTAGGTAGCAAGCATCAAGCGCAAGGATCACACTAAATTGCCATAATAAATCTTTATTAAAAATCTTTTGAATTTTAGTATTTCATTATATGTTTTTTAATTTTACTTACTGTGTTCTATGACAATATTAAAGTGTTTTTTTCTTTCAAAAACCATCCTATATGAGTTTCTTTAATAACAAATAATTTTTTTATTTAAAATTATGTATGGGGGGGCAAAAAAAATGTTAAAAGTGGGACATGACCCAAAAAAGGTTGGGAAACACTGCCCTATAACCTTGTCTTTTGATGTACGTTAATGAATTTTACGAATGTATTCCGTTGTTTTTATGATGCCGTAACGTAAAAATGCGGAAATAGTATTTAGTATTTTCAAGATACAAAGATACAAAGAAAAAGTATCTAAATACAAGATACAAGATAAAGATTAAGAAAAGTATCTTAGATACAAGATAAAAATACGTATTTTGTATCTTGTATCTGTATTTCAGATACTTTTATCTAGATAAGTCACATCTCTGCCACATACATTCCCTCAAGACTCTCTGCAATAGCTATAGTATTATTATTATTTTGCTAATGACTTTACGCCTCGTTGACGTCCAGGTCATTAGAGGCTGAAACGACTGGGTACAAGGAACGGAAAAAAATTCGCCCATGGTCTTTCTAAGGAAACATCCCGTCATTCGCCTGGAGTGATTTGGGGAAACCATGGAAATCTCAAATCTGTATGCCCGGATGGAGATTCGAACCCACTCCTCCCGAATGCGAGGCCAGAGCGTTACCGTTCACCCACCGCGTACTTTCAAACCTTTCCCTGCACCCTAACGAATTTTAACTCCTTCCCCGAGCTTATTGTCAAACTAGTAGTTACCCGCGATTTCGTACGAGTGGACTTAAAATTTTATTGCTAGAACTGGATTTGGAAAGCTGTAATTTACGTAAGGGGGCATCCATAAATTACGTGAGATGTTTTTCCGGATTTACGGAGCCCCCCCCCCTCTGGTGAGACTTCGTGAGATCTGGCCCGACCCCCCCCCTCCCCTCTGGTGAGATGTGGTCCGCGAGAACCCCCCCCCCCTACAAATCGACCTTACAACATTTTGAGACTTTTTTTTAGGTCTCTCCCTTCCAAAGCCGGTTACACCCCCACTTTACGACGAAATACCCCCCCTAAAATCGACTTTCGCAATATGTGTAGATTTTTTATTTTATTTTAATTTTTTTTAGCTCTACAGGCAAACAGTGTTTAAAAAACCTCATGTGAGATTTCCGTAACCCCCCCGTTGGTGAGATTTCACCAGACCCCCTCCCCCTATTTCACTTCACATAATGTATGGACGCCCCCTAAAGAGATTCTCAAAAAGTATGGAGTCTTGATAATGTGACTGGGAAGCTATCACCATACCATCCACAACTGAACCGGTCTCACGAAGAGAACCAATTAGCAACATGTTAAAAAATAGCAACAAATTGAGAAAGGCGTGGGGAGGTTTATCTGTCGGGAAACTACCTATCAAAGATCCACCGGTAGATTTTTGTTTGTGGTTTAAAATCATGTCACTTTCTGGCTACAGCTTATGCCAATACCGTTTCGTACATAACATTATAGTTTTGCTGGCCTTTGGTAAGATATATAGCCTTTGCGGGATCGAAACTGCTGAGCTAGCTACATATAACTGTCCATGGAAAAACACGTCTTTTCTAAGTGTATCCCTGCTACTCTCACTGTCTGTCCCTGGGCTTTACTGATAATCATCCCAAAGGCTACACAAACTGTCTGCGAGAGAAACAAAGCCTGAGTGACCGATATGACATTACAGAGACTACACACGGCATCCGTCTCTCTGTCACCGTTAAGTTAGTTTTCAAAATTT
The DNA here is from genome assembly GCA_031002005.1 of Vandiemenella viatica. Taxonomy (NCBI): domain Eukaryota; kingdom Metazoa; phylum Arthropoda; class Insecta; order Orthoptera; family Morabidae; genus Vandiemenella; species Vandiemenella viatica. The sequence goes on along the minus strand of CM061918.1, from coordinate 140,291,519 downwards.
CGCAATAAAACATCTTGTTTATCGCGAAAAAAGAAACCTGTGTCCTTCCTAATGATACATGATATTTCCTCTTCGAATTACATCAAGATATGTTCAGCCGTTTAGTCGAGAACATGTAACAAATAGACAGAGTTACTTTTTCATTTATGATATTAGTGAAGATTTATTTATTTCGTATGGCAGAGAAATACAAAAACAATAACTACATTAACTTACAATAAATATAACTATTACTACAGACTGATGTCCAACGATTGCAGCCATTCAGTTCCTTCTGTTGTTGCTTCGTGAATTTGATTCTTTGTACGACTGAATCTCCTGAGAGGGCATTCCTTGGGGATGTGGTGAATGGTTTGCTCATAGTTACCGCAGTCACAAGAAGGATTCTCTGTCATTCCTCACTTGTACAACCAGTAGTTGCATCTACCGTGGCCTGTTCTCACTTGGTTCAGTGCCGTCCAGGTTTTCCTAGGAAGGTTGAATCCAGGAGGTTGTCGTGTAGGGTCTTGGATTAGCGCCTATTTGTCGGGGTTGGAATTTGTTTAGTGAAGATGATGTACCAAGATGCTGAGGCTATATTGCCGTCACGTATAGAACGCTTATGTTCAGGTTTGGTGAGAGTTCATCTAGATAAATAATTTTTTATTTCGCTTTTGTGGTTTAGCACTGTCTGTCACAGTTAGTTCCCGGTTATGGCCGAAGACGGGTACTCCCCGAATCTGCGCCTGTGAGCAACAAGTGTTTGTCTGTCTGTCTGTCGTACTCTCACGAGGTGGTCGACGGGAGGGGAGTCCCCGGCCAATCAGAGGGGGCGACACGCGCACAGCTAATTACACTAATGGAAAATGTAACTGGGTGAGTTCTGGGGTGGGGGTGACACTTTAAGAGGGCTGAGTCACCGAGCCTCCCCGGCTTACCTGAACATGGCTCCCTGGATTACTGTGGAGAGCTAAAGCACGACGGAGGCAGCGCGGATCCAGATCCAAATAATAATCCCAGCACAGCGGCAGACTTCAGTACGGGATATTTGCGTAGCAAATAGTTTCCTTCTGATAGTATTAGTTCTCTTGAATGATAATCAAGCACCCAAGGTACCAATAAAAATTGAGAAAAAAAATTATGTTCTTAAGGAAATACAGTTGCAAGAGCGTGCGTGATTATTTGTGTAGGTTGTTTTGTGTGTTTGTTTGTGTGTATGTTTGTTTGTGTGTATTTTGTTTGTTTCAACCGTGAGTCCGTGATACGATTCTCCGTGTATGTGTGTGTTTCTGTGTATGTATTTCCGTTTGTGTGCCTATGTGTTTTTTTCTGTATATTTGTTTTGTGTGTGATTGTGTTAAAATATATGAGTGTTATGTGTGGGTATGTGTATATGATTCCCACCCTGTGTGTGTTTGTGTGCGTATATTTACGCGTGTTTGTGTGACTCTTTGTGTGTGTATGTGTTTTGTATATTTATTTTGTGTGTGATTGTATTAATATGTATGTATGTATATTTGTATGTGTTAAGTGTGGCTCTGTGTATATGATTCTGTGTGTGTGTGTGTGTGTTTGTGTGCATATATTTCCGTGTATTTGTGTGACTCTTTGTGTGTGTATGTGTTTTGTATTTTTCCGTATATTTGTTTTGTGTCTAATTATATTCGTTTGAATGTATATGTATGTATGTATGTAAGTAAGTTTCCGAGTTTGCGCGTGTATGTGTCTTTGGAACTGTGTATGTTTGTTTATATTTATCCCTGTGTCTTTGTGTATGTATGTGTTTCTGTATGTGTGTCTTGTGTCTATATGTTTGTGTATGTGCTTGTAAATAATGCTCGAAGCTTCTGTATACACAATGGAGAAATAAAAGAAACAAAGTTATTGGCTGAATGGCTATAAGGCCGAATGCCATGTTAAATGGAAAAAAAAAACTTCAAGTGAATAATTTTGGTGATTGGGTAAGCTACCTCCTTACCGGTTAAGCTACAGTTAAGCTGCATTCAACAGATGAATTAATTACCTGTTAAGTTCTGTAATGTGTCCTTGTATTGCACAGTGGTTGTAGATAGCATGTTCCGCCAGTGGTATGCGAATGCTTGAAGATGGCGCTAGCCGGCGACAGAGGGGTGGCTTATTGGGTCGCATTCTGCAGGCGCAATCATGCGACCGCCTGCTTTCGGTCGGCCGATCAAGGGAGCCGCATAATTGGCGGGCGAGAAATGGGGGAGGAAGAGGGGGGGGGGGCAAACCACCCTCGGAAACAACGACCGATAAAGCGTAGGCTAGACTAGAGTCTGACACCTTCACTAAATAAGTAAGGTCTTAGTTTCTTAAATTTTGAACCATTCCCCCCATTCCCCCCCCACCCCTTGGTGTGATTTGTTTCGGGGGCGTCCATTAATTACTTGAGGTGTTATTTTTTTCAAATTCTGGACCCCCCACCTCTGGTGAGATTTGGTGAGATCTGGTCGGCCCCCTCCGTAAGATGGAGTGAAAATTTGACGGGACTAACCCTCCCCCCTTTTCCGATATTGTTTGGTGCTCGTTTGTGGACCTTCTATTTTTTCCGTTTTTTTTTTTTACCTCTACTCTCCTTCAAGAATTTCAGAAACTCACGTGAAATTTCCGACTACCGCCCCCCCCCCTTTTCTTGAGATTTCGCCGGACCCCCGCCCCTATTTCACCTCACGTAAGATGTGGAGAGTCTAGGAAAAACATACTACATTTCTAAAAGAAATATATAGTATTTTATGGAAAGAGTAAAGACGTCAAAAGGGCATGTATTTTACTTATTTATTTTTATAAAAACTATATTTTTTGCACTTTTTAAAATCTTTTAACAATTTTCGTCTACAATAAAACCGTCATATGCATTATCGCATTTGATTTTTTAACTAAGATAGACAAAAGCTCATTTTTTTATTAATCAGATACTCTGTCTTCTAGACATTTCGAATTCATGATTATCCTTTCCGTGATTGCCGAAATGGCAGACATGGAGAGCTGGGATGAAATAATCATGAATATATTTGATAAATAATTTTCGGTATATTTTAAAATATGCTGCCATATCTGGCCTGTGGTTCTGTCAGTAAACGTACTATAATTTTTTTTTTTTACTTTTGCATAGATTTCGTTTAATACTATTATTTCTTAGTTCGTCTGTTTTGATACTCACATTTTCTCGTAAATTTAGATCTTCTAATACTGTCTCCAGGGGCGTACCAACCGGATATGGCGCCTAGGGCAAGCATCGAAGTTGCGCCCTTTTGTAAATTATCTAAATATAAAACAAAATAACAGATACACTAAATAAAATAATCATAAATCTTACAGAATACTTTTATCTTCTGTTTTAGATCAAAATTAAGGAAATTAATAATTATCTCAAACTTGCACCTTCCGTGCCTTGTACGATGCAAATAGATTAATAACATTTTCGAAATCTGTTTCTTCGGTTTCTTCTCGATCTATACTGAGCAAAGCTAGGTCTCATAACCTTTCTTGGCTCGTTGTATCTCTCAAATACGAAAGTATTAGTTTTAGCTTACTGAAATACAGCTCGCAACTTGCGATGCATATTGCAATCGTAAGTATAATCTGAACTGAAATGCGCAAATCCGGAATAAAACGCTCTCATCTCCGTACTGAACTATGAATTCAAGAAGCTCTTCAGATCTCTTTATGGTTACACTTTTTTGTGGATAACACTATTCGAACATCCAATATTTCTTCGTACAACAATTTAAGAACAGAAATCTAAAAAAAAATCTTTTTAAATGGTCACAACCGTCAGTGTTGTAACATAGTTTTTTAATATCTAGGAGAAATTCAAATCTGGCGTCGTTTTCATGCAGAAGACTGAACGTTTCCTTCATTTCACACGCAATATAATCCAGCTATCCCTTCAGAACTCGTTCTGTTCCTTCCTTAGCAGTAAACCAGCATCTTTCAACCTCTGTTTCATATGTAAAGCGGGCTAGGAGGCTTTTATATCTAAGACAGCATCATGAAAATTCATGCTAGGATCCTGGATTTGCTTTTGAACACGGTGAATATGAGCGAGTACATCTTTCCAAAATCCTAACAAAGTCGGAAAATTGTAGGACAACAAACGATTATATATAGATGTCTTGCTTCACTTCTTGTTCCACTAGTTTGATTGCCATCGTCTGTCATGTCTTAGAGAACTTTCAGAATATCTTCAATGTATTTTTTAACTGACTTAACTGCTTCCATCCCTGCACTCCAACTTTCAGATTCTGATTTTACAATCACAGGCAAGGAATTCTTGTGTTAGTCCCCACCACATAGTGGAACAAGAATACACAAATAGTTTCAAAAAACGTGACCATTATAGTATCCTGCTTGGCTACAACTACACCAACCAATTTGAGTATACGAATACCGTAATTCACAAATATCGCCAGATTATTATCATATATATTATTTCTATAAGGTATTTTTTGTCACAAGCCTGTATCTTCTTTCATACTTAACCGAAATCAATGAATGAGGTGTCATTTTAAAGCTTATGGTCTCCACTTTGGTCACATCATATTTTAAGAAATGAAGTTTTCGGTATTCGACCCTTAAAGGGCAAAAATGTCAATCTTTCTAAAATGCTGTTTTCTGTGTTACGAGTCATTTATCTCCCAGGATACATATATGAAATCGTTTAATGTAGTATCATTTTAAAGATTAAGATCTCCGCTTTAGTGACGTCATATATTAAGACAGATATTTTTCGTAATTCGACCCTTAAAGGGCAAAAGTATCAATATTTTTGCAATACGTAATTGTGTCACGAGCGATTTATCTCTCTTAATATCTAACCGATATAGATAAATGAGGTATCATATTAAAGATCGAGGTCTCCGCCGTGGTAACATTATATTTCAAGAAAAGAATTTTTCGTTTTTCGACCCTTAAAGGGCAAAAATTGCGATTTTTCTAAAATTCGTTTTTTGTATCTCGAGCCATTTATCTCCCTGGATATCTAATCAAAATAGATAAATGAAGAAGGATTATGAGGAGTAATGTCTCAGCTTTGTGACATAATATTTTAAGAAAGAATGTTTTTGGAATTCAACCCTTAAAGGGAAAAAGTTTAAATTTTTCAATAACGTATTTTTGTGTCACGAGCAATTTATCTCCCTTAATATCCAACCGATATAGATAAATGAGGTATCATATTAACGAATAAGGTCTCCGTCGTGGTAACATTATATTCTAAGAAAGGAATTTTTCGTTTTTCGGCCCTTAAAGGGCAAAAATGGAGATTTTTCTAAAATTCGTTTTTTGTATTTCGAGCCATTTATCTCCCTGGATATCTAACCAAAATCGATAAATGAAGAAGGATTATGAGGAGTAATGTCTCAGCTTTGTGACATGATATATTAAGAAAGAATGTTTTTGGAATTCAACCCTCAAAGGGAAAAAGTATAAATTTTTCAATAACGTATTTTTGTGTCACGAGCAATTTATCTCCCTTAATATCCAACCGATATAGATAAATGAGGTATCATATTAACGAATAAGGTCTCCGTCGTGGTAACATTATATTCTAAGAAAGGAATTTTTCGTTTTTCGGCCCTTAAAGGGCAAAAATGGAGATTTTTCTAAAATTCGTTTTTTGTATCTCGAGCCATTTATCTCCCTGGATAACTAACCAAAATCGATAAATGAAGTAGGATTATGAGGAGTAATGTCTCAGCTTTGTGACATAATATTTTAAGACACAATGTTTTTGTAATTAAACCGTTAAAGGGAAAAGTATACATTTTTCTATAATGCATTTTTGTGTCACGAGCCATTTATCTCCCTTGATATATAACCGATATAGATAAATGAGGTATCATAGTAAAGATTAAGGTCTCCGCCATAGTAACATCATATTTTAAGAAAGAATTTTTCGTTATTCGACCCTTAAAGGGCATAAATATCAGTATTTCTAAAATGCGTTTTTTGTGTCTCAAGTCATTTACCTCCGTTGACAATTAAACAAAATTGATAAACGAGGTATCATTTAAAAGATTAAGGTCTTCGTAATGTCTTCGGTTCTGTTACCACATTTTAATAAAGAAATTTTTGAAAATTCTAACCTTAGAGGGCAAAAGTATTAATATTTTTACAACGCATTTTTCTGTAATGAGCTATTTATTTCCCTTGATACCTAATCGAAATCAATAAATGACGTATCGATTTAAATATTAAACTATCCACTATCGTCACATCATATTTTAAGAAAAAACTTTCTCCAAATTACACCCTTAAGGGGCAAAAATAACATCATTTCTCAAAACTTTTTTTTACCTTACTTGATAACTAACCGAAATCGATAAATGAGGTATCATTTTAAAGACCAAGGTGGCTGCTTTGATCACACCATATTTTATAAAAGAAATTTTTTGTAATTCGACCCCTAAAGGGCAATAGTATCAACATTAGTTATAGAACGTGTTGATTTTTTGAATTTTTGTTTTTATTATATGCCATTTATCTTCTTCGATACCTAGCTGAAATCGATAAATGACATATCGGTTTAAAAATTAAGGTCTCCAGCTAGGTAAAATCATAAATTAAGAAAAAAATGGTCAGAATTTGGTGCTAAAAGTGGTAGCGCGTATGAGATTGTCCAGAGCCAAGTCCCCAGATTTCAGCAACGGATATCACAGAGAAGTCAATAAACTTTTTTTTATTCAACAAGTAGTTTTTCGTATATATTTTTTCTTTTACGGAAACACTGTCGTTTTGCTATACAATTCCAATGTAATTCGCTCAGCAACAAATATCACAGAGATGTTGATATGTTGTGTGCAGTTTGTTAAGGTTGGTTTTATTCTACCAAGGTCAGTGACAGTTTGTCATAAATAAATGTTTTAAATTTTCCTAACTGTTTCATAATATGTTGTGAGTATTTTGCTGTGTACCTATTAGACTAAAAAAAATATTTGCTACAAAACTACGGTTCTACTATGCATTATATTACAAGCATTCAACCTCACTATTCGTTGTATTTTATTCGCGAAATTTTCGCACGGGTCGTCTAGTTTTTGCTTATTCTTTTGTCAACTCCAGTTCAGTGACCAGCCGTCACAGCAGCGCTGTCATAATATTGTAAAAGACAATCCTTTATAGCCACACCGTCTGTCTCAAACTGTTTAAGGATTTCATCAACTAAGCTTCCAGCGTCCTTTTGACTCATCTGGGTGATCCGAGAAAGGATGCTCTAAAGCGTAATCATTTCCTATCAACTTCTACGTATCTCATCACTACGTCTGAAATCTGCTCACGATGTGAAAGGTCAGAAGTAAAATCAAACACCAGACTATAGTATTTTTTTTCGAATGTTTCACAATAAACTATGGCGAACAGTGGTTGACATCAGATGAATGAACTCATTTTGAACATGAGACGAAAAGTAATATGAGGTAATAGGATGATTTTTACTTAAGTAAGATGGTTATTCATGATGGGGTCAAATATGTCCAGAAGCTTTGTTCATCCAAAAAAATTACCAACGTTATGGGATCTGGATCTATCGCATTCACTCAATGACTCTCTGTGACCTCGTAATGCAAGATTTTGAATGGTAAACAATTTGATGCAGTGAAGGATTTTCTTTATTACGTTACGCCATTTTTGTTTTTCTGTATCGATGTAGGTCTAAAGTTCGGCGTCAATATTCCTTCTATTTGCTGCAAAATTTCTTTCAGTTTCTTCCCATTGGGTGAAGCACTCACCATAATTCTTCGCATATTAATGGAAAGTGAGTCATTCACGTATACCAGATACAAAAATCAAAATTTTTTTAGTCAGGGAATAGACTAGCCATGAGCGAGTCACATCTCCACAGTGATTTCGTAGTGTCTTCTTAAACAACTTTTGTCATACAAAGGTTGTTTGTAGGTACGAAATGATCCTCAGTATTTTCAAAATATTTTGAACCCATTTTAATTATTTCTGTTTTCAAACCATCTGTCAGAAATCATTTCCCAGTAATCTTATCAAAGTTCAGAGGGCCAATATAATGCTGTATTTTTACTTCTGGTATGGATTTTTTTAACATCTTCCTCCGTATCACCCCCTCCTCCCCCCACCATGTATGTCTCCTACTAAATTACTAATGTTTTCTTCAACTTTTTCAGTAACCTTAGAACTGGTAGCCTCACTGTTCTAAATGTAGTCACACTCAAAATTATCTAAAGTTACATCCTCTTCGTCTTGTGCTAAATTAGTCTTGGATACCTTGGATTTTTATTGTACATGTTGACGTAGGCACTAGCGGACTTCTTGAAGTAGGTACTTACTGGATTTTTGTGTTACTTCCACCTGCAATTTTAGTTTTTTTTTTTTTCGTCCCTCATCCCCCTTCTCTTGTTTCTTTGAAAACAGTTAGTTCATATTGTGTTGATCTTATTGCGAAATGAGTGAGGGTTTTGAAATAACCCGGAATAAATAAATAAATAATAGGTTATTTTTTAAATAAACGATAGGGGGTTGTCTTGGCTCCCACACTTCACGACAGTAAACTGCATAAAGCTTGGATTAGGGCTGTATGTATTGCATTTTTTTTTTTTTTTGAATTGCCTAGAATTCTTTTTTTTGGTGCGAATATTTTCTATCTTCAATAGTTTACCCGAACCACTAGGATTCCACATCAGGTTTCCGAATCGAAGATCATAGCACTATATTGTCATCAGATTCTAGAAGATTCCAAATTTTCAGCCTAATACAATATTTAGAAGTGGGTGAAAACTGAGTTGCCAGATTTGCCTCAAAGTTACCTAGATTAACTTCTAAATAACTATGTATTTACTAAACTAGTAAAAGTGTCTTAAAAATGCTAAACAACCACACTCAAAGTCTCTGAAAGCGCGCTGCATCGGTCGGTAAACCAAATAAAATGTGTTTTACGGTACCTACTAACTACATTTAGGTTTTAGCGTGTTGTGCACTTATGTTATTAATTATTACGGTATTGAAATGAATTTCACTGTAAATAAACACAGTTGGATTCGAGATCTTGTCACTTAAGAATGTTTATTTCGCGCGTATTATTTACTGTAGAAAATAGAATTTCAGTAGATTAATATATGTAGGTCACTTAGTTTTGTTCAAAGCTCTGTACTTGACTGTAATTTAACTTATTATATCGAGTAACTTGAGGATCGCTAGCGATAAATGCAATACAAATAAAATGCACAATTGCGCCACGCCAATACTATCAGCAATTAGCCAATGGAGAAAGTATGGCTTGTATTATATCCCTAGATCAAAACTTGCCAGATTAGGCGCGGGGCAGGGGCCGCTACTATTGGCCCATTCAAGGACACATGGACAGAGCACGTAATATGTCTTCCATGTTCCGATTACCAAAAACTTACACGATTCGCTGTTTACTTACTCCCTGTAGCTGGTTCACGAAAGCTCACCAGCAATGCGCTGGAATATTTGAATATGAATTATGTTGTTGGTGTATTTTGATTTTTAAGTTAAATCAATTTGCCAGTTTTTGCGCCCCCCTTTCAGCGGCGCCCAGGGCACGTGCCCTACCTGCCCCACCCTAGGTACGCCACTGACTGTCTCACAGTCTTGAAATGAAACCTCGTGTTTTAGATGTATTTTTTAAATTTTGCATAACCAACTGCTTTCATCAAAATGAAACCATTTTTAAGATATTCCAGACATATATCAATGAATAACATTAATTAATCAAGTAAGGTGATTTTTTCTTAAATTTCGACCTCCCCCCACTTTTCCTCTCCGTGAGATTTGGTGAGACACAACCCTATCCTCCGTCAAGTGAGATTTACGTTGTAATTTTTATTTATAAATATTTAAATTTATTTGATATGTTCATGTGTTTTTCTTCATGCCTAAGATACGGCTGCAGGATTTCAATGTCTATGTCTTAATTGATTGATATGCAGGTTTTAGGTAATTATTAGTAGCAGAATACGATTCCGCTCCTTTGCCTTTCAAAATATGGCCGAAAGTATTTTTAATTACATTTTTTTAAAATTCAAACAATTTAATTTACTTTTTTCTTTTAAAAAAAATTCATTTCAAAGAGAGAGATGTAGAGAACATAAAAAGTTTGGGTTGCCTGTGCAATTAGTGGTCACAACTAGGGGTTGCCAGCTGTTAAAGATAGCGCACCACACCATTTGTCAGACAACCAAAAGTTCTTATGATCTTTACTTCTCTCTCTGAACACTGCGACGAGACGAGAGGGTGAAAAGCGGTTGGAAGCGTTTGAGATGTGGATGTGGTGGAGGATGGAATAAGCAATGCTGAAGTGCTGGACAGGGTTAGTGAAAGGAGAAAAGTACTCCAAGTAATAAAAGAGAGAGAGAAGAACTGGTTGGGACACTTGTTGAAAGGGGAGTGCCTAGTGTTGTAAAAAAAACGTTTTTTTTTCTGACTTGGATAAAAACATGAAAACAAAATATGAAACCACGTTTTTTCTGGTTGTTGTTGTTGTTGTTGATGTTTAAGGGCGCGTCGACAACGAGGTCATTAGCGCCCTGTTTTTTCTGGGACACGTTTTTTTTTTTTTTTTTTTTTTTTTTTTTTTTTTTTTTTTTTTTTTTTTTTTTTTTTTTTTTTTCACAACTACTAAATCTCAAATTTGTAAGGCATTTATCGTCTAATATGACTGTTTTAGAGTTTATAATAAGTATTTATCTTAATTTTTAAATCTACTATACTTTTCTGCTTCAGTAGAAAAAAAAATTACGAAAATATTGGCAACATTCACTGAAGTTTTCTTTTTTACCAACGGGGACTTCCCAAAGAGGCTAGGTATGCGCGGAAGGCCGTTCCCCGTTGTTGGATTGGTACTCGCTATTTATACTAGTGCTGCCAGCCCTATTAATTTATCTGTAGACCTACGGATCTTTTCAAAAAATTAGAAATTTAAATTTTATCTACTTATTACTTATTGTGCTTTCCTTATATTTGTATACTTGTTAGACTCTAGCGTATAGTGATACTGAGTCATTAAATTGTCAGTAATTATGAATCGTTTCCTTGCAACCGTTGGCGTAAATCAACGATTGAAAAATAAATAAAACTCCTGTTTTGTATGATCATAGATTTAAATTCAAACATAAAAGACCGTAATACAGAATTATCGGCGCAGTCTTTATGCATAGTGCTCACAATTTAAAATTGCAATCTCAAAATCTTTTGCGTTTAATACAAGAACAACCAGTAAAAGCCTCCCGTTCGCTCTCCCTTGTTGCTGTGGTCGTTACCATGGCTACCAATTTCTCCCAGAGTAACCTTCGGTGTTTTATAATTTCTCTAAGGATCTCGTTATGTCACACCCACTCTCTCGCCATCAGCACGCCCTCCACATACACCCAGCGCAGAGTTGTCGGGAAACTTAATTCCAACCCTGCGAATCGAAAATATGAAACTTCCTTCACTTTCGATGTTTCTATTTGAAGTTCACGCAATTAATGGCAGTCCCCTTATCTTCACATTACAATTCTACTGACGTGAGGACGCCGCTAAAATCAATACCAAGTGTGGGGGAGACAATCGCAATCAAATAATCGACAGCTTCTGTCGATCTTGTTTCAAACTCCAATAATTCGACTAAAAATATACATAGCGCCGCCATCTTGGTCTCGTTTTAAACATGACAGTTTTTGTCAGTACCGCTTAGACATACGTGGCGACCGAACTTCTCGAATTGCGCACAAAGCGAGGCCACAATTGGCGACCCTTCGGATTCGACACGATTACGTAATCGGGATGATTGTCGACATTATTTCCGCTACTATCAGTCACCCTTTGCTTTATATTTTTTATCGCACTACTCTCTCCGTGTTTCTTTCCTGCCGTTCAGTAACTTCTCAATATCCTCAGCCCGCTCTGCTAACAGAACAACGTCATTAGCAAATCGTAGCATAGTGATTGTTTCCCTATAACACCCGTGCCACATTCAAATTTCTCATTCACCTCCTTGATCACTCTTGTGATTGGTGAGTTATGTGAACCAGATTGTCATTATCGGGGGTAAGCTGTCTACCTTGAGGCTAATTTAGGGCAAGCCGCGTTTTCCTAATGCTTTGTGTAATTCTAACCAGTCTGTCTCGTACTTCGGAACGAATCAAAACTCGCATATAAATTCTCTGGTGAAGCTATGCCGTTTGTAAAACAAACGCAGTTATTCCAAGCACGTCAGTATTTATTTTAAAAAACAAAAAATAAACAAACAAAAAACCAAACAAACGCTGAAAATTATACCTCGCAATTATGGAAACAATAACCCTCGGTGGATTTTTATAAAAATAAATGTATCGTTTCCGGCAGTAATTAAAATCAAATATGGTGGCGCGTGGGTTTTTTCCGCCATTGTAGTTTTGGTGGATATTTTCGTAAACACTTCGCGTGGGACGTTTTAATTTAAAATCCGATACGTACGGACTAGATGGTCACTGCACCGGAAGCAGTAATTAATTTATGAATTTATTAGAACGCAAGAACGCTGTTTCGTCATTCAAATCTGTCAAAGCGATTTGTGCTGAGTAACAATCCCGTACCACCACACACATTATTTCTAAAAAAAAAAATTGTGGTCTGCCATCTTAACCAAAATCGACAAATGGGGTATGATTTTAAAGATTAAGTTCTCCACTTTTGTAACATCATTAATCAAAAAAAAATTTTTTTTTTTAAATTCAACCCGTAAATGGCAAAATTGTGAAGAATTAAGGTCCTGAGTATGCGATAGTTCAGAATCAAACCACTACGCTTCGCTGGCACCACATATTTACATCTACATCTATACTCTGCAAATCACAAATACTGTGGGCGGCAGAGGGTGCTAAGCACCAGTCCTAATTCTGCGCATTCCAATCCCGAACAGATCGAGGAAAGAAGGAATGCATAAATGAATCAGTACGGCATCTTATTTCTCTAATCTTATCCCTCCTGTCATTGCGACCTAAATAGGTTGGCGGAAGAAGTATTTCGTTGCACTCGTAAATTAAAGAATTTCGCATATTCTCCAACAAATTCAAACGAAAACGACGTCGTCTGTCCGCCAAACAATCCCAGCCCAACCCACGGATTAGCTCTGTGACACTTACGTAAGGACTGTAACTAGCAGTCACGAATCGAGCGGCTTTTCTCTGTACTTTCTCTAATGTGTCAATCAATCCCTTGCGATACGGATCCCAAATTCCACAACAGTATTCCAAATCCGGACGCACTAGTGTTTTGTACGCTATTTCCTTTGTATGGGCATTACAACTTCTCAAAATACGTCCTATGAATCGTAGTTTGGAATTAGCTTTGCCTACGACGAAAGTTAGGTGCAAGTCCCTTTTCATGTTGATTTGTACTGTTACGCCTAGATACTTCAGGGAATCCACAGTGTCAACAACTGAATTGTTAACTCTGTACTCGTGAGCAAATGGGGTGTTTTTTTATTAGTTATGTGCATTGCCTTGCACTTTTTACAGTTAAGTGTAAGCTGCCATTCACGACACCACTCCGAAATAACATCCAGATCGCGCTGAATTTCTAAGCAATCGTCGGAGCACCTCACTTCCCTATAAATAAGTGCATCATCAGCAAAAAATCGCATCCTGCAATTAACGTTGTCACCGAGATCGTTTATTAAAATTAAGAAAAGAAGTGGTCCTATTACACTTCCTTGAGGAACGCCCGAAGTAACATCTAGTTTAGAAGAGGCTTCCCCGTCTACAACGACATACTGTGACCGACCAGTTAGAAAATCGAGTATCCATTCGCAAATCTGATCAGATATACCGTACGCTCGGATCTTCGCTAAGAGTCGATTGTGTGGTACAGAGTCAAAAGCTTTCTGAAAATCCAAGAAAATAGCATCAACTTGTGATCCTGCATCAATAACTTTCATTACGTCATGCGAAAATAGAGCCAGTTGCGTTTCACATGATCGGTTCTTCCGAAATCCGTGTTGGTTTGCTGTAAGTAACTCGTTTTCATCTAGAAACTTCATAACGTTAGAGCATATGACATGCTCCAGAATTCTACTGCAAACAGATGTTAGCGATATCGGTCGATAATTCCTAGGATCTCTCCGATCTCCATATCACGAACATATTGACAAACTGTGTGCGTTTACTATAGTAAGGAACTTTTCAGGTATTTTTCTTTCTGTCAGGCTAACATTTCATCATTTCTAACTGTTACGTAAGGCATTGTTAGTGTTTTGCTACGTACCTGTTTAAGTACCAAACAAACAGTTACTACAAATGGTCCTGGTTTTTTTTTCTCTCTCTTTTTTCCATCTTACTACAAGCCACCAACCTCTCTACATTTGTACCCAGTGCCTTTGTTTTGTTCCTACAGTCCAGACGTTGTGTGTACTTATCTTGGCATTTGCTCACAAACCCCGAATCTTTGTAAATTATTTATTATTGTTATTATTATTGTTTCTTACTTTACACCTCGCAAACGTCGAGGACATTAGAGACAGGAAAGAGCTGGGGGCGAGGAACGGGATGCAATTCGGCCATTATCTTTTCAAGTAATCATCTCCCCATCTCTAATTTTCAACAATTCTATTGTCACCATTTATGAAGATATACTAAGTGACTAGATATTTGTTATCCACTTATATCTGTCCAGCTTCAATTCACATCCCTGTTTGATACTAAAAAGTAGCTTGACTCATGGTTAACTCTCCAGTTAAAAATTATCGATCGTATAAATATCTATATATTATTACGCTAAGCAAAAACTTCGGATCCCTTTTTAACAATATTGCGCTCACGGAAAAGTGCGAGATTTGGCATAGTTAGAGTTTATACGGAGATGAAGTGCAGAAAGCTAAAATCTATATATGATATGCGCTGTAAATACATTAAATTAAATAAAATAAAACATTTGTTGTTTACATTAATTTGTTTCTTTAATAGCAACGACATTTAGCGATTCTACCAATGTATTGTGTGTTTGGTCACCAGTAAAGAACAAAAAATAATAAGCACAGTTAATACATGTTAGAAATACATTATTAAATAAATCCGTGTGCGTGTGTGTGTGTGAAATCGGATCGGAGCCAACTATCTGACGTGTATTCCCAACACTGAGATACTCCGTGGTCTTTGGTGAAACAAAATAGTCGCATAAAGTAGAGGTAAAGTAATCTTTGAAGTTATGAAAGGAACATTGCGAAAAGGAATGTAGCGATTCTGCCAGTTACTGTATGGTCTTTTTTATTAAGGTTAAACTTTGGTTGAGGGTCTATTGATTTTCAGTAATTTCTTAACTCTTTTTTTTCATTCGGATATTTGCATCTATTTCCATTATGTCTCCATATAGAACATTAACAGGTCGCATAGAGAGACAGAAGGAATATCTACTTGCTTGAAATTCAAAATGACCAAATTTAAATAGTGAACACACAAAATGGTAAAATTATTTTGATGGATACCTTTAAATGTGCACAAAATGTCATTCCAAGAAATTTTTATAGTTTCGAATTTACAATGTAGCTTTTGCAGTGCAAATCAGAAGTTACTTCAGGTGAAAGGACAGCATTTATTTGATGTTGTCATAAATCTAAAGCAATTTTACTGGCCATAAGTAAAAGTGAATATTTTAAATCAGTGTATGGTGGACTGAATTCAAATGAACCATCGGTAAATAGAAAATCAAAAATTACTTTGAAAACATTCATACAGGTAAATACATTTCATCATTTACAATGGTTAGTTCAGAAGCCAAAATGTCTAATACGGTCACGCGTGGAGTGTATCGATTTAATTTTGTAGGTATTGCAGGGAATTAAGGCAAACAACACGACCTAATGATGTATTGGTACACACTCGCAGCAAACAACGTCACTGTATGCAGTATATAGTATATCTATGCTCGCAGCAAACGCAACAGAACAAATTCAAATAACGATAATTACTCTTTCACAAAAGAAAGTAAATAACTTAATGAATTATGGTCGAATTTCGACCCCTGGGTGATCACTAGATTCAATAAATTCTACAGCTATGCCAACAGTAGGTACATTTACTACAAACCCTTCAAATCAACGCAAAAAAAAAAAAAAACGCTAACAGTCCTTTATTTAGTGGAGAGAGTGATGAGGGGATGCACGAGAGAAGTGAGGGAGTTGGGTTACAAAACTTTGGTCAGACCACTGCTTGAATATGGTAGTGTAGTATGGGACCCTCATTTAGAGTATCAAATACAGGAGTTGGAGGGGGTGCAAACAAGGGCTGCTAGATTTGTTTGTGCAAATTATCGCAAAATGCAATCAGTGACGGATATGATAAAAGAGCTTGTAACAGCACTCAAACCAAAAATTAAATGGAATTGTATTTTATGAATCATTTGTAGTAAGCTAGAGTTTGGTTGTATATGATCCTGTATGTTTATTTCACAATTTCCTGTAAATCAGTGTATATAGACTTTTTTATGAAAATAAATTATTTAGAGGCCATTTAATATGTTTACAAAACCGAAATGTGGAAAAGAATTGCTTAAATGTTCGTAATTCCGAGTATTAATGTAAGTAACGATGTCTAAAGGACAATTTGCTACAGTTTAAAATGATTTCTGAGAATAATTTTGTATTTTAAGTAGCTTTAATTTCCATTTCTGACCATTTTGTATTGATTGTAAATGATTATGTATTAATTCTGATTGTTTTCAATATTAATTGACTTTCGGGTTATGCCGCGTTGTTTATTTCATTACCTAAGCTTTCGGCTGCTATCCTCCAGCCTTCGTCAGAGATACTGTTTATGTTGGCATAGCAACGAGCGCCAAGCATCGCAGAGTAAGAGGCCGCTATCTTCGTTGATGTTGTTGGTGTTTTTTAAAATTTCTGCTGCCTCTTTCACAACGCGGCAAAACCCGAAAGTCAATTAATCATGAACCAAGATGGTCGTGGAAGTCTGAGGAATGTTTTCAATATGATTCAATTGTTTAAATGTTGTTAATGTTCGAGAATTATCTGGCGGAAGCTTTTGAAGTGTTCTAGAAATTTCGATAGAGTTTATATAAAGCAATCATCTAAAAGTAAGACAGAGAAGTAGTTATTAGGCAAAGTTTTCACCGACTCAAAATTTTACGACGGCCGTGAACTGTGTTGTATGCGATCTCTGGATTGTATGTATGCATGTAAACAGTATCGTTGACGACGTGTTTTCTCGGTGAATAAAAACAAATGTTAAACTGAACTTTATGGTGGACTGATTAGTTATCTTAATGAATAAACCACCAATAATCTTATAAACTGGAATGGGATTCATTGGAAGACGGGAGTGCTGGCAATGTACAAGGCGTATATTGATAACTAGCTCGTACCCGCGACTTAGTACGCGTGGATTAAGAATTTTTTTGCCAGAATTAAATATACAAAAGTTGTTGGTAACGAAGGATTGGTCCCAAACAATATCGAGTCGGAATAATATGACAGGAAAGCTATCACTATATCATTGTACCGTCGAACCTGTCTCTTGAAGAGAATCAGTTTCCAACATATTTCTGTCACCATTCGATAAGGTCTCAAAATTTCGTGACTACAACTGTTAATCATACTGGAAAAAAATATCCTGCGCCCTTCAAACAGATTTTCTTATCAAATTCCATCAATATCGATATAGCCATTTAGTCGTCAAAACGTAACAAAAAGACAGAGACTTACTTCCGTATTTATAATAATATTACTGTGGTTCACACTCACACACTGACTGCGAACAACACCTGAGGGATCATTATAACGTAAAAAAGTGTACACCTACAACATTGCAAGACTACCTACGATTTGCATCGCATTGCACCCCTAACTTTCTAATATCTACAGTTTAACATTCAATCCGAATAACCTACGGCCCAGGCCTGACTCTTACAATGAAAAACAATTTTTAAAAATCTTAGCCTCCACGGAGATTTTAACCGGAGACCACGACGTTCATAAGGAAGCGCTTTAACCACTGAGCTGCCAGTCCACTACACGGAATCACGGTACGGAGACGTCCATATCCAACGTGTCTGTCTATCGCCGTATTTCGAAGTTATGAGACAACATGTATTAATTATACAGATAATTTTTCAACCAAATTTAGACGGTATTTTTCTTCTTGTTTCAACGGATAAGTTTGCAAAGTTTCATCGAGATCGGATGAAAACTGTGGATTTGTATGAAGAACAAACACACAAACAAACATACATTCATTTTTATATATAAAGATGAGGCATGGAAAGATATTGGCACAAAAATTAAGACTAATGCATGGAGAGCTAGAGACGACTTTGCACTCGCTTTTAGATGTAAGGCAGTGCCAGGTTTTCATTTGCAGATAAGGGATTCAGGAACTGGAATCAGTTTTCCAGACGTCTGGTGAATAAGTTTTCTTAAACAATGAAAAAGTTTGCCATTAAAAATTTTGTCTATGAAACCTATCACCGGGTGGAGATTCTCCGTGGTAATGATAATGAAAGCAGTTCTGGTGAACGTTAGCCCCGCAGACGCAGACGTAGACGGCGTGTTTGGTAGCGGCGCTTTGTAACCGATACGGCGTCGTGTTTGCCTTACATCACCCGCGGGCCTTGTTTGCGCCGGTTAATGGACCCGCTCCGTCGACGCACGGGGACTATCGATCTTAGATCGATCGATTCCGCCTGAGGGAGTCCTGTCACGCCCTGTGCTTCGTCACGGCGGAGTTAAGATCTGAGATTCTTGTCGCAACAGCCTCGCTGACTTCCAGAGACACTACACAACACTGTTACATGTACCGAGGTAAAACATTTACACTCACTATCTAGAAATTAAAATTAAATTGTTAGTTTAGTGTAGAAAACAAAAAAAAGTTTGTTTCTATAAATTTTGATAATAAATAATAGAATTTGGGTACGAACTCCACCTGGTGAAGTAACTTAGAAACCGTTTCAAATCAGAACGGGAGTTCGACAAGGAGATGAAGTATCACCCCTTTTGTTCGATCTTGTTCTGGACAAAATAATCAAACCCTGGGAGAAAGAAGTAAAAGGAATAACCATTGGCAGGCTATTCATAAATAAACTCCACCTGCGGTGTTTGGCCTAGCAATTCTCTCCGACAGATGTCAAGAGAAAATCTACGGCCTTGAAAAACAGCATGAAATTTCAGCTAAATGTGGTCTCCAAATCTCATATCCTAAAACCCACTTTATGGAAGGATCTTCGCGGTACCAACATGGACAACCAATGAAAACGCGATTTGTCAATATCTTTCATGTAACTAAATTCGGATATCCAGGAGAAATTATTCAGCCTGTAGGACTAAATCGTGAAACAAGGAAAAATATCTATATTACAAAAAGCCAATAGAATCACCTGGAAGAGACTATATTAGCCTCTTCCAGTCAAATGTCAACCTCTCCTTCACGTGGTGCACCCTGTTTGCACGGACGAGGCTCTGGCGACTGAAAGATTCCCGGTATAAGGAGTCACCCACTGCTTACCAACGGCCTCCGAAAGGAGGGCGGAAGAGCGGGGAGCGGTTCAGGGCACCCTCTTGCCCTTGGGGTTGGAAATGGCCCCTAAAGGCGGATGAATCAGAAATGATCAACGGCATTGGGATGCAGAAGGTATCGGAAAGATCCAAAGGGTATCCCAAGGACATGTTATTTTCTCAAATTACATATAGTATAAAGTCTTCTCCCTGGATAAAATATTTCGGAAGTAAAATAGTCTCCCAATCGGATCTCTAGGTGGGGACTACTCAGCGAGGAGTTATCAGAATGGATAGAAACATTCTACGAGTCGGAGCGTGGAATGTTAGAAATCTGAATAGGGCAGGTAGATTAGAAAACCTAAAATGGAGATGGACCGACTTAAATTAGATGTTGTTGGGATTAGCGACATTAAATGGAAAGATGCACAGGATTTCTGGTCTGGGAAACACAGGATAGAAAGCTCTCAATGGAGTCACTGGTGTAGGACTTGTAATGAGGGTACGGAAACGTGTGAGTTATTATGAACAGTTTAGTGACAGGATTATTTTGGTGAGGTTAGACACTAAGCCCATCCTAACCACATTAGTAGAAGTGTATATGCCCAAGTTACAGGAAGATGACGAAGAAATAGAAAAAATATACGAAAACTATACCAACTTACAGGCACTTGAATATATGAAGCAGGTAATTGAGGACGTGGTTGTAAGGGGTATGTTGAAATGAAGAGGTTAGCACAAGATAGGAAGGGATGGAGGATTGCATTAAACCAGTCAAGAGACTGATGACAAAAAAAAAGCTATTTACAATACGCGTCAAATTTTATTAGTATTCTACTTACGTATGGCAGTTAACCACGCTGATGGAAAAACACCACAACTTAGCTTTAATAGCATTCGAATCGACTTTGTTAAGATTATTTTTCTGTCCCGGTTTCATATCAAGTTATCCTCCATTACAGTGTCACAGTTCGCAAAGTGACACAAGTTAAATCAACTTCACATCGAGGAGCAAATTAAGGCAGACAGCACTTGTATTATGTTATCCGCTCAGGGGAACGAAGACGCACAGCCGCTATATTAAACGTCAAGGTAGCAGGCAGTCTATTCCCTGTGACCCCTGTTCTGTAGGTGACTAAGACAGCTAACGTGTCGTGCGGGACTGCAGTCGCGTGACGGGCAGGCGCGCGCCGGGTTTGACCTCCGCGCCACTGGAGTGCTGGCGTGTTGTACGGGGCTGACATGCAAGCCTACCAACCTAGCCGTAGCAACCGATACAACACTCAGCGATACGGAAAATTAACTTCTGCGCCAGAGGAGTTCAATTTCGCTGACTGATCGTCTTTGATCAAACGCTGATTGGGCGGAAGTACGGGCGTAGATTGCCAACTTTACCAACGCATATTCCAAACACAGACTGTAAGGAAGTGTAGGAGATAGTATCAGCGTCTTCAAACCAAATGTCAGCGGTATACTGCTCTAAATATGTAGGCTGAACACGTCTTTTTATAGTTCTTTTTTATTTATTTTTTAAATTTACATTCTTTAATTTTTAAAAAAAATTACATACTATACAACCATATAAGTTTTTTTTTCAATTTAGACAATACAATTGTTACAACAATAAACACATAAATGATGTGTCGCATGTTCTGGGATAAGTAGTAAATTTCTTATAAAAATAATTCTTATAAATCAATTTACAGGGGGAAAATAACAACTATGTCATTGTTAATACGTATTACTAAGGCAATGTAGGAAAGATAGTAAGTGAACATCAGTTGTAACAAAGCAGCTCTTTAAAAACAAGTAAAATTATATATTTATACTGATAAACGCCATAATATTGGTAAATTAAAAGTTTAAAGAATTTATAAAAAAAATAATAGCAAGTTTAATAAATATCCTTTGCTCAGGGATGCTTGAAAGGATATACGATCTCTGGAAAAAAAAAGAAGTTCAGAGAATTGTTGAGTAGAGCGAACGACTAAGACAAGATTGATCTAGCAACACATTGAGTTTTGAAATAATAATAGTTGTATTATGAGAAATTTCGAACATTATGTCAGCGTAAAAATAAATGGATTAAATCTTGAGTAGAAACGAACCTGCAAATCTTTGGATATCAAGATTGTCATAAAAACGTTGGTATGAGACAACTTTTAGGCAAACAATCGAAAGGAATAAATTGACCAAGATTATAAACAGAATTCAGTGTAACAAATTATATTTATTTCAAATTACTGGATCGTCATATTTTATGCGACTCAGTTTTGGTTTTGGAAAAACCGTGGCACAAGGAAAGCAATTCTGGCTTTAAGATCAATGCTCGAAGGTTGGATCAAGAAAAACAAAGATACTTTTCAAGCGTTTAGTAATTTAGAAAAAGCTTTTGATAATGTTAGGGGGGACAAGATGTTCAAAATTTTAAAATATCGAGATAGACGAATACTTTATAAACTATATAAGGATCAAGCGGCTATAATAAAAGAAGAGAATCACGAGAGACATGCATCAGTTAAAAAGGGTGTGAGACAAGGTTGTAGTCTATCCCCGTTAATATGACCTTGTAAGCAGAGGAAGCAATAAAGGAAGTGAAAAAAATTTGCTTGTCCTATTAATCTTCAAGGAGAAAAAATCAGTATGCTACGATTTCTATCAGATATATTTCGTAAATCTTTAGAAGAAAGGAAAGTACCTTCTGACTGGAAAATAGCGCAGGTGATTCCCATTTTCAAGAAAGGTGATCGGAGAGATCCTAGGAATTATCGACCCATATCTCTAACATCTATCTGCAGTAGAATTCTGGAGCATGTCATATGCTCTAACGTTATGAAGTTTCTGGATGAAAACGAGTTACTTACAGCAAACCAACACGGATTTCGTAAGAACCGTTCGTGTGAAACGCAACTGGCTCTATTTTCGCATGACGTAATGAAGGTTATCGATGCAGGATCACAAGTTGATGCTATTTTCTTGGATTTCCAGAAGGCTTTTGACTCTGTACCACATAACCGCCTTTTGGCGAAGATTCGAGCGTACGGTATATCTGATCAGATCTGCGAATGGATACGCGATTTTCTAACTGGTCGGTCGCAGTATGTCGTTGTTGACGGGGAAGCCTCTTCAAAGCTAGATGTTACTTCGGGCGTTCCTCAAGGAAGTGTAATAGGACCACTTCTTTTCTTAATTTTTATAAACGATCTCGGTGACAACGTTAATTGCAGGATGCGATTTTTTGCTGATGATGCACTTATTTATAGGGAAGTGGGGTGCTCTGACGATTGCTTAGAAATACAACGCGATCTGGATGTTATTTCGGAATGGTGCCGTAAATGGCAGCTTACACTTAACTGTAAAAAGTGCAAGGCAATGCAAATAAGTAATAAAAAGACCCCGCTTGCTCACGAGTACAAAGTTAACAACTCAGTTGTTGACACTGTGGATTCCCTGAAGTATCTAGGCGTAACAGTACAAAGCAACATGAAATGGGACTTGCACATAACTTCCGTCGTAGGCAAAGCTAATTCTAAACTACGTTTTATAGGTCGTATTTTGAGAAGCTGCAATGCTCATAGAAAGGAAATAGCGTACAAAACACTAGTGCGTCCGCATTTGGAATACTGTTGTGCAATTTGGGATCCGTATTGCAAGGGATTGATTGACACGTTAGAGAAAGTACAGAGGAGAGCCGCTCGATTCGTGACCGCTAGTTACAGTCCTTACGTAAGTGTCACAGAGCTGATACGTGGGTTAGGCTGGGATTGTTTGGCAGACAGACGACGTCGTTTTCGTTTAAATTTGTTGGAGAATATGCGAAAATCTCTAATTTACGAATGCAACGAAATACTTCTTCCGCCAACCTATTTAGGTCGCAATGACAGAAGGGATAAGATTCGAGAGATAAGATGCCGTACTGATACATTTATGTATTCTTTCTTTCCTCGTTCTATTCGTGATTGGAATACTCTAAAATAGGATTGGTGCTTAGCACCCTCTGCCACCCACAGTAATTGTGAATTGCAGAGTATAGATGTAGATGTAGATTTGCTGACGACATTGTCTTGTTAGCAGAGAGGGCTGAGGATATTGAGAAGTTACTGAAGGGCATGAACAAAATACTGAAGGAAGAGTCTGGACTAAATATAAACCAAAGCAAGACTAAAGTGATGAAATGTAGCAGAAATGATACCCACTATTAGATTAAATATAAAAATAGGATCGGATGCGATAGAATAAAGTGAATTCTGCTACTTGGGAAGCAAAATTACAACTGACGGCCGAAGCAGGAATGATGTTAAAAGCAGAATAGCACTAGCAAAAAGAGCCTTCGTGAAAAAGAGAAACCTTTTAGTTTCAAATATTGATCTAGGACTCAGAAAGAATTTTTTTAAAAGTCTATGTGTGGAGCACAGCACTTTACGGTAGCGAAGCATGGACTTTAGGAATAACGGAAATAAAGAAAAAGCATTTGAAATGTGGTGCTACAGAAGGATGCTGAAAATTCAGTGGACGGATAAAGTGCGAAATAAACGAGTTTTGGAAGTGATGGGCGAGGAAAGAAGTTTGTTGAAGAGTCTTAGAGAAAGAAGAGACAGGCTGGTAGGTCATATTTTGAGACTTGCTGGATTAGTTAATTTTCTGGTGGAGGGAACAGTCGAAGGTAAGAACTGTAGAGGAAGACAGAGATTATAATACATGAAGCAGATAATCGAGGACGTGGGTTGTAAGGGGTATGTAGAGTATGTTAGACAATTGAAGGAGCTTTAGTTTCCTTAACGATTTTGACTCCGCTAGAAACAAGACAAGCTTTCCTTCAGTGTCCATTGATGTCTAACAAAAAAGATTGCTTATAAATCCTTCACTGTTACTACGATACTAACAGAAGGAGACAACAAAAATAAAAATCTTGAAAAAAAAATCAAATAAAACCAATACTAGACATACCGTTGGGAATAGTAATATGTACAGAATAGGCGGCACAAGCAAAAATTTTGGGAATGATATACAATGGATAGCTATTTTGTAGGTTTGTAGTAGGATGTTAGAAGAACCGCTTCATTTATAGACATTGTTTGTTTTTCATCTGATATAGGTACGTAGTAAAACTAAACACTCTGGCAAACGTTAAACATACGTATAACGCAAACTCTTGTGAGTTTACGACACCAAACAATGGAAATTTAACAAGAATTCTTCTCGGGTTTTCTAGCGGATAATTTCTTCTTTCCACAACGTTTCGGCTGCAACCTCCGCTGCCATCACCAGGTGAGACGTCATACCGAAGCTACCACTGCGACGATACAGCACCGACGTTACAATTTATATGTCATTTCAAAACATTTACATTAAAAAATTAAGTTACAAAATGTTTACTTTACAATACTTGTTTGAAAATTTCGATACGTGGTCTTGCTGTGTAGCGGTCATGCGATCAATCCATGTTTACTCCAGCTGAGCCTAGCGTCTTGAATCTGTACTATCGCAATCCCGTGACCTTTACTGTTCACAATTTTGCAATTTACGGCTTGATTTTCGAAAAGTTTCTTTTTAATTAATGATTTTACAAAAGAGGAGAACTCAATCTTTAAAATGGTACATCATTTATCGATTTTGTTTACGTGTGAACGAAGGAAGATGGATTTAGTAATTTATGTGGAAATAAAATCAGATTCAATTATTTATTTGGAAATTATTCCCAAATAAAATCGAATGCGCTATTTATTTGATATTTCCTGGTTATTCAAAGAGTGCTGTGGGGGTAACCAGTGTAACTAATACTCCGGGAATTATCGAGACTTGCCGAAGATTGCCGAGCTATGGAGGTGATCGCAGTCTCCAGGCACTTATTTTTTTTACTTACGGCTTTACGCCTCGTCGCGGCTAAGGTAATTAGAGGCGGGATGCGACAAAGGACGGGAAGGAATTCGGCCATGGCCTTTTTGAAGGAAGCATCCCGGCATTCGCCTGGAGTGATTTGGGGAAACCATGGATAACCCAAATCTGGATCTCCCGGACGGGGTTTGGAATCCGCGTCCTCCCGAATGCGAGACTAGAAAGTAACCGCTCACCCACCACGCTCGGTTCTCCAGACACAACGCATTTTTATTGAAATGGACTAGTGTGTTTTCGTGTGGAGACGGGGCCGCGTGTGTTTGTGTCTGTTTACGGCCGCCACATCGTGTTGTTTGTCTCCGGCCAGCCACCTGCGGCGACGTCTCGAACAAATCCGTCGATATATATACACGAACACGTATCGACTTGGCCGGCCGGGGACTCCCCGGAGAGAGTCGCTATAGCTGTCAGCTCCCTGGGGAGGAGGAGGGAGGGGGGTGTCTGCACGTGGCAGGCGACACGTGGATCGCGCAGAAGAGAAGCACTCAGTGGGGACGCCTTAACCCGGGGACCGATCATACATGACCCCTGTGTCACATTGCCGAAGGATGGCAGGTATATGCGGTGATAGTCCCTATACACTCTATCTAGCAACAGCCGCTTCACATATAAAGTACGTGCGCCTACCTCAGCTATACTCCGTTCAGTTAGCAGAGGCGGATCAAGGTCAGTCTCTATCCCCACTCCGCTGCCCCTAGGGAGTGTCCATTAAGTACGTGAGGTGTTTTTTTCGTAACTCTAGACCTCCTTTGTGGTGAGATTTTGTGAGATCTGGGGGGGGGGGCGGTCCACCCCCACCCCCAACGTGTGATAGACCAGGTGATTTTGGAGACGTGAGATTTCCGTCGATCACCCCCCTCCCCTCCATTTGAGTTCACGTAACTTATGGACACCCCTTACCACTATAAGGGTTGAAAGGGGTTAATGCAGGCATTGGAGGTCTAAAGAAGAGCCGCCTGATTCATGACAGGGATACATCGCTGGAGGGAAAGCGTAAGTGCGATGCTGAAGGAGTTAGGTTGGGAATACCTGGAACACCGAAGGCGTTGCTCTGGACAGAAGCTGATTGAAAAATCCACAACATCATCATTCTCCAGCTCCAGTTCTTCCTGTCCATGAATAGCTGATGTTTATGAATAGTCCTCCAATAAAGTTTTCCAGATCCTTCTCGATTTGTGATTTTATATATAACTCCGTCTGCAAACAACTGTTTTGGTGAATTTTATTTTATTTTATTCCTCAGACGCGTTTCGACCTTGTGGTGAAGGGCATCATCAGTGGTTGTAAATGTATGGTTTTACACGTGTGTTATTACAGTTACCATCTGCAGTATAATATATACATATATATGCACACACTGTAGTCACATATGTATGTATAATGTATATATATAAAGATTTGTACTGTAGATTGTAATTGTAAGATTTATTTCCAATTTCCTTTGCTCTCAATGACGCTATATGACTGAAATAATTATTTCAGACTCATTCACTAGTTCCAGCTGCATCGAAATATGTCCGACATTGCAAAATGAGCGTTACAGACATGGTTTAATAACAATTCTTTTTAGACAAACAAATGAAGAGAAATGAGTTGGCACAACATTCCGTTCAAAACAATCATTTCTAACGGACCTAGAGGCTATTCTATACCTATAAAATACCGGTCTTGGTCACAATGTTCTATCACGAGGTCACGTCTCGCTATGACGTCATGATTCTCGCCTCTGCTTACAACGACCAGGGATGTTGTTCTAGGTTATGCACGTTATTTAATAACAGTTGTATTTACCTAAGCATCCGCGAATAAACGAATTGACAGAAGACTAAAAGAAAAGTAAGTATTTCGTCTAAACCGACATATTAAATATTAGTTGCTTATATTTATTTAATATTCGTTCTGTGTAGAAGTATTCATTAAATTCTTTTCCCATTGATATGCAAGATGAAAGCCTTAATTTACGATTAACAATGTTAGCGTCAGTTTTGATTAGATTGTTATTTAGCCTGGGTGAGAATTATAACTGACATTTGGCGTTACAGTTTAAACTGTTTTCGTGAGTGTCCTGTTACTGTAATCATTACTTCGTTTGAATGAAAGTAGTTCCACACTGATCGCGATCTGCGCAGCCTGGACCACAGTTAAAACTAATATTACGTGGCATGACGTGAGTTGTTAAGATTTATTTTATAATCCTTTGCATTTACTGACGAGATATTACTGCGCTCATTATTTCAGCCACATGTTACTGTGTCAGCCGTTCAAACGTTGTAATATCGGTCTGAATCAGGTTAACAAAAGAGAAAGGTGTAAGAACCCGTTAATATTTCCGATCAAGTTTACATCGCGATGCATTATTGGCCCTAACATGCGACATGGTGAATATATTAGTTCGCGTACAGTTGAAACATTAATTTTCTGGCGGCAATTTTAGCGGAGTTTGTGGTTAGGTTGACATGTAACCTGGACCAGGATGGCAACTGAAACATGTTACTACAGCACAAGTCACGAAGAACTGCACTGAGATTTATTTTATAACAATTATTTTCAGTTAAGCAACTAAGAGGAAATGACATGCTAGAGCACTCCATTCAGATTGTCATTTCTGACAGACTTTGAGGCTAGTAATTAGACGGACTGATTGATGGTGAAGTGGATTTTCATTGTCTATGCGCGCAGTACTGTCGTAAGTGTTAAATAGTGTTACCTGTCCTTAATTACGAGACGATACTCAGGTGCTAGCGCTATACACAAGAGGCTACACTATAAAGTTCGTCACGATTTAAACACGGAAACAACAAATAAATATGGCAGTAAATTCGCCCCTACATAAAGACCTCAGTTCATTAATTAGCTGCGAGTTTTAAATCCGCAGTTTTAATGCGTGCGTTGCATTTGCGTGTAACACTGTTTTGGCTTCAGTTAGCGCTCTAATTCGGTGATTGGATCGCGGCTACTAAAATTTTATGCCGGCGCGAGCTTTCATTTTAAAAATATTACACAAAGCCTGGTGTTAACGGAGATTATTGCTTCCCACGCGGAAACGTGTTTAGAGTATGCATAATGCGGACACTTCATAATGTCAACAGACGACGAAACACAACTGCTGAACCTCGTTTTGTGCTAAAAGATTAATACTGTGAAACATGAGACAAAAGATTTTTATTGTCTTTTTAACATGTTACCTGTCACAGCCGGGAAAACCCCCTGGAATGCACAGTCACCACCTGTATGTCAAACTTAATGTTTGTGACAAGTGTATATTTTGTTTGTGATAAGTGTGTATTTCGTTTACGAAAAGTGTAATCTGTGTTACATATCATAAGTGTATATTTTGTTTCCGAAACATGTGGTCTGTGTAACGTATGATACTTGTATTTTATGTTTTTGAAACGTGTAATGTGTTTTCTATATGATAAGTGTAATTTTTGTTTGTTAAACATGTGGTGTGTCTTCTGTATAATAAATATACGTTTCGTTTGTAAACTGTGTAATGAGTTTTCTATAAGTAAGGGTATCTTTGATTTGTGAAACATGTGATCTGTGTTCTATACGAGAAGTGTATTTGTTGTTTGTGAAACGTGTTATATGTGTTCTGTATGATCATTGTGTTTTTTTGTGTGTGTTTTTTTTTTAAGAAAAGTGTGATGTTCCTGAAACGTCTAATGTGTGTGTTATACAGGGTGATTCGGGAGGAATGGTAAATATTGAAGGAGATGGTACTATGAACAATACTGAATGAAAAAGTTCATAGAAACGTGTGTCTTATTTCGTTTCGTTTTGTAGGTACATGTACTGGAATTTTATACCTCAGAAAATGATCAAGAGCACACAAATAACTTATTGAAGTACTTTATTCCTGCAAAACCAGACGCATATTTTACAACAGTTTAATTGTTCGAAAATCCCACCCAAGTCCACACGTAGTGTTGCTAAGAGGGCTGCGGAGTGTATTCGAGTCGATGGTGGGATTTCCGAATATTTAATTCAAACTGTTGTAAAATATGCGTGTTTTTTTGCGTGAATAAAGTACTTCATTAAGTCATTTCCGTGCTCTTGATCATTTTCTGGGGTTTATTTTATACATAACCTTCCAAATTGAATGAAAATCCGACACAAGTTTATATGAACTTCTTTGTTCGATATTGTTCTTATTACCACCTCCTTCTTTCCGATAAGGCTTTCTGGGACCATGATTCAATTTCAATTTTTCATCCTTTGTTGTTGTTTTTTTCCTCCTTTCAATCCTATAATCCTTCATCGTTTCACTGTGTTATTTCCTTCTCTCCTCAGACCACTTCGCACCTGATTTCTTTCCTCTTCTGCCTAGGAATCCTTCCAAACTTAACATTTTCTTTCTAAAGATCTCTCTTTCCATATGTTCCTCTTCTCTAATCTTCTTTCCTTCCAGCTCTTTTCGCCAGAGGTAACTGAATATCTTTTTCGTTAGTCTGTTATCGTTCATTCTGTAGATATGTCCAAAAAACATCAATCTCCTTTTCCTTATTGATTCTGTTATATTTTCTATGTTCTGGTATATTTCCTTATTACTTCTTAATTTCCATAGTTCTGTTGCTTTAACTGGACCCAAGATTTTTCTCATGATTCTTGATTCTACTAATTCCAATTTATCCAATCTATAGTTCGTCACTATGCATTCACTAGCATACAGACATTCTACTTTCGCGACCGAGTTGTACTGCCTTATTTTAAGATAAGCACTTTTTGTTATAAAATTTTTTAGTGATGCAATACGCTCTTTCCATCCTGTTTATCCTTTCTCCTATCGCGTAACTATCTAATCGATTTTCTTGAATTATTTCACCCAGATATTTAAATTTCTTTATTTTCTCTATTCGTCTAATATCTGACGTTAAAAATTTTGGAGCATTTTTAACGTTAGTAACAAATTTAGTTTTTTTTAACCTGTTTTGTTGGCTATTGCTTCCAAGAGATTGTTTTTTTTTCGCATTTCTAATGTTCTCTGGAAGTACAGCGAAATCACCAGCAAATGTCAGGCAATTAATTTCAAAACGTTTGTTTTTTCTTCCCAAAATTATTGGAGAAATTTTATGTTCCTTCAATTTATTATTCCAAATTCTTACAATTTTCTCTAAGACACAGTTGAACAGAGTGAGTGAAAAAGCATCACCTTGCCCCACACCACCTCATTCATTATTTACCGTCCATCCTAAATCATCCTGTAATGGCTTGTGCAATTTTTGTTTGTGAT
Source organism: Vandiemenella viatica (assembly GCA_031002005.1). NCBI lineage: Eukaryota > Metazoa > Arthropoda > Insecta > Orthoptera > Morabidae > Vandiemenella > Vandiemenella viatica. The sequence goes on along the minus strand of CM061918.1, from coordinate 140,260,944 downwards.
AGGTATGATCACTGTTCTATGTGTTAAGTGTATGTTTTTGTTTGTGATGGATATAGTGTTTATTCCATATGATAAGTGTATACTTTTTTCGTGAAATTCCTGATCAGCATTCTGTATATGAAGACTGATCAGACCTCACCAAACCGGCTGGAAAGCTCTGGCTTCGCATTCGGGAGGACGCCGGTTCGAATCACCACGCGGCCATCTACAGTTCGGTTTTTAATGGTTTCCCTAAGTCACACCAGCCAAATGCCGGGATACCACTACAAAAGGCCATGGTCGAACGTCTTCCCGTGGAGGTTAGGTTACAATACTTACTGTGAACCTTTAAAGCTCCGCGCACTCACTAGATTCTGGTTCTTTCTCTGACGGCCGCCAACCGATGTTAAGTTGGTAAATGAAATGAAAATGTACCTTCTTATTTGAAACACATGCATTTAATAGTTAATAAGATAGTCTCGTTCCAACTCCCAACCTTCCTGAAAGTTCGTTATCGGTACTTCGATCCTTTAAGATTACAGGTAATGCCTCCGATAAATTTAGACTGAATAACACGCACTCTTCTCATTCATACAACACCCTTACTAGTTCTCAGAACATGCCTATGGCTCACCACGAAATAATTCATATAAAATTCTGCAAATACTTTCTTCATTAATAAAGTTCCTTCATATCACCAAAGAAATCCCCTACAAAACTAATTCTTTATCATAATGAACACGCGTTCTCGTCGACTCGACTGACGGACTCACCTACTCCACGACCAACGGCAGACTGCCCGCCCAGAAGCCTAGGTGCGTCTTTCTCCCAAGCGCACCATGCTTCCGATTTGGGGTTTACACCCCCGAGTTCACGGACCCGGCAGATGCTGATGTCACTAGACGACGACCAGTTTCAACCCATGCTTTACAAGTGGGTCCTACTTCCCTAAACCCACGGACTTGGTGGATGCTGACGTCACCAGACAACCACGCAAACCGCCAATATTTAAAACTTCTCAAATTATCTTCCAAAGTAATGGGGAAATGCCACTAACCCGTTACACTTTCTTGCCTCTAATAACCCCAAGTCGACGAGGCGTAATGCCATAAGCAAAACCGTCTTTATTTTCAAGTGAAAAGTTATATGTTTTCATTTCTTAACGAATTCTAAACATCTATAACCCACTTGCTGTGGTAGGGGAAAAAAAGATGTTTTTACACCCCTTTCATATACCTCCAGTGTATAATTGTACAAAATATTGAATACGATTTTCGATTTGGGATCACTGAGACACAAATCATCGGCAAATTTGAAAACTGAAACTTATTTCGTTTACGAGTTAGGCAGCGGTGATTGAAAGAGGAAAGACAACAATTGGGCTAAAAAAAATATTAGAAAATGATTAACCATAGTAAACATAACCGCTTGAAAGGTTTCGCGTAGAGGTATTTGCAGGTTATGTTGGGGCGAGGCATGTCGCCTGTTGTGGCTCGTGATTGGCCGCCCGGTGAGCTATGAGAACGCTGATTGGCTCCCCGCCAGACTGCAGATATCACCCGCCAGACCACGAAAACATCGTAATGTGTGTCGAGGGAACAGGAAAGCTTGGAGAGCGAGATGGAACAATTCGTTGAGAAAAGTCGATCTGATACCATCACCAACTGTTGCCAACTTCATAACGTTACAAGAAGGCGCATGTGAATATTCCGTCTGATACAGAAGATGGTATCTGGATTATGTAAGATAACTTTTGGTCCATACAGACAGATCCATAGATGCATCCTGTCCAAGGGTCGCCATGTAAGGCAACTATAATCCTTGTCAGTTCATTTAATGCCAGGGTACTTTATAGAAAACAAGTAGTTCCTGATATATTTCTTTTTACTTCCATAAAAGCCTCTGCTTTGCCATCTAACTCTTAATTACTCAATGAAATTCTCCCGTATTAGGACAAAGAAAGCCTTTCCATTGTCTTGAAATTTTTCTTCAATCAAAGTGATGTCTCTGTCTCCCCACACAGTTGAGCGACTCTGGCAACGACAAAATATATTCTTATGTAACTGAAAGGAACCTCCAGTTTTATGCGTTCACTTACAATTAGTCTGTTTGCATTACCGAAAAAGAGACTCGACAATGGTTACAATTAAAGTGGTGCCAACTTGAAAAATAAAATTTTCTCAGACACTGGTTTTTTTAACCCCAAAACGTCGTCAGATGCCTGGATTAAAGATGGTGGTCGACAATGGTTGAAAGTTAGGGACTGTGGGAGCATCCATATAAACTAAGTAGTTCCATTTTGGTCTCCTGTGAACCATCCTTCCCCCAAGTAATCTGATGTGACTTTTACCTCTACCCGCCTCTCCCCCCCCCCCCCCCATCCCCCGCGTGATACGTAACTTTTTTCTATACCGATGTCAGACTATCGTAAATTAAATACCGAGATAAATGACGGAAATAAATATTTACATGCTGTTGTGTGTTCTGTACGTTATTTTAACAATGACAAATAATATGAATGAGAAGGTACGTGGCTTGGCTCGGAAACCCCCCCCTCCCTCCCCGACGTAGCCCACCGTAGCTTTCCACCCAATTCCTCCCCCCTAGACCGATCCACGTAGTTTATGGACGCTTCCCATCTCACCGCTTCTTCTCATTGGCTGTCAGAAACAGTAACCTTAACCAAGTTCTTGAATACTATTGTAATCAGCCTATCTCTCTGGTTTTCCTCTTTTACTACGTGGTAGCGACACATTTTGTGAGCAGTTTCGTTCACTGTCAGTTGGTAGCAACTAATTACTGTATAATTTTTGTGTAGAAACCCTCACTGTCCAGTCTTTGTATACATACTACGAAAGAGGCCTCACAGAAGTGGTAGCCTGCAGTAGAAGCGGCCACACATGTCGGATACCTTCCAGATAAATTCCTATGAAAACTTTATGGGAATCCAGTCACTGAAAGAACAAGTAATACATATCATATATATTATTTCTACAGGGTGTTTTTTGTGAAACGCCATTATATCCCTTCACACCTAACCGAAATCGATAAATGAGGTGTCATCATAAAAGATTAAGGTATCCGATTTTTTCACATCAAATTTTAAGAAAGCAATTTTTCGGAATTCGACCCTTAAAGGGCAAAAGTATCAATATTTCTACAACGCGATTTTGTGTTACGATTCATTTATCTCCCTTGATACCTAAGCGACGTAGATAAATAAGGTATCATTTTAATGATTAAAGAGACTGCTGTGGTCACAACATATTTTAAGAAATTAATTTTTCGAAGTTTGACCCTTCAAGGGCAAAAGTATCATTATTTTTATAAGGTATTTTTTTGTCACGGGCTATTCATCTCTCTTAATTTCTAACCGAAATCGAGAAATGTATTATGTTAAAGAGTAATGTCTCTGCTTGGGTCACATCATATACTAAGAAAGAAATTTTTAGGAATTTGATTCTTAAAGGGCAAAAGAATTATTATTTCCATAACGTATTTTTTATCACGAGCCACTTATCTCCCTTGATATCTATCCGAAATAGACAAATCAGGTATCATTTTAGAGATTAATGTCTCTGCTTTAGTCACATCATATACTAAGAAAGAAATTATTTGGTATTTGACATTTAAAGGGCATAAGTCTCACTATTTCTATAATATTTTTAATTTGTTTGTTACGACCCATTTATCTCGCTTGACACCTAACCCAAATCTGTAAATGAGGTATCATTGAAATGATTGAAGTCTTCACTCAGGCAACATTATAAATTAAGAACGAAATTTTTTGGAATTACGAAAGTAATAACTGTGAAAGTCGCGCGTATGAGACAGTTCAGAGCCGAAACGCTAGAAAGCAGAAGAATATATTACAAAGATGTTAATAAACTGCTTCACTGGCTTCGCCTTTTGTTATGTACCTATTTCACTAAACAAATAAACAATTGATACAAATGAGACAGTTCTTCTTCCGTTCTATTACAAACCAGATGAAATGGACAAGGGAGGCCAAATTGATAGTGTAGCACTAGATCTGTGTAAGGCGTTTGATAGAGTAAGCCATAAAATGGTAGTAAATAAGGTAAAAACCATTGGAGTGGACAATAAAGTCATTTGTTGGGTAGAAGAATTTTTAAAAGGTAGAAAACAGAAAGTTAGGGTAGGAAATATAGTATCAAAAGAAGTGGAAGTAAAAATGGGTGTGCCACAGGGTAGCGTATTGGGACCATTGCTATTCATTATTCTAATGAATAATTGTGTTAATTGTTTACTACCTGAAATTAGATTGTTTGCAGATGACATAATGCTGTATAAAAGAATCAAAACAATAGAGGATTGTAAACAGTTGCAGGGTGATCTGGACAGGATATCTAATTGGGTTGGTAAACATGGAATGAAGATAAATTCAAAGAAGAGTCAGCTTATTAGATACACAAATAAAAAACAAAAGGTTAATTATGAATATAAGGTGGGGAAAGAATTGCTTGCTGAAGACTTGAAATGTAAATATCTTGGAATTACTTTTGATAACAAGCTTAACTTGGCAGGACACATAGGACAGGTGGTAGGAAAAGGTTTCAAAGTACCCTCATTTTACGTATCAAATACAGGAGTTGGAGAGGGTGCAAAGAAGGGCTGCTAGATTTGTTTCTGGAAATTATCGCAGAATGCAATCAGTGACGGATATGATAAAGGAGCTGGAATGGGATTCATTGCAAGACAGGAGGAGGATGAGGAGGGTCATGGGAGTGTACAGGGCGTATACTGGTGATGAGGCATGGAAAGATATTGCAATAGGTATGAAAAGTAGTGCATGGAAGGGAAAAGATGACCATGACCACAAGACGGCACTCGATTTCAGGCTCAAGGGTGTGGGAAGATTCTCTTTTTTAGGTAAGGGTGTCAGGGATTGGAATGAGTTACCAAGAGAAATGATGAATAATTTATCGAAAACTTTGAAAGAATTTAAAGATAAAATTTGTAGAGGGCAAATGTAGGTAGGTGCAGGATAGGGGGAAGATGGGTGTGTAGGGAAATTGCCACCGGAGCCTGTGCTCCATTGCAATTAAATTAAATTAAATTAAATAAATTAAATTAAATTAAAAAACCGTCCTTACAATTCATCGTATTAACGAAATTTTCGCATGGGTCATCTAGTCATAGTATTTATAGTGTACTGTCCTGCAGGTATACCAGTCACGAAGCAGAGACAGTGCTCGTGTTTGAGTCGCGTGTGCAGCGACCGATATTACGAGAACAGCCGCCAGAGCGCAGCAGCTGTCCTGCGCTCTGTACGTGTTGATGGACTGTTTGCGGTATCGCACACATGTGTGCCCTCGGCTCACGTACTGCGAGTGTGTAACAGTTGGTGTCCTCTCACTACTAGAACCGCAGAATTAAATTTCCAACTAACACGGTGCCGCCTAACCAGAGAGATACAGTACACTAGTGATTACATCACGGTCGCCAACATATCCGGTAATCAACGTTCCTCGTCACACAAAAGGCAATAATTGCAAATTATAACGTATGGAAATGATATAATATTTCGGTTATTTTTCGCTGTTACCAGATGCATATCTAGTTTCGGAAGTGGTCTTATTTTACAATTAACTAAGTGTATACCCGTAATCGTGTTTCAGGTATGGTCTCAGGAATAGAACAGTTTCCAGTTGGCAGATGCATTCAGTTAGGTAAATACCTACTAGTAAAAATTCACGATGATCTATTATAGACTGAAAAAATTGAGAATGTAATTGGGATAGCAAACCATTTCCACTGTTTTCTAGGTCATAATTTTAAACATTGTACGGCGGAAGTTAAATCGATTACATACAACACTCTGGTGCGACCTCATTTATAATATTGGTCTTCTGTATGAGGCTCCCACCAAAAGGTGTTAAAGGAGGCACTGAGGGAGGTCCAAAGAACAGCCATCCGATTGGTGATAGGAATATATACCACTAATGGAAGGGGAACGTAAGTGAGATGCTGAACGAGTTGGGCTGGGAAGAACTGGAACACCGTAGGCTAGCTGGTATGTTCACGACAGACATGTTTCAGGATGACGGCAAAACAAGTTTTGCTACCAGCAAAATTCATATCTAGGAATGACCGAGAAAATAAGATATGAGAAATCAGGGCCAGGACCTGGAATACATACTTCGTGCCTAATCGGGAAGTCTGGATAAATGAAATTCGGCAGCATTGCAACAGTGGCCTGGATTGAACATTTTGATGCCTAGTTGTAAAGGTTAGCTGAGGGCTGATAGCTGAGAGCCTTGTGCGTTAAAATTTGTAAATATTTTTAAACAGTTCCATAACTACAGTATAATTTTTGTTTGAATTCTATTTTAATAGTTTCCATTAGTATAACGTAAACATCAAATGCTCAATAAATAATACATAAAATGTCAAGATGCAAATTCTTCCGGGGGGTTATGCCACATAAGTTCTTCTGCCTTTTTGTGTGTGTGTGTTAATCTCCCCCTACCTTAGTAGCTCTACTTAACGTGTCTCATTGTTTTGGATTGGTTGGTTTTGGGGACTCTTTGAGGGGAAAACATGATTGTGGTTTGTCAAGGACGACCCCTACAGTTTTCTTATGGTCATATCAATTCTATTCTGGAATCTCCTAGCTTAAGGGCTAGGGGAGAACAGATGGAGTCATGGGAGGCATACACAGTCGGTGATGTGTCGTTGCAGTAGCAACTTCGACTTTCAGTTCACCCGGTGAAGACAGCGGAGAAAGCTGTCGAAACGTCATGCATGGCAGAAGAACATTTCCGCCAGCACACCCGGGAAGAATTTATATCAGCAGTACTCCGGGAAAGAATCAGCTCCCACAAAATGTCAAGAGTACACTGAAAATATCTTCATTTCAGAAAGTGCTAAGTGAAATTTTGCCTTATTGTCAGTGAGAGTGGGAGCGAATACTTTCACTGTACAGCACGCAGGGAACTTGTCTTGTCTTGTCTTGTCTTGTGCAGAAGGTGGTCTTGTTATCTCCTCTTTATCTCGCCTGTTACAATTGGTGTCAGAAGTGGGATATAGAGAGGAGTCTGGTGCCCCGACTTATCAGCTGCAGACGCCGGCCCACATCGGATCCGTACCACCTGTTCAAACTTTGGCCAACTGTACTCTCCACACCAGCCGATACCAACTGAGACAGAAGCCGTGTCCAGATTTAGGCGAGAAGCTAACAGGCCTCAATGTACAGAAATCCCAATTTGGAAAAAGGAGTTGGTCTTTTCACTTTAAGGTGATCCATACGTGAGGGTGTCAGGTAACAACGTTATCTGACTATTTTATAAATTCTTAGTAATAATAGTCTTTGTAAGGTATGTGCACATTGGAGCTGTTGGATCACGTGACCAGAGAGAATATTGTTGTGACAGATTTAGTGACAGAGAGAAGAAAGTTGCTATAAGCAAAAAATGAAAGACTGTTGTATTATTTTTGGGCACCGATAAATGTGTCAAGTACGAAGATATGAAAATAAACAGTGTTATTGAAGATAAATTTGTTAATACGATAATAGTTTGGTATATTCTGCCAACTTCAACAGCCGGACATATCCTGGCATATTGATGGGCAGGAAGATTGATAAATCTATTTGTATACAAAATCTTACAACGGCCACAACAAATTAGTGAAACCGAACTTGTTTCTTAGCAACGATTATAAGCTTTTTTCTCTCTCTCTCTCTCTCTCTCTCTCTCTCATTATGCGGCTAGTTGAATGTAGTTAAATGACGCCAGGAAAAGCATTTCAAAGTATTTAAGGAAATAACCTGAATGAAATTTCTTGAATAATAAAGCAGAAAAAACATGTTACAATCCCAGAAAATCATGTAAATGGTAGGGTTTTCTATAAAGATATTTAACACAATCCAGAGGTTGGATATAACATCAAAAATTAACATTCCCATATGTAAAAAATAGCAAGAACCCCTTTGCAAGTTTAATATTCAGCTTTTTGCCTTAAAATATATTTATATTTTTTAAACAGAAATTATCAGATTAAATTTTTCGTGATAGTGGGTTTTCGATTTTGCTTTCTGTATTCTGTAACAAATATATGATTTATATCGTGATTTTAAGCGGGGCATGACAATGGAAGCGGTACAAGCTTTCGAAACGTCGCCTAACGATTCAACTTTGGCGCGGCTGGAAAATCCGAGAAGTTTTCCCACAGTATTGCCGCCGCGAAAATGTACATAGTTATCGACCTCAGTTTTATTGCTTGATTTGGTTTACATACTTGTTTCTAATTTCTAGTATAATATATACACATATATCGGAAAATATCGATAATATCGGCTCGATGAGGTCGATATTATCGATTATCGATATATGCCTGCCGTCGATATAAATATCGATATTTTTATCGATATTGTCGATATAAATATCGATACTTGTTTTAACTTGCATCCCTAATTGGGCCACACTGTATCGGTAGACTGACGGTCCTTTGTCAGCACGACAGTCGCGTGTGTGCGATTTGTTTTCGAGCGGCGACCCGAGTTGAAATTGCGAGCGAGCCCTAATGGACCCGGCTGTTTGAGACGAGAGATGCATTAAGCGGGCAGTGGACTACCAACCCGCTGCCGGCTGTATTTTTAATGGCGGATTCGGCCAAACAATTTCGCAGAAATGTATATAAACGGGGGAATTCGCTGGACGGGCACAACGGAGTTTGGAGAACTCTCCAATTGAAAACCGATAAATACATAAAAAAAACAGAGGCGAATAAACCGTACCTTATTTTTCTTTATTAATCTTGCTAAATGCAACGGTATGGACGAAGCATGCTAATAATAAAAAAATTTCTGCTTTGTGATTTCGACAGATATTCGTAATGGTAATAATTTCGTATGGCCTTCTATTGGCCGGAATATCCTTAAAGGATTCGGTCGCTGATCGAAGGAATTTCGATTTGCCTTCTGTCGGGGTAATCTAACCTAACCCGGTACTCTTACCTGCTAAACAGGATTTACATTACAACATCAAATTCGAGCCACGGAACCGTTCTGGCGTATTTCATATTACATAGCAAGTAGTGGGAGAAGTGAAGGTCTGGTTAAAGAGATCAGGATTAGAACCGCGGACCTTACGATCCTTGGTCAGACGCCTAAAACCCTAAGCTACCTGCTTGTGTGCGAATACGAGGCTGCGAAAATTTCTTGCATTAATCCTAACTTCCACAACAGCATCCACCGCAGAGACGATGTTTTCAGATAAGACTATAAATGCATAAGCATACAGTCCGTACTGAAACTATCGGGCATTACAATTTTGTAATTACGATGATATGAAATATTAACTCCACAACAGCATCCACCGCAGAGGAGATGTTTTCAGGTAAGACTATAAATGCATAAGCATACAGTCCGTACTGAAACTATCAGGCATTACAATTTTGTAATTACGATGATATGAAATATTAACTCCACAACAGCATCCACCGCAGAGACGATGTTTTCAGGTAAGACTATAAATGCATAAGCATAAAGTCCGTACTGAAACTATCGGGCATTACAATTTTGTAATTACGATGATATGAAATATTAACTCCACAACAGCATCCACCGCAGAGGAGATGTTTTCAGGTAAGACTATAAATGCATAAGCATAAAGTCCGTACTGAAACTATCGGGCATTACAATTTTGTAATTACGATGATATGAAATATTAACTCCACAACAGCATCCACCGCAGAGGAGATGTTTTCAGGTAAGACTATAAATGCATAAGCATACAGTCCGTTCTAAAACTATTGGAAATTCCCCATTTGTAATTATGATCATACAAAATATTGCTTAGAATGCATTTAGAATGAGCCGACACCGGCATTCGAAGGGGGGACCTTTCGATCTTCTATCAGACGCCTAAAGCGCTAAGCTACGTCATTGTTTGTATATATGAGGATGTGGAAATTTCTTGCATTAATCCTAACTTAAACACCAGCGTTCACCATTGACAAAATGTTTTCAGGTAGGACTATAAACGCACAAGCATACAATCCGTACTGAAAATATTGGGTATTTCCCATTTGTAATTATGATCTGCATAATGCACTTATAACGAGCAGAATTTCTGTATGAGACACTCAAAACGAACCAGATAATTCATCGAAAACTCCAATCCCAGCCTAGACCGGGATTCTTACAGCGGACCTTTCACGCTCCAGTCTGACGCCTTAACCACTAAGCTAGCGGGCCGCACTTTGATTCAGTATACTGTACATTTTTATGTTTGCTTTCATGACATACTACATTTTTTCTCATATATTTTTCAGTGTTCGAACTTATACCGTACTGAGCCATATTTCTCTTCTTGTTTGTTGCAGGTAATGTTGGAAGCCATGCCTTTCTTGGGTGTACCAGGTGGTGAGTGTATATTAGGAGCTCCAAACCTTTTTCGTACCATGCTCCGTCACAAGAATTCTTCCGTCGAATCCTTCCCCCGGCCACAATTTCATTATTAATTAGGTAGAAGCCTACTTTTTCAGTATTAATAATGTCATGTCAGCGGAAACTCATTAAGTACATGAAGTTATAATAAAAGTTTTCAAATTTTTGCTGTCATCAGTCTTTCGACCGGTTTGATGCAATCCTCCATCCCTTCCTTTACTGTGTTAACCTCTCATTTCTACATACCCCTTACAACCCACGTCCTCAATTATCTGCTTAATACATATATTCTAATCTCCGTCTTTCTCTGTAGTTCTTACCTTCGACTGTTCCGTCCACTAACAAGTTAACCAATCCAGCATCTCTCAAAATATCACCTACCATCCTGTCTCTTCATTTTGTAAGCTTCTTCCACAAACTTTTTTCTCACCCATCATTTCAAAAACTCGTTCATTTCTTATTTTACTTTATCAATAATAAATGGACTTATGAAAATCTGTAACTGTTTTCAATTGACTGGTAAGCTGCTGGTGTTGCAGTAAAATTATTTGCTTACCAGTAAATTTCTTACTTTGTCTGTCCACTTAATTTTCAGCATTCTTCTGCAGCACCACATTTCAAATGCTTCAATTTTCCTTGTTTCTGGTATTCCTTATGTCCATGCTTCGCTACCATAAAGTGCTGTGCTGCACACATAGAGTTTTTTTTTTTTTTTTTTCTTAAATCGTTTGAGTTTTAGATCAATATTTGAAATTAAAACATTTCTCTTTTTCATGAAGACTCTTTTCGCTAGTGCTATTCTGCTTTCACGTAATTCCTGCTTCGGCGGTCAGTTGCAATATTACTTTCAACTAACAGAATTCATTTACGTCTCCTACCACTTTCTCCTAACCTATTTTTATACTTAATCTACTATTAATGCCATCATTTCTACTACATTTCGTCACTTCTGCCTTGGTTTCGTTTATATTTAGTTCAAAATCTTTCTACAGTATTTTGTTCATGCTATTCAGTAACTTCTCAATATCCTGTTTGTTCTGATAAAAGAAAAATGTAATCAGCAAATAGTAACATTCAGACTTTTTCTCCTTGAACACTTGTGACACATTCAAAGTTTTCTTTTACTTCCTTAATTGCTTTCTCCGCATATAAATTAAATATTAATGGAAACAGACTACAACCTTGTCTCACACCCTTTGTATCTACCCAGTCGAAATATTGGACAAATTCTTGATTAGAAAACATCATGTGTGATTCAATAGGGTCCATTCGTAAATAATACACAATAATATACGATAGATTGATGGGCAGCACAGGATAATGAGGTTTTATAGTTTTACCACTACAGCAAATTAAAAAAAAAAAATCTCGCACGATCAGCGTAACGCCAAGGATGGCACCTTCTTTTGCTCTGTGCGAATTAGCAGGTTTCATTTTTCGCTGTTTATTTAGATTGCGAAACCAAATGGTTCGTGAAATTCGCTCGTCTCACGCCTCTGTGAGCAAAGCCGTCAGAAAGAGCAGATATAAATTTGAAAATAAAAAGGGAAGAGAGATCGCTTGCTTTTTTAAAACACTCCGTCATCAGAGACGGGAAATTGGATATCGACCCACCTCGTATGACAGGAAAAGGCGCGCAGCGGAAAATTTGGCCCTAGTGCAGAGTGTGCAATCTGCAGGAGAAAGCCCTGAAGCGAAAGAAAGGGAGAACCTGGAAGGGACACTTGTACCGGGAGAAATATATATATATATATAAAACTTAAAAACTAAATATCATACGCACAAAACGTCATGATTAAAACTATAGATATACTAAATAATAATAATTCCGTGTGGTCGTAATGACCTGGTGACAGGGTTTCTATTGGCTGCGCATTCCGCCAATGTCTTAGCCGCCTTAACCTAACCCGGTAGTACTACCAGGTAAAGGAGACCTACAGAAATACTAAATAATAATAATTCCGTGTGGTCGTAATGACCTGGTGACAGGGTTTCTATTGGCTGCGCTTTCCGCCCCTGTCTTAGCCGCCTTAACCTAACCCTGTAGTGCTACCAGGTACAGGGGACCTACAGATATACTAAATAATAATAATTCCGTGTGGTCGTAATGACCTGGTGACAGGGTTTCTATTGGATGTGCATTCCGCTGCTGTCTTAGCCGCCTTAACCTAATCCGGTAGTGCTACCAGGTACAGGGGACCTACAGATATACTAAATAATAATAATTCCGTGTGGTCGTAATGACCTGGTGACAGGGTTTCTATTGGATGTACATTCCGCCCCTGTCTTAGCCACCTTAACCTAACCCGGTAGTGCTGCCAGGTACAGGGGACCTTCAGATATACTAAATAATAATAATTCCGTGTGGTCGTAATGACCTGGTGACAGGGTTTCTATTGGATGTACATTCCGCCCCTGTCTTAGCCACCTTAACCTAACCCGGTAGTGCTGCCAGGTACAGGGGACCTACAGATATACTAAATAATAATAATTCCGTGTGGTCGTAATGACCTGGTGACAGGGTTTCTATTGGCTGCGCATTCCGCCCCTGTCTTAGCCGCCTTAATCTAACCCGGTAGTGCTACCAGGTACAGGGGACCTACAGTTTAACGTGGAATCCGAACCACGGAAGCGTTCTGGCGTACTTCACATTACACAACAAGCTGTGCCAGAGGTGAAGGTCGGGTTAAGGGTCTATGAAAATCCCCGCCGAGACAGGGATTCGAACCGGGGACTTTCGTTGCGCAGTCAGACACCTTAACCACTGAGCAACCAGACCACATCAAGAATTTTGTTAACATTAGCATGTCGGTGACGTGAACTGATAAGATTTTGCCCATATAAAAATCGCCCAACGCGGCAAAAGTAATTTTCGTTTTCAAAAACTAAAAATCTAACTTAGCCCATAACCCGAAGATAGGTCGAATCTTCCTGAAGGAGATGTGTCAGAGGCAGGAAGGCCAATTCCTTTCCTCAGGGACCTACAGTTTAACGTGGAATCAGAACCACGGAACGTCCCGGCGTAGCTCATATAATCAAAAACAACTCGTAAAAGATTCCTGCTCACAACGGGATTTGAACCCAAGACCGAATAGAGAAACCATCGGAAGAAATCGCCTTAACCACTGAGCTACCAGACCAGTTTCTTTCCGGTTTCTTTGCCATTTCACGTGTGCTGAATGCTAACAAAATCGGATGAAACTTGTGGATGTGTAAGAACCAATGTTGACAGAAATTAAGGTCAGGGAGAATTTTCCTTCTTTCTGGTATTCCTAAAGTCCACACTTCGCTGACATAAAGTGCTGACATAAAGTTCTTTCTGATTCGTAGATTAATATTTGAAACTAAAAGATATCTGTTTTTTTTATGGAAACTCTTTTCGATAGTGCTTTTCTGCTTTTAACATCATTCTTGCTTCGGCCATCGGTTGTAATTTAACTTCCTAAGTATCAAATGTACTAACTTCTCCTATCGCATCCGGCCCAATTTTTATATTTAATCTGCTATTATTGGTACCATTTCTTGTTTATTTCATCACTTTTATGTTGCTTTGGTTTAGTCCAAAATCTTCCTTCAGTATTTTGTTCATGACAGTCAGCTACTTCTTAATATCCACCACGAGGTATTCCCTCGGATTCGAAGTGGCACTTCGAGGTGAAGTCCGTCCGCGATGTCTCAGTGAATGTTGCAGGACTTTCGCTACGGTCGCCACCCCAAAAGTACAGCGCGGCTAAAAGACGGCTGAGAATTACTAACGGCAGCTCGCGGCCCGCTTTATCTCGCCGTGCACTTTTAATGCTCATTTTATTCTGGTTTTTTCGTCGTCTATTTCGCCGTCGTGAATTATGTAGCGCGCGCTTAATTAGCACTGAATTATTCAGACTCGCTTTGTGCGCGGTACTTCGTGTGACAACTCGCAGGCTTAAGTACCACTCCTGCCAACTGTCCGCTGCAGAGCTCGTAAAACTCCCCGCAAGGCGGCGCTGATGTGCTGCTACCTGCAGTGACTTTGTAGAACATGGCTACATTCCTTACTAACTTCATCACTTAACAGAGCTGCAGAAAAACGTGTATCTTCCCTACTGACGAGGGACACATTTGACTTCGTACGCTCTCAACTGCACGAAAACATGTTTATAACAACAAATGATAATAAACTAAACAGTGTTGTGTGTCATTTACATGCAGAACTCCGCACTTGTCTGCTAGTGCCTATATCAGAAGGATTACCGATTTTGTAAGACTACAATGTTCCATACCACAAGCGAAGATACATGATCATTATTTCATCATGAAACTTCACTCTGTCCTGCACCTAGGTATAAGCCTGTGTCGCAATGTGCTTGACGAAAGCCAGGTTATGACACTGAGATACCAACATCATCATATGAAAATGTAATTAGTGTGGCTTTTGACATTGGACTGCGTGAATGCGAAAGTGATTTGGAATGTGATAACGTGGCTTTAGTGAGGTGTGCACATTGTTCTGTTCCACTTTGTTTTAACCACTTCATTGAAATCCCGCATCTGCACTTTGAGGACTAATATAAGAACTATCAGGTGTGTGGTACTGCTGTATATGCGTGTTTTGCGGTATATTAAGTACTTTAAGCAGAGAGTTTTTAGCACTGTTGATTGAAAATGTAATGATACACTGACGTCATTGGAGTACGTATAATTTCCTTCATATGTTACTGATATCTTGTTACTTTCTCTCTATTAAAATGTTACTTGAGGTAGAATGCAACGTCTTGCACGGAAATGACACACACCACTGTTTTGTTTATGATCGCTTGTTGTTCTAAGCTTGTTTTCGTGCGGTCCCGAGCGTTTAGGTCAAAGATGTCCTAACAAATCCATTTCGTTACCCGCATTTGTCGTATGGATGTCAGTTTGATTCGATAAACTAAGCGAATAAACGAATCTGAACGAGAGATTGAACATTTGAACATCGTGCGTGGCGTATTTCTGGGAATTTTTATTTGAATTCGTTTCGTTACGAAGCAAAATGTGTAAATACAAACATGTTGCGCCCACATTATTTTAATGCAATTATTATTATATACTGTTAAATGTTGATATTTTTAACGAGGTAATTAATTCTGGCAAGTTGTTTGTGTTTAATATTTAAAATTTACAGAGCATAATTTGTTAACGAAAATTTGCATGGATTATTTAATATTATTATTATTTTTTGTTGATCATACATTAGTGAGATATTATTGAATTCATCATTTTGTAAATGCGTTTATTCTAAAATGCGATATTCTAACTTGTATTTTATTTTACAGTGCTTGGTTTACCTAAACCTACTTTACTAAAGGAACAATTCAGTTAAACTTAACAAAGTACTAACGAAGGCATTCTTTATCCTGTACGCGACGCGAGTTGATGCGATGCTTCATACTATTGTTCGATTGTGTCAAAAGTAACGAGTAGCGAATCGATAGTAACGGGTACTGATTGGTTTAGTAAAGAATACACAGGTTTACTCAATTTCTCGTTGCTTTTACAGCTCTATCGCTTAAGCAAATCAGCAACAAATCGATTTAAACAAAAAATGTGTTACACAGAGACAAAAAATAAGTTTTTAGGATTCTATTTTTTTTTTTTGTGTGGCTTTACGCCCCGTCGACGTCGCGGTCATTAGAGACGGGATGGAACTGGGGAAAAAGAACGGGAAGGAATTCGGCCATGACATTTTGAAGGAAGCATCCCGGAATTCGCCTGGAGTGATTTACTATTACTATTACTAAAAGTGTGTGGCGGAGGGTGCCTTGCACCTATCCGAAAGGGTTATGGTTTGGAAGGGATATACGGGATATGGCAGGAGGCGCCCATGGGCTATTGTGAGGAACCATCCCAGCATTCACGTGGAGTGATCCGGGAAAACCCAGATCAGGATGGCTGGAGTGCTTTATCGAAAGCTACTCCTGTCGGATTTTAAGTTTACTCGCCCGGTAAATCCTTTCTATTCCACTCCCTAATCGCTCGTGGGAAAAATGAGTACAGAAATGAATCTGTTCTGGCCCTGATTTCTCTTATCTTATTTTCACGGTCATTCCGAGATGCGAATGTTGCTGGTAGCAATATTTGTTTGCTGTCATTCCGAAATAAGTCAGTCGTGAATTTTTCAATTAGCTTCTGTCGAGAGCAACGCCTTCGGTGTTCCAGGTCTTCCCAACCTAACTCCTTCAACATCGCACTTACGCTTTCCCTCCAACTATATATACCTCTCACGAATCGGGTGGCCCTTTTCTGGACCCTCTCTAATGCCTCCATTAACCCCTTTTGATGGGGGTCCTATACAGAACAACAATATTCTAAGTCAGTACGCAATAATGACTTGTATATAATCGATTTAACTTCCGGAGTGCATTGTTTTAAATTACGACCTAGAAATCGGAGCATACGATTTGCTTTCCAAATTACATTCTCGATATGTTCATTCCACGACAAGTTATTACGAATTGTTACCCCTAGCTATTTAGAGGAATCTACCGTTCTAAGGACAGTACCATTAACTGTATATTCAGAGCTAAATGGTGTCACCTTTTTACTTACACGCATGACTTGGCACTTTTTAGCGTTTAACTCCAACTGCCAGTCTTTACACCACGCAATTATTTTCAATAATATCGTCTTGTAACAAAGCGCTGTCTTCCTGGGTTTTGATTTCACGATAAATAATAGCATCATCGGCAAATAATCTTTTCATCTCCCTTATAATGTCACACAAATCATTAATGTATTTGAGAAACAACAGAGGCCCTATCACGCTTCCCTGAGGTACCTCGGACCTCACCTCGGTTTATGATGAACTCTCACCGTCGAGAACTACACACTGTGTTCTGCCCTTCAGGAAGTCTGCAACCCAGTCGCATATTTGGGGAAACCATGGAAAACCCAAATCTGGATGCCCGG
Organism: Vandiemenella viatica; assembly: GCA_031002005.1. Lineage (NCBI taxonomy): Eukaryota > Metazoa > Arthropoda > Insecta > Orthoptera > Morabidae > Vandiemenella > Vandiemenella viatica. Next base: position 140,243,627 of record CM061918.1, on the reverse strand, counting down.
ACGGGGATTCGAATCCGCGTCCTCCCCAATGCGAGGCCAGAGCGTTACCGCTCACCCACCGCGCCCGGTCGAAGGTTCATTGCTGGGTTTCCTGACCTGGGTAGAATATGAACTTAACCTGTATTTGACGCTGCCACTTCGTCCTTTTCGATTTGCATTTCATGAGAAATACAAGTTTTAAACATCTACACAGACAATCCCACTACGTAGTAAAAAAATAAGATAGATCAATATTGCTTTGAAACTGATTCAGAAGCATTCTCGTAATACGCACAACACACTTTTTTTTTTTTTTTTTGGCTGAGTGTGGTGGAATAACGGTTAACGTTCTGGCCTCGTTCAGGAGGACGCGGGTTCGAATCCCCGTCCGGGAATCCAGATTTGCGTTTTCCATGGTTTCCCCAAATCACTCCAGGTGTATGCCGGGATGCTTCCTTCAAAAAGGCCATGGCCGAATTCCTTCCCGTTCCTTGTACTCAGTTCCATCCCGCCTCTAATGACCTTAACCGTTGACGAGGCGTCAAGCAATAAGTAAAAGGAAAAAAAAATGCTTATAGGTTTACGCCTCGTCGAGTTCGGTGTCATTATAGGCAGGATGGGACTGGGGACAAGGAACGGAAAGAAATTCGGCCATGTCCTTCTGAAGGAAGCTTCCCGGCAGTCACCTGGAGTGATTTTTGGAAACCGTGGAAAACTCAAACCTGGATGCCCGGACGGGGATTCGAACCGGCTTCCTCCCGAATGCGAGGCCAGAACGCTAACCGTTACACCACCACGCTCGATAGAACGCGTAGAGAACTCTGCAAGCTCACCGACCGCTGTTCTGTCGATACCGCAAATGCCGCAGCGATATATCTCGTTGTGTTCCGCCGGAGACAGCCGTTCTATATTTACGGACAAAGTCGGCGCACGGAATCGATAGCTCGCGTCCGACCTCGGACGAAATCCGCTTCCGCCGACAGCCGTAACTGAGGTCGATATATCGATACCTCGAAGGCGTCGGGTATCTCTCGCTGGCCGGGACGGTAATGTGAGTCGGCCGCTTTGTTCCGAGAATAAGCTCGACTATCGATCTCTCGCGCGGCGTGACGTGCCGCAAAGCCTCATGAAATATTCGCGACCCAACTTCGGCCATAAAAATGACGCCGGAAGTTGGGTTCGTGTCTCGTTTCGTACGCCGCCTTACTTTCCCTGTAACTTCTTTGACCTCTGGCACAGGGCTTCCTCATGCATAACCAAAGACGCGACATACATACATACATAATACTCGTCTAACTTATAATCTGTTATGTTCCTACTATCTTCTAAGATCGTCAAATAAGACGGGTTCTACACACAGTTCTCGTAATTAATTTCTTCGAGCTTACTTTAACAGTTACATAGAATATGGCGAAAACATCTTCGTAGATAGTAAATACCTTGTAAGCCCTATCAAAAAAAAAAAAAAAAAAAAAAGTTTGTTAAATCGCAGAGTTCTGAGAGTTGCTTAAGTAAATACAATTGTTATTAAATAACGTTAATAACCTTTAAAAAATGATGTAATGTGGTACATATTCCTTAGTTTACTGTTGCAGCGATATCTCTGGACAAAAAATCTACATCGATTGAATGTAAATAAACAAAAAGCAACTAATAATTAATGTGTTAATTTACACGCAATACATACTTTTTTTATTGCTCTGGTGATTCATTTCTTAGTTTTTTTATCTGCTTAACGTCTCTCTAACAGCGAGGTCTTTAGAGACGGGAAAGGATGGGGGGCAAGGAATGGGAAGGAATTCGGCCATGGCCTTTTGAAGGAAGCATCCCGGCATTTGCCTGGAGTGATTTGGGGAAACCATGGAAAACCCAAATCTGGATGCCCGGACAGGGATTCGAACCACCGTCCCCCCGAATGCGAGGGCAGAATGCTAGCCGTTACACCACCACGCTCTGTCGTTTCTTAATGGCTGGTTAACTAAATAAAACTGTTGTTAAATAATGCCATAACCTTTGATTTTGTAGTTATATCTTTGGCCGTAGTTAGTCCGGTGACGAAGGATTGGCGCGTTACTCATTGTTACGGTCACGATGGCTCAGTGACCAAGGAAGCCTTTTATATAGATAGATTGATAGATTCACTGTTCGCTGTTTGTGTATTAATGAAGTAGTGCATCCTTACTCATTATTGGCTGTCGTCAGTCTTTCGACTGCTTTGATGCAATCCTCCATCCCTTGCTATCCTGTGCTAATCTCTTCATTTCTACATACCCCTTACAACCCACGTCCTCAATTACGTGCATCATATATTCTAATCTCTGTCTTCCTTTACAGTTCTTACCTTCGACTGTTCCCTCCACTAACAAATTAACCAATCCAGCATGTCTCAAAATATGACCTACCAGCCAGTCTCTTCTTTCTGTAAGTTTCTTCCACAAACTTTTTTCCTCACCCATCATTTCCAAAACTCGTTCATTTCGTACTTTGTTTGTCCACTTAATTTTTAGCATCCTTCTATACAACCACATTTCAAATACTTCAATTTTCTTTCTCTGTGGTATTCCTACTTGCTAGAGAAATAGGAATAACTACAGATACCTTTATGATCCAAAGCACTTTGCATTTAGAACAGTTAAAACAAAATTATGTTGCTACGCTGCAAAATACCTTCATAATGAAAACTTTTATTTATTTTGTAACGTTCAAAGCTTGTTTACCATTACACACTGTGGAAGGAATTGGTTATTGAAGACTTCAATGTATAGAGGCGGGACCACACGCATGCCAAATCTCGTCAAGCCGTCACAAATTGAAACGTGTGGATGGGGCGCTTGGCTTGGCTTGAGTAGCACTTGCGGCTGATCCGATCGCGTGTCGGTTTTTTGGCACAAATCAAAGGAAATTTTAAACATATTTTCGTGCGGTTCCGAGGGGTCCCTTGTCAGTGAAAATAGATTCTTCGGAGTACTTATAATAATAATTGATAAAATTGTGATGTAGCGCCCGCTCCGGTGGCAATCTCTCTACACACTCTCCCTTTCCTCTTCCAACCTACTTTTGCCCTCAACTAATTTTTACTTTAAAGTCTTACAGTGTTTCCGATAAGTTATTCATCACTTCTCTTGGCAATTTGTTTCAGTCCCTCACTGCCTTTCCTACGAAAGAAAATTTTCTCACACCCTTGTGCCTGAAATCAAGTGCCAACTTGTGGTCATGGTCAACCTTACCCTTCCAAGCACCTCTCTTAATTTTCCCACCAATATCTTTCCATGCTTCATCACCAGTACAGGCTTTGTACACTCCCAAGACTCTCTTCACCCTCCTTCTATCCTCCAATGAATCCCACTCCAGCTCCTTTATCATATTAGTTACCGATTGTCTTCTGCGGTAATTTCCAAAGACAAATCTGGCAGCCCTCCTCTGCACCCCCTCAAACTCCTGTATTTGATATCCAAAATGTGGGTCCCGAACTACATCACCGTATTCCAGCAGTGGTCTGACCAAAGTTTTGTACCACAATTCCCTTATTTCTCTCGTTCATCCCCTCGTCACACTTTCCAACAGGTGAAGGATTTTGAACCCTTTCCCTACCACCTGTCCAATGTTTCCTGCCCAGTTAAGTGTACTATCAAATCTTATGCTATGGTATTTACATTTCGAAGTCTTCAATAAGTAGCTTCTTCCCCACTTTATAATCGTAATCAACCTTTAGCTTTTTATCTGTGCATCTAATTAGCTGACTCTTCGTTGCATTTACCTTCATCCCATGTTGACTCACCCAGCTAGTTATCCTGTCTAGATCACCCTGCAGCTGTTTACAGTCTTCTATTGTTTTGATTCTTTTATATGACATTATGTCATCTGCAAACAATCTCACTTCTGACAGTAAACCATTAACACAATCATTCCTTAGAATAACGAATAACAATGGTCCCAATATACTACCCTGTGGGACTCCCATGTTTACTTCTACTTCTTTTGATGTTGCATTTCCTATTCTAACTTTTTGCTTTCTACCTTTTAGGAATTCTTCCACCCATCAAATCACCTTTTTATCAGCTCCAACGGTTTTTTACCTTATTTACCACCATTTTATGGCTCACTCTGTCAAAGGCATGCAATGAGAAGATTATCGTTATGGAGCGGGAATTGTATTCAAAGAAAAAAGTTGAGATGAAAAGTAATGGAATGGGAAACTAGGTACATAGGGAAATTGCCGCCGGGGCATATTCTGCATCTGAATGAAACTGAATTTTATAATTGTTCCTGTCTGCCATGACACTTTGTAGCTGCGTCAGAATACGGCAGCAGGGGAAGTGGTACTGTGGATGCGTCATGCCACCCTGCCCTGCGACAGGTTACTGTTGTTACTTCCTGAGTGGTGGGGGTAACGGGAGTCGGCCGTCCGCCGGAAATAAGCCCCGGCCTCCACTTCCGGCAGGCAGCCACCTGGCGGGGGTTGCACGAACTACGGGGTCTGCAAACCAACACAGCGATCTGCCCGCCTCAACAACACAACAGAAATAGACGTCAATTGCGTCGTTCTCAAAATTTTTAGCTCCACTTCCCCTCTAAAATTTCCTAGGCCACGGCGAACCCCTTCAGAAAAAAATGCGACCTTTTTTTTTAGCTGCAGTACTCTAGCGACAATGGGCAACAATGAGCGATATGCACCATTGTGCGTGTTATGCGCATGAGACAATCAGTCCGCCATTACGTAAATCTTGTCACGAACCCACTACGATCAATTGGCGAACCCAACAGCCCTCAGCCCTTTTATGAAATTGTTATTTTAAGGGCGTCCAGGAATGACAGGATAATCCTGCAATCTCTGATAGGTCACATAATGTCCTACTATATGAAAAATTTTTATTTTAGTATAAAAGTCTCAAAATTTTCACGATACTGATTTTTTACATTTTTTTCCGAAATATGTCGCTTTATTCACTGTATTCCATGACATTTCTACAAATCCCTTGGATTTTATTATTATTATTATTATTGAGGCTGCCTAAAAGATTTATTTTACGGGACGGAGGTAACTTGGATTACACTGTTGCGTGAGAAAATAAAAACAGCTGCGGAACACATTAACCGCAAAGGTGGTCATGCTCGCCGAGCAAAAAGATCACGTGTCAAAAGATTTAGGGTGTGAATAAGAGCAAAAGGCGGCCATTTTGAACAATTTTTTATAATCAACAAAATAATAAATATTTCTCGCATTTACTCTGTCTACTATTTGTATGCACACCATAGCAAAAACATTTTTTTTTAATTGTTATCATCATTTTTACTACATGTTTAAAATGCACAGTGGTCTCTTTAGCAGATTGAACTACCATAAAACAATCATTTTAAAAGAAGTATAAAATAATTATACTATTTGAGATTTTTTATGTTTTTTAACGTTTTAAGAAAGAAAGAACACTCTTTACCCTTGAGTAAATTAAAAAAAAAAAAAATCACACACAGTGTTCAAAAGGTCTTAATTTGTTGATGGCATGGAATAAACAAGAAAGTCACATTTTCGACAAAAAAATTTAAAACATCAATATCATCTCAATATAATCTGTTTAGTCTTCATCTTCTATATTGTGCCGTCTATTATTGTTTCAACAGCTTCACCTATTCCTTTAGCATCTGCATTTAGTATCTCGTGGTCACCTATTTTTATCAGATCAATAACAGGCTCTAACCTAAAAAGTAACGCACAATGAACATTAGCTAAAAAGAGGCGTAGACATTTTAAAAAAAATCGATATCAAGTGATCTTCACTACACGAGATGTATGAGGCTGCGGAAATTTGTTGCATCAATCCCTGTTTCACCACTAGAATACACCGTAGAGAAAATGTTTTCACGTAAGGTCCGTACTGAAACTATTGGGCGTTCACCCTTTGCTATTAGGACTATACGAAATGTTGCTTTATTCCAATACCAGCACCTTCCCCAATCCAGAAAAAAACAGAGAGTTTCACAGGCCTGTCATAATTTCATTTATAAGATTTTTTTTTTCTCTCTCTCTCTCTCTCTCTGCAGCGAATTTCAGGGATGAAATTTTCTGGTATAAGTCCGACCGTGTTCAACATGTGTCACGGACGCTACACGTTTACGGATCGATAAATAATTTGCAAAGTGGACGGTGGCCGATGATGAGAAAGCGTCCCTGTCACGCATGTTGCGTGATATTTCCAGCAGGATGACGTCACGTGATGCACAAGCTCCTGTTTTCTGTTGTAGCAGCGCGCTTTGTACGAGCCGCGATATCACGGCCCGACAAACCGATTTCCCCGACACCAACCATTCTACCACGTTCACGGGCTGATACCGCGCACCTTGACGACAGCCTGACGCACAGACACTTGCTTGCACGTTTACACTTCTTTTGGAGGCTCTGCACCGAATGAGATTGGCGTAACACTTATCAGTCAGTCACAAGAAAGAGGGCGCTGCTAGGCCTACCTGAACCCCATCACCCTTGAAACGTAATCAGTCATTACGGTTCCATTGTTAGACAGATCCTCCGAATGATTCAGGTCATTCCTTCTGGGTGTTGCAATATACACTCCTGGAAATTGAAATAAGAACACATTGACGCCGGTGTGTAAGACCCACCATACTTGCTCCGGACACTACGAGAGGGCTGTACAAGCAATGATCAAACGCACGGCACAGCGGACACACCAGGAACAGCAGTGTTGGCCGTCGAAGGGCGCTAGCTGCGCAGCGGTTGGGCACCGCCGCAGTCAGTGTCAGCCAGTTTGCCGTGGCATACGGAGCTCCATCTCAGTCTTTAACACTGGTAGCATGCCGCGACAGCGTGTACGTGAACCGTATGTGCAGTTGACGGACTTTGAGCGAGGGCGTATAGTGGGCATGCGGGAGGCCGGGTGGGCGTACCGCCGAATTGCTCAACATGTGGGGCGCGAGGTCTCCACAGTACATCGATGTTGTCGCCAGTGGTCGGCGGAAGGTGCACGTGCCCGTCGACCTGGGTCCGGACAGCAGCGACGCACGGACGCACGCCAAGACCGTCGCATCCTACGCAGTGCCGTAGGGGACCGCACCGCCACTTCCCGGTAAATTAGGGACACTGTTGCTCCTGGGGTATCAGAGAGGACCATTCGCAACCGTCTCCATGAAGCTGGGCTACGGTCCCGCGCACCGTTAGGTCGTCTTCCGCTCACGCCCCAACATCGTGCAGCCCGCCTCCAGTGGTGTCGCGACAGGCGTGTATGGAGGGACGAATGGAGACGTGTCGTCTTCAGTGATGAGAGTCGCTTCCGCCTTGGTACCAATGATGGTCGTATGCGTGTTTGGCGCCGTGCAGGTGAGCGCCACAATCAGGACTGTATACGACCGAGGCACACAGGGCCAACACCCGGCATCATGGTGTGGGGAGCGATAGTCGAGGGGACACTGAACAGTGCACGGTACATTCAAACCGTCATCGAACCCATCGTTCTACCATTCCTAGACCGGCAAGGGAACATGCTGTTCCAATAGGACAATGCACATCCACATGTATCCCGTGCCACCCAACGTGCTCTAGAAGGTGTAAGTCAACTACCCTGGCCAGCGAGATCTCCGGATCTGTCCCCCATTGAGCATGTTTGAGACTGGATGAAACGTCGTCTCACGCGGTCTGCACGTCCAGCACGAACGCTGGTCCAGCTGAGGCGCCAGGTGGAAATGGCTTGGCATGCCGTTCCACAGGACTACATCCAGCACCTCTGCGATCGTCTCCATGGGAGAATTGCAGCCTGCATTGCTGCGAAAGGAGGATATACACGGTACTAGTGCCGACATTGTGCATGCTCTGTTGCCTGTGTCTATGTGCCTATGGTTCTGTCTGTGTGATCATGTGTTGTATCTGACCCCAGGAATGTGTATATAAAGTTTCCCATTCCTGGGACAATGAATTCACGGTGTTCTTATTTCAATTTCCAGGAGTGTACATGAACAGTACTGTACGATGCAGATGATTGGAACGTAGGTTGTAATAGGTATGTATTCTAATGAATAATTGTGTTGCTTGTTTACCATCAGAAATTAGATTGTTTGCAGGTGACACAATGCCATATAAAAGGATCAAAACGGCAGAGGACTGTAAACAGCTGCAGGGTGATCTGGACAGGATATCTAGTTGGATTGGTAAACATGGGATGGCGATATATATATAGAAGAGTCATCTTATTAGATACGCAAATAAATAGTACTAAAGGTTGATTATAATAATAAGGTGGGGTAAGAATTGCTTGCTGAAGACTTGAAATGTAAATACCTTTGCATATTATTTGATAACATACTCAACTGGGCTGGACACATTGGACAGGTGGTAGGAAAAGGTTTCAAAATTCTGCACTTTTTGGAGAAAGTGTTGAGGGGATGTACAGAGAAATAAAGGAATTGTTCATACCATTGCTTGAATATGGTTGTGTTGTTTGGGACCCAAATTTTGATTTTAAAATACAGGAGTTAGAGGATGTGCAAAGAAGAGCAACTACATTTATTTGTGGAAATTGTCGCAGGACCCAGTCAGTAACTGATATGATAAAGGAGCTGGATTGGGAGTCATTGGAGGAAAGGAGGAGGGTGAAGAGAGTACTGGGAATGTACAGGGCATATGTTGGTGATGGGGCTTGGAGGGATATTGGTCAATGAATTAGGAATAGTGCATGGAACGGGAAAGACGACCATGACCACAAGCTGGCGCTCGATTTCATGCAGAAGGAAGTGGGAAAAAAATTTTTTGTTGGCAAGTGTGTCAGGGATTGGAACAAATTACCAAGAGAAGTTGTGAATAATTTACCAAAAGCGGTTAACGAATTTTAAATTAAAATGTGTAGAACGAAAAAGTAAATGGGGAGTTGAATTTAACACTTAAATCATAAAAGATAATTTTAAAAAATAAAATAAGAAAGGGTGATTAGATGACTAGGGGAGAGTTAGCTTCATGGCGATTAAAAATTAATAATTAAACAATTAATAAATTATGGATTTGCATACTTTCCGTGTGATTAATTACGAATTTGTGTATATTCGTCATGTAAATGACGGTTGTTGTATAGGGGGAAACTGTGTAAATGATATGTAATACGGTTAAGTATGAGACATTAGTTAAAAACTTTTAATAGTAGTTGTTGATGTGAAACACGATGTTTGGACTGGTTTATATTGATTATTTTCTATGTGTAAATGCATGTAAATAGTATTAACTTTCCGTGTAAGGTGTTTCCTAATGATTGTCAGTGATTTTGTACAATCTGTAATTATTTTTGTATGGATTTAATTGTTAACTTATTGTTAGCGCTCCGAGAAACGTCTGTCGGTACTCTTTATTCCCTTCTGGATGTTTCTGTAGCGCCTGTATAAACGCGGGGTTAGTAGTCAGTCATTGTTAGAAGATTTGTTTTTGATTCGTCAAGCAGTTTAATTGCTGGAATATTTGTGCTCTAGTATCTTTGGACGGGTCCATTGCCTTATACGTTGTTATGGAGCTCACGGAGAACTAAATGTAAGTGAAATGTGAATCGTTGTTGTTGTCATTTAATGCAACTACTAGCAGTTACCTGCGACTTCGTACGCGTGGATTTAGAATTTGATTTCTAGAATTGGATAAACAAAGCTGAAAGTTACCTAAGATATGTCGGCATAATATGACGGGAACGCTATCGATATACCATTCCACCGTCGAACCTGTCTCATGACTAAAACTGTTATTCATATCGGAAAAAAGTATCCTATTTCGTTCCTAAAGATACAAAGTATTTCCTTGTCATCGGTATACACATATAGTCATCAAAACGTAAAACTATTAGTTTAGGCCACACAAAAACTGCCTGTGGAACCAGTATACCCAGAATAAGGTAAACGCTTAGGGCACTATTCTATCGCCAAAGATTTGCCAGAACATGGTATCTTTACTACAAAATCCTAGGCTTGGCTCAAACTATGAAAAACAGTTCATAATTATTTTTTTTGCACCCAGTGGGGTTTGAACCCGAAACCACACGGCGGTTTACTTAAGAAGCAAGCACGGTACCACTGCGCTACGCTGCCATTTGCTCGCTATCATTACGCATTACAAAGACATATAGATATTATGCGTTTGTCGTTCACAGTTAAGAGAGTTTTCATAATTTAATGACAATGTGTTCTTATCTATACAGAAAATGGTATCCCACGTCGATCCTAATGTCAAATAGCATCTCCTTGTCAAATTTCATCACGGTTGGAGTAGCCGCTTAGCACAAGAAACGTAACAAACAGACAGACAAGAGTTACTTTCGCATTTATAATATTAGTATAGATTAATACATTTAAAGCAGCAGTCGTTAACCTATGGTGGAATATAAAACCCTGTGGCGAACAACCACAGTGAACTAACTGTAAATTGGAGGACGATGTAATTAATCATCAATTGTCGACAGGATGAAGTAGTTAATTATCGAAGAGCACACCAACGTACGCAGGAAAACAATTACAACGTCTCGTGAAACAATTATAAATGACGAAATGTTTCCCTAACAGAATCAAAAATATCCGAAAAGCTCCTTACTCTGGAAAGCACTGTTAGTTTATTAATATCTGCTATCTAGCGGTAGTGGGATCATGGCTCGTGCGAAAAATTTCTTTATTTGGTGCCCCTATCTAGCGGTAATGGGGTCACCCCTTATCGACACCTCATTTTTCTATTTTGGTGAATTATGAAAGATGGGTCTTAACAATAACTATACCTTTCACTAATAATGTATATTACGTCTTATTGTCTGCACGGTTGTATTGTGTTGGTGGTAGACTATATTGTGATGTGTTGACGAGCAGAGGAGCGCTGGACGGGCGAGACGCCGCTGGCGCCACGTGTGGTGGCGGATTAAACTTTTAATGAGCGTCCGGCCGGCGTACAAACAAGATGAATGTTGCGCGCCGCCTCAATTAGTGCCTTAATTAACTAATTCGGCTCCGGGCTGGGGGAGGGCAGGCCGGCTCTAAAAGGGAGACGTGACCTTGGCGCGCTCCTGGTAATTACCTGCTGTCTTTGGCGTTGCACCTCGCAAAACCACCGCAGACTCGGTACAAAAACTCGCTGAGAATAGTCTCTACCTCACCGCGGCGCCTGCGAGACGCAACCCGCAGCGCACAACAGGCGCTTTGGTAGGACCAGCTTGAGGGGTTATCAGGAGCCGACATTACCTTATAACACTATACAGTATACACTGATCAGCCAGAACATTATGACTACCTACCTACCCGTCCAGGCGATAGCAGCGTCACCTGACGAGGAATGACTGCTAGTCAGACACACGCACGGTGCATGTAGTACCAGTGAGCGTGCTATCCGTGTTTAGAATAAGAAAGGCGACCGATTAGGGTTGCCAGATGGCCGGGAAATCCGGGAATGTCCCAGAATTTTGTGTCTGGTCCCGTGTCCAGGAATTAAGCGTTACTGTCCCGGAATTCCCGTATACCAGTTTTCTTCTCAAACTTAAGATACCACAGTGGCCATGCCGCGCTCGCAGCGGGAGGTAGAGGAGCGCTCCACCTTACCAGAGATAATATATTTATGTATATATATATGATATATATACTATATCTATATATAGACTGTTCAACTATAACGTAGTTATTTTCAACCAAAGTTGAATTAATAAACTTATATATATATGTAGCATAGTTTCTACCTAAAATACAACTTTTTAAAATTAATTTGTATATTTGTTCACTTTTTAATTATACCACCAAAATACTTTTTTAACTCCATAAATGTCGCGGAAATTATATTTCTGTATCACCAAAAAACCTTTCTAAACCCAGAAGAGTCCCGGAAATTGTAATCCTGTTTCTGGCAACCCTACGCCCGATCAATCTGAGTTCGACCGAGGGCAGATTGTGATGGCCCGGAGGCTCGGCACGAGCATTTCGGAAACTGCACGACTTGTCGGGTGTTCGAGGAGTGCTGTGGTGAGTGTCTTCAACAAGTGGCGAAACCAAGGTGAAACCACGTCCAAACGTCGAGGGGTTGGGCGGCCACCCCTCATTACAAATGTCGGACGTCGTAGGCTGGGCGGACTGGTAAAACAGGACAGGCGGCGAACTGTGGCGGAACTAACATCAGACTTTAATGCTGGGCAGAGTACAAGTGTGTCTGAACACACAGTGCACCGAACACTCCTAACGATGAGCCTCTGCAGCCGACGACCCATGAATGTACCAATATTAACACCACGACATCGGCAGCTACGACTGAAATGGGCACGTGACCATCGTCACTGGACGTTGGCGCAGTGGCTGAGCGTTGCGTGGTCTGATGAATCCCAATACCTTCTCCATCATGCCGATGGGAGGGTGCGAATCCGTCGTTTTCCAGGGGAACAGCTTCTTGACACCTGTACTGCGGGACGGAGACAAGCTGGCAGCGGCTCAATTATACTCTGGGGAACATTCACGTGGGCACACATGGGTCCAGTGGAGCTCGTGCAAGGCACCATGACGGCCAATAAGTATCGTACACTGGTTGCAGACCACGTACACCCCTTCATGACGACCATGTTTCCAACGGCAGTGGCATTTTTCAACAAGATAATGCGTCATGTCACAAGGCCAGGGGTGTGATGGAGTGGTTCGAGGAACACAGTAGCGAGTTGCAATTGATGTGCTGGCCTCCCAACTCTCCAGATCTGAGCCCGATCGAACACATCTGGGATGTGATTGAACGTGGCGCAAATCTCATCACCCCCCTCCCCGGAATTTACGGGAATTAGATTATTTGTGGGTACAGATGTAGTGCCAACTCCCTCCAGCGACCTACCAAGGCCTACGCTGGGCTAAGAGTGAGGAGGGGGGGGGAGGGGGGTTCCGAGCCAGACCACATAGCTTACCTTTCGTAACATTTTTCACAGTTAAAATGAGGAACAGAACTCACAACAGAATGTGAATATTTATTTCCCTCAGTTAATTATCTACGTATATAATTTGAGATAGTCTGACAAGAGAAAACAGCACAAACTATCTTCTAGAATCAAAAGAAAAAGAACTACGTGTGTGTTGTGTTGGGGGGGGGGGGGGAGAGAGGCAAAAGCCAAGTAGGTCTATGTGGTGGGAGGGCGGTTCACAGGAGGCCAAAAATGAAACTACGTGGTTTATGTATGCTCCCTAATTACGTGAGGTAAAATAGAAGGAGAGAGGGGGGGGGGGGTTCGGCCAAATCTTACCGAGGGGGAGGGGGGAGTCAACGGAGATTTCAAGTCATATTTTTAATTTCTTGAAGAACAGTAAAGCTAAAAATAGAACAAGAAAAGAAACAAAAAAATCTAAAAACGATGCTGGTACCGACTTTAAGGGAGGTGGGGTGATTTAACCGCCCTCGTAAGTAGGAGAGCTAAATAAAAAAATAAAAAATTACGGAGCGTCCATAAATTACTTGAGAGAGGTGGTGGGGGAGGGGGGGAAGGTCCGGTGAAATCTCACGTGAGGTTTTGGAAAGTTTTGGTGGAAAGCAGAGCACAAAAAAAAAAAAAAAAAAAAAAAAAAAAAAAAAAAAAAAAAATTGTCCACAAATCCCGAAAGTCCGAAAATCGACTTTATGGGGGTATTTCGTCGTAAAGTGGGGTGTAACCGGGTTTGGAAGGGTGACACCTAAAAAAAAGTCTCAAAAACTTGCGAGGGCGATATCTAGGGGGGGGTTGGGGGGGGAGGGGTCTCACGGACCAGATCTCACCTGAGGGACGGGGCGGGGAGTCCGGAAATCCGGAAAAAACACCTCACGTAATTTATGGATTCCCCTTTACGTCATCATCATCGACAGGAAAGGGGGGAGTGCGACAAGATTTCACCAGAAAGAGAGGGGGGGCGGAATTTCGGAGAAACACCTCACGTAATTAGTAGACACCCCCATGGAACACTCTTTTTCACCACAGGTTGTTTATCTTTAATCATTGTATGGTACAAGTGTTGTATGGCGTAGTGTGACATGGCCGACAAGTCACGACATGTCATACCATGACGTGATACTGCGCGATATTGCGTGACATGGCGTCAAGTGAACGTGGGAAACCGTCAAATTTCTGTGAAAAAGGACAACAGTGTTGAACGCAGCAGTTAATTAAAATCACGCATGCCCTGTGCAGGACTCGAAGTGGCAACCCCCTCCAGTCGCGGCAGACACGGAGGCGGTTTGTTTGAACTCTCGCTGTTAATTGCAACGGGAGAACGGGAGAGAAAGAAAAAGCAGTAGTCGGAACCAGGTAAGCTTGACCCCGATGAAGCGCAATTCACCCCCCGCGAGCGGAACATCCCGCAAACATATTGCTCTGATTTAAACTCTCGCGGAAAGCAAATACAGAGGTACCGAGGTCAGAAAACAGAATCCAGCCGCGGGGCGAGGCGAGGTAAATAAAAAAAAATTACGACTTCAAACGCTGGGCAGCGCCGTGTGTAAATCGCCCCGCCGTCATCACCCTGTATACGGCGGAAGCGCTTCCGGCCTGCCGGGGGAATTTACTGCGGGAGGGTTGGTAGCGGGAATGTAATCTGGCGGGAACAGAGACGGGCAAAGCGCCTTCCCCCCCCCCCCACCACACACACCCCCCCCCCCCTCCACCGTCACAAAACGTCACTCAACTCGCACACCACCCTGTATACACGAGCGGTCGAGGAAGGTAGCACAGAATACCCGCCGGGAACAGGTAATCCTTTTACAGGCACACGCAGTAAATAAAATATTTTCCTTCTTTTTCGGTTTTCATCCCCTCACCCCCGCTTAATTCGCCGAAACCTTTCAACCCCTGCCGGGTAAAATGTTAATTCGAGCCTCGACGTGGAAATGTAATCAAGTTTTGAAAAACACCCCTCACGTTTGTTGCTTTGACGGGGGGGTATATCGGAGCTTATTAAGCGGACGGCGGTGAATGCCGGACTGAATTACACGAATACGCCCGTCCGCCCGGCAGAAATTACCCCTACTGGAGCTTCACGTCGAGTAAAACGTGTTTTCTGACTGGTAATGTTTAGCTCACGAGGTGAAACTCGGAAATTAACGTCTCAGTTTCTTGATCACTTTTACCTTTCCGTTCGTACAGCATTGTAAAGTCTAATCACTGTCTCCCGCTCGGAATAATCCACTTTAAAAAAAATAAAGAGTTATTTTTGAATATATTTTAATTGTATGTTTTGCGAAATTTTCTTTCAAATGTTAAATAAATCGCACACAAAGAAAAATGAAAGGTAGCAACAATAAAAAAATATTTTAACTATCCTATCTATAATTCATTTCATGAAATTTTCGGTGGAATGATAAGAGTTTTGTCAAAAATTGATGTTTAATGAACTATAAAATTTTTCACAATCATTCAATTAATTAGTTTGCGAAAATCATGAACTGGAGAAAAATAGCTATAGTTTCCCAGTAAACTTTAGCAGGGTACACGTCATTACAAATTTTGAAATAATTTTCGAATCAATAGTTTTCGAAATACAGGAGGGAGCGGTATTCTTTTTTTATGATTTTTTCGGCTAAAGCTTCTAAAAATCTTGGAATAAAAAGTAAAATTCCAACATTTCGTGAGTAGTACCAATGAATATGGAAAGATTCTCTTTTTTAGGTAAGGGTGTCAGGGATTCGAATGATTTACCAAGAGAAATGATGAATATTTTACCAAAAACTTTGAATGAATTTAAAGATAAAATTTGTAGAGGGCAAATGTAGGTAGGTGCAGGATGGGGGGAAGATGGGTGTGTAGGGAAATTACGACCGGAGCCTGTGCTCCATTACAATTAAATTAAATTAAATTAAATATTATGTAAAAGATATCTTACGTTCAGCTCCCCCCTCCCCTCAATTAACGCCCTATAATTATTTTCATCCACTAGGATGTTTCCAAATTTAATGCTTTAATCGTGTTAAAGACTATTTTTGTAATTTATTTATGCATTGTCTACGTTATAAGAAGCGGGAAAAGATTGGCAGCAAGGAATGGGAAGGAATTCGGTCATTGACTTTTAAATGGAACCATCCCGGCATTTGTCTGGAGTGATTTTAGCAAAACCATCGGAAAGCGAAATCTGGATGCCTGAACGGGGATTCGAACCCGCGTCCTCCCGAATGCGAGGCCAGAGCGTTACCGCTCACCCAACACCCTCAGTATATTATTTCTACCTGCTGTTAAATTATCATTTACTGTTCACACTCTGTTATGTATGGTCTCTTCTAAGGTACAAAAAAGAGAATTTGAAATTAACATTCATAAAGGGCAACAGTATATTGGTGGAAACTTACAGTGAAAGAATATATGTTAGTAAAAAAGAAAGGGGAAATGGAAATTGCTGCTAAGCCAATCAAATTAATGTTGATTACAGATGTTAGTCACTTCGATACTATGGCACTAGACGAGTGAAACGTACCGTATTTTACCACACAACTAAACATAAATAATAAAAAGCCGTATGAAAAGAACTGTTACTTTTTTTTTCTCCCCAAAAGCGTTTCCACCTTACGGTGTGGGATATCATCAGTGGAGATATGTTGATAACCTTACGTTGCAGTCAGGAACAGCAATTTATGTACTAGACCGCCATGTGAAGGTTATCAACATATATTCACTGAAGATACCCAGCGTCGTAAGGACGAAACGCTTCTGGGGAATAAAAAAACATTCACAACAACAATTCTTCTTAGACGACATATAAATAACAATGTATTGCTCAGCAACTGCAGAAAACATCCTACAACCATATTAGTTAACAAAACGAAATTTCAATTGATTCTGGAGTTATGCGAGTAAATTTCGATATGCTTCCAAAGTTCCAAGAAGCGGGTAAGCGAGTTTTATACAGGCTGTTCTTAATGATCTTCGGTGTAACTCCGCCCTTCCAAGTTGCCGCTAGTCACGCACCTGTAGGGCCGACCGTTTTGTAGGTCACTGGTCGACCCTCGAGATATCGATCCCGCTCGCGCGATGCGGCACTACCCACTGCTGCCAACATGCGCCGTCCAAAGTCACGGCGCTTGATTTCACTGTCCACTTCACGTACCAACATTACATAACTCAGTGTGTAACACGTTTGTTATGTAGTTTACAATCGCACCTACACCTCGGTGGCGATTTCCTGTAACAGTTATTTTTGTAATAGCTGTTACCCGCGACTTCGTTCGCGTGGACTCAAAATTTTATCGCTAGAATTGGATATAGAAGGCTGTAAGTTACGAAAAAGGTGTCAAAAAAAAAAAGGACACTGAGCCGGAATAATATAACGGGAAAGCCATCACCATATCTCACAAAGAGAACCAATTTGAAACCTATTTAAAAAATACCAGCGAACGTAAAAGGGGGCGGGGGTTTATTTTGGGAGACCACCTACTACAGTTCCTAAGGCAGATTTTTGTTTCTAGTTTAAGATGATGTCATTTTTTGTGGGTATCTTAGGTCAGTTTATTACAAAACGTTTTACTATCTTTGCTAAGCTATATAGGCTTTCGTTTTTGGAAAGTCGTGAGCTAGCTACATATACATCAAAATTATGAACAGATCATTCACAAACTGAATTATAGAAAAACAAAGCCTGAGTAACCAATCAGTGACTTGCACACGTTATCCGTCTGTCTGTCACTGTACAGTTAGTTTACAAAATTTATTTACAAAATATATTATTTAACCAGAAAAAAGTATCTTATATGCTTCCTAGTGATACATGATATTTCTTTGTCAAATTTTATGAAGATCGAATTAGCCGTTTGGTCACGAAATCGGAACAAACAAACAGAGAGTTTCTTTCGCATTTATAATACTAAGTGTAGATTATAACAAACTTTTGCTTTAAAGTCGTTCATTACTGTGGTGGATTGCATTATATAGTAGTGCGAAGCATGGTAGGTAAGCGGTGACGCTCTGGCCTCACATTCGGGAGGTTGCTATTTCGAATCGCCGTCCGGGCGTCCATGGTTTTTCCCAAATCACTCCAGGCAAATGCCGGGATGCTTCCTTCAAAAGGCCAAGGCCAAATGCCTTTCAGTTCTTTCCCGCCTCTAATGACCTCGACGTCCACAATGCGTGAAGCCTCAACCCCTTACCCCTCTGCTTCGAGGGAAATACCATCATTTAAACATTTTTCAATGTCATTTGCATTTTGAAGCAATATTGTGACTGGCCATATTATGCTATTGCTACTGCACCCATAACGTTTCGCGAATGTCTTTGCTCTCATCAGTCTCTCGACTGGTTTGGTGCAATTCTTCATCCCTTCCTGTATCATGCTAACCTCTTCTTCTCACAATCACCTTTACAACTCATGTCTTCAGGTATCTGCTTCTTTGTCTTCCTGTGCAGTTCTTACCTTCGACTGTTCCCTCCACTAACAAATTAGCCAATCCAGTATGTCTCAAAATATGACCTACCAGCCTGTCTCTTCTTTCTGTAAGCCTCTTCAGGAACTTCTTTCTTCACCAAAAACAGTTTAAATTAGTAGTTTATCTTTCCAGTTAATTTTCAGCATCCTTCTACAGGGTGATTCAAAATAACGTGGACAAAATTACATGGTAGATCAGTCATACAATAAGAATCAAAAATCGCATAGCAACAGAGGGTCGCAACTGCGATCCGGAGCCGTAAAATTATACTGACACAAAGAGAAGAAACAAAACCATTACAGATCATTTTATTGGTAATTACTCACTCACATGCGACTAATGCAAGCCAAATGTTGAGCCCACAGCAGATGCTCAAAGTTTTTGGCAGATACATCGAGACAAGCCCGGCATCTCCGTTGCATGGAACGGCGCACCTTCTCAAAGATACCAGGTGTATCTCGAACACATCCGGCTGCCGCAACGATTCTTCCTACCAAGTCTTCCGGCGTTTCAACAGGTGTTTCATACACAAGTCCTTTAAAAATCCCCACAAGAAAAAATCCAAGGGACCGTGTTTGTATCGCAACGCCCTCTCGTGGCTCTAGCGCCCTCTACAGGGGTTTGCTACCCTCTGTTCCTATGCGATTTTTGATCCTTATTGTATGACAGATCTACCATGTCATTTTGTCCACGTTTTTTTTGAATCACCCTGTATATCACCACATCTAAGAGGCTTTAATTATTCTTCTTTCTGGTATTCCTAAAGTCCACGCCTCACTACAATACAGTGCTGCTGCGCAGCACACATAGAGTTTTGAAAAGTTCTTCGTGAGTCCTCAGTCAAATTTGAAATTAAAGTTGTTTTTTTTTGCTTATGGTCTTACAACTTGTCGGCGTCGAGATGATTAGAGGCGGGTAAAGACTGGGGGCGAGGAACGGGAAGGAATTTGGTCCTGGCCTTTTGATGCAACCATTCCGGCATTCACCTGAAATGACTTAGGAAAAACCGCATTTCGCCGAATGGGAGGCCAGAACGTTACCGCTCAACCACCACACTCAGCGAAACTGAAGGAATTGTTTCCATCAAGAAGGCACTTTGCGGTAGTGTTAAACATTGTATCTGATTCGAGCCTCCGTTGCAATACTTGCTTCTTAAATAATAAATTTTGCTAATTTAATTTAATTACGATGGAGCACATGTACTACACATGAGAGGGAGATGCATCATAAGCTTCATGACGTCACGTTGGAAGTGTTGTTTTAATCGAGTCCTAAATTTGAGATGGCAAATTTTGTGATTTCGCACCGAGGCGAAGGGGGCAGCCCCACAAAGAGTTACATGGACTGACAAGGAGGAGGAGGGGTAAAAAAAAAATCATGAAATTTGTGTGGCACGATTTATGGATTACCCTGAAGATGATCCCATGGGGAGGTCGAAACGTCTGGCACAGAAGAAAAGAGTTTGGCATCAAAGCAAACCGTGCAGTATTTCAATCCATAAAATTGTGATTACAGAGGAAGGCACGAAATCTTTCGTCGCTTATTCTCGCTTTCACAAACAGGCGCGGTCCATTTGCGGGCAAACTCCAGTTTCCTATATGGCGAGTCTCCAGCTCGGGTCAGTAGCTTGGTTTATGGTCTGCAGTCAACGAAAATGCGGGGTTAGGCTTGAAATATAGCGGCTTAACTGCTATCATAGCTAACCAAAGACTTATCGTGCGGAGTGATATATCCTGCACACAGTCCTTAGGATTTATTTTTTAAGAAACCGGCTGGCCCGTGCGAAAATTTAGCGAATGATATAAGACGAACAGCGAGATTGGTGGTTTGAAATAGGATGAAAGGAGAACCGACTAATCTGTATCAATTGTTTATATGTCAACTAATAAACGAGGTACACATCGAAACACTTACAACTTATAAAGGAACAATCAGAAACAATTTTCGGATACGTTAACCACACATATCACCCAAACTCGTGGCAATTTATAACACAAAACAGAACGTAATGTACATTACAAAACATTTACATTGAAAATTTAAATCATAAAATACGTATTTACAAAACACCTTTGTACACAATATTCGAAGTGGAAACATAATCATGAATGACGTCATAATCATAATAATTCAGTGACGTCAGTGAATGTGATAACGTGGCTTTAGTGAGGTGTGCACGTTGTTCTCTTCCACATCATGGAAATCCGGCATCTGCACTTTGAGGACTAAGACAAGGTGTGGTACTGCGGTATATGCATGTTTGGCGCTGTATTTAGGGCATCCATAAATTACGTGAAGTGTTTTTCCAGATTTCCGGACCCCCCCCCCCCCCCTCTAGTGAGATCTCGCAACTTTTTGAGAACTTTTTTCTTTTCAACGAAATACCCCCTAAAATCGACTTTCGCGCGTCATTTGTAGACCTTTTTTTTTAGCTCTACGGTCCCACAATAGTTTCCAAAACCTCAAGTGAGGTTTCCGTAGACCCCTGCCCCCCCCCCCCCACCCCTGGTGAGATTTCGCCGGACCTCCCCCCCCCCCGATTTCACCTTACGTAATTTATGGACGCCCCCTTAAATATTATAAGCTGAGAGTTTTTGGCAATGTTGATTGAAAATGTAATGAATTACGTATAATTTCCTTCATACGGTATTCATATCTTGTTAATTTGTTTCTCTCTATTAAAATGTTACTTGAGGTACAATGCAACGTCTTGCATGGAAATGGCACACACCACTGTCTTGTTTATGATCGCTTGTTACTCTAAACATGTTTTCGTGCGGTTCCGAGCGTTCGAGGTCAAAGGTGTCCCTTGGGGGACATCCATAAATTACGTGAGGTGTTTTTCCGGATTTTCGGACCCCCCTCACTATGGTGAGATTTTGTTGAGATTTGGCCAGACCCCCCCCCCCCCCTCTCTGTGGTGAGATCCGGTCCCGTGATACCCCCATTCCCCTTACAGATCGTCTTTGCAACATTTTGAGACCTTTTTTTTAAGGTCTCACCCACGCTATTAGGTGGGTATTTCAGCCAAATAACTCCCTAAAATCGACTTTCGCGTCAATTGTAGACTTTTTTTCTTTTTTTTTAGCTCTACAGTTCTGCCCAATTTTAAAAAATCTCACTTGAGATTTCCGTTGACCCCCTCCTCCCTCTTGGTGAGATATGGTGAGATTTTGCCGGACCCACCCCCCTCCTATTTCACCTCACGTAATTTATGGATGCCCCCTTGTTTAAAATTTATCCTTTTTTTTTGTTTCTTATGGATTTACGCCTCGTCGATGTCTTTAGAGGTGGGATGGGACTGTGGACAAGGAACGGGAAGGAATTCGGTCATGGCCTTTTGAAGGAAGCATCGGGGCATTCGCCTGAAGTGATTTGGGAAAACCATCGAAAAACCAAATTTGGATGCCCGGACGGGGATTCGAACCGGCGTCCTCCCGAATGCGAGGCCAGAGCGTTAACTGCTCACCCACCACTCTCCAAAATGCAGAACTGATTGCTACTTCCGCCATAGGTGACACCTGTCAGTTTCATTTTCGTCGTCGAATATCGCTACAGGTGCAAATTATTCTCCGTCGCGAGTCTCGCATTGTTTTTATTGTTGCAGGCGCGTGGCCGGTAGCAGTCCGCGAGGTGGCGGCGCACTATTTAGCCGGCGGCGACGACGAGGACGTCGATGCGTCCCCTGTGGCCAGGCCCATTCATCACTGCTGCCAACATGCCGCAAATGAAGTCCCCAGAGGCGGGAAGCTTTTCATTCGTGTCGAGAGCTATATCTGTGGTACGGACGGAAAAGGGGGGGGGGGGAGGAAGGAAGGAAGGATGAGAGGAAGGAGGAGCACGGAGGACATGCGTCACTACACGGGAGAGGGGGAAAGAAAACCTGCGAAAATGAGACGCGCTCTGTCGACAATTGTTTTGAATCGAAATGTGAACACGTTTTTTATACAGCAAATCAATTGTTCCTTAACACAAATAAGGCTTGAATTAAACCATTTTTTTAAAAAAATGAAAATTCTTTATCATCTTTAACTGAAATATTGAGCAGTATTGATTGCAACTTTTGACCGCGTCGTTACGCAACATACACTGTTGAGCCAAATCATTGTGCTAGCGTGTTGGCGCCCCTTTGGAACGCAATACAGCAGGGATTCTGCGTGGCATGGAGGTATCTGGCACCAGATGTCTGCGCACAGATTAAGCAATTTCCTTAAATTATGTCCCATAGCGTCCCAGATGTGTTCTGACTAGTTGACATCATGAGAATTTTGTACCGAGCGTGGTGGGTGAGCGGTTAACGCTCTGGCCTCGCATTCGGGAGGACGCCGGTTCGAATCCACGTCCGGGCATCCAGATTTGGATTTTCCATGGTTTCCCCAAATTACTCCAGGCGATTACCGGGATGCTTCCATCAAAAGGCCATGGCCGAATTCCCTCCCGTTCCTTGTTCCCAATCCCATCCCGCCTCTAATGACCTCGACGTCGACGAGGCATAAAGCCATAAGTATAAAAAAAAAGAGAGAATTTTGTGTCCTAGTCATCGACGTGTGCTCACTATCGTGCTTATCAAACCACTGTAGTATTATTTTGGCGTTGAGATCTTCAAAGAAAAATTTTATAATACTGGAATATGTGTTCTGTAGCATTTTTGTTTGCTCTTTGATTATTGCTGCAATATTATACGGGACTGACTAGAAAGATATTCACCAAGAAAGAAGAAATAAAACTATCAATAGCAGGAAAATACACATTTTTGACTAATTTTTTTTAACTCGATTTATACATGTTTTAAATAACTTATGGAAAGATTAGAGCTTAACATTTTTCAGTAAACACAAAAAAATTAAAATCATCATTACTAAAAAACAAAAACTGTGCGTGATCGAAGAAATGTTAAAGTAGGTGTGAGTCGGGTGCAACGAATTCCACATGAATCACAACAAATATCTCCAGAAAAAAAATGTTTTTTTCTTTTATAGAACAGTGAAATCAGTAAACTTTCGCAGATACAATTATTGACAAAGTAATAACATTACGAACTGCTGATAGCAGGTCAGCTAACCGCTTAGTATAATCAGTTGCCATTGTAAAGTGCAAATACATAACATCCCACGTCAGTTACAATATATTAATGCAATTTTCTGCAAGCTCTGCACATAATTCTTAGAGCACACTTTTGTGAATATATCAACTTCTTTGCTTGTGAACGGTTACGCCAGAATGAGATGCCATAGCTTTGCGGGGAGAGAAAATAAGAAAAATCTTCACACTTTCTTTTTGGATATTAGCTATTCTACCTATTATACTCAAAGAAATGTTGTAGAATTAAGAATTTGCCATAACATGCTGAATATGTTGCTTGTAGTTTAACGTGTTATCTAATTAAACACTCAGGAATTTTGGGAAACTGCTTTCATTGATTGCTTTTCCTTCAGATATCACATTATAGCTATCCTTTGGTTTATATGTTGTAATTGTGTCTTTTCTGCATTAGGTATTAATTTATTGTTATGAAACCATTTGTTAATTTCTTAAGAGCATCGTTTGCGTGTTTCCAAGGTTTGGAACTGATGGTGTTTCAATGATATGTATG
This sequence comes from Vandiemenella viatica, assembly GCA_031002005.1. Taxonomy (NCBI): domain Eukaryota; kingdom Metazoa; phylum Arthropoda; class Insecta; order Orthoptera; family Morabidae; genus Vandiemenella; species Vandiemenella viatica. The sequence goes on along the minus strand of CM061918.1, from coordinate 140,219,712 downwards.
TTTTATCTGCAAAAAGCACCATATATTCACTATCCACTTTAATAAAATGTGTTGTGCCTGGAGACTGCGCTCACCTCAATAGCTCGGAAACACTCGGCCAGTCTCGATAATGCCCGAACTGTTGGTTACATCAGCTACCACCAGGGCGCTGCTAGGCTAACCAGGAAATCTCAAATGAATTATTGCTTTGAATTTTTTGCGCTTATATTGTTAAAAGGAAGTGTAACTTTCAAATAAATAATCGAATTTGATTTCAGTTGCACTTAATTTCTTAAAAGAAAGTGTAAATGCGATGCCAACTAAAATGAAATTTTCTATGTAGCAGAGATAAAACTTATAATGGGAGTCAGAGATATAAAAAATTACAATGTGCCGTTCGTTTAAAATAATACTATGTGTTTTTCTTTCTTTGTGACGACTGGATGCATAAATTCGTGTAAGGAGAAGAGGATCCGATGTTGTAGCAGTAACAGGACCCAAGTGACAACATAAACTAAGATTTCTTTGACAGAAGATAAACAGGGAAGTTTTTTAAAACTCAGAGAAAGGCTACATGCGACATAGGTAACCACAAAATGTATAAATCAAATAAATAATAGTTATTTGTTTCTGAAATTATACTTTACTTAGAAACTTTTTCATTTCAACAGAAGTTTTAAGTCATTCAAAATTAAATGCAGTAATTTAAAAACATCATAGCCGAATACTTCGAGAATGTAATGAGAGAAAGTTAACACGCATCACTAAATATATCAATTAAAAAGAAAATGATTAAACGTTACTCATTTTTCATCAGAAACTTTTACAGAACTATCTCCTACTACAACCATAGGTAGCCCGTCATTTTTGAAGGGCGTTTGAACTAGTGCGGTAGATCATTGATGTAAATTAAGAACAGAGTGGAGCCTAGAATTGAACCCTGAGGTACACCAGATTCGATAACGTATAGGCCCTGAAATAGAGAATTTAAACTGAGAAAATTTCCTCACATCACGAAATATATATATATATACATAATATATATATAAGGTAATGATTAATCGATATTCATTTTTACTCAGAAACTTTTACAGAACTATCTCCTAATTCCATTATAGGTAGTACGCGTCATTTTTGACGGAAATTTAAACTACTGACGTAATATGCGTGGGAGATCATTGATGTAAATTAAGAACAGAAGAGAACCTAGAATTGAGCCGTGAGGTACGTCACATTTGATAACATAGAGCTGGTGGCAGTAATGACTACAGGAGGCGTGTACGTTGGTGTTGGTTGTGTCACAACTCGTCCAGTATGTGTGTGTGTTTGGTGTTTCAGTTCTACACGTGGCTGGAACACAGTCCAGTGGCGAACAACACGCTGCAGCTGCGGCAGGTGACGGTGTTCGCGCCGACCAACCTGGCGTTCCAGACCCACAAGGCGCGCGAGGGAGACGACTCCATCATCCTCTACCACATGAGTGAGTACTAACAACTCCACAGTCACTCAGCGTCCAACACTGTTGTGCTCTCGCATAGGGTGAATTGCGTGTACAAAGGTTGGACAAAATAATATGAACACCATGCAATAGAGTACAGGCTGTTGCATGTTGGCACCACTGCTTCCGTGTCAACTTTGAGACGCTCATGTAGTTGACGTGGCAGGTCTTGCAGCTTGTGTCTCAGTGTATTATACGTTTTGTTCTGCTACGGTTATAATTAGCGATAGGTGAAATGCGTGATCTCTCATACTTCGAAAGATGGCAAATCGTTAGAGATCGATTAGCGGGAGCGGCTGTGACGAAAACAGTTGAACTGTTTCACGTATCAGAGTGACAGTATCCACGGTAATGACAGCGTACCCAAAACATGGTAAAACATCGTCGGCGAAGAGGAATAGTGACGAAAACCAAAGTTAACCGACAGAGACCGACAAACATTAAAAAGGATTGTTGCCAGACAACACAAAACTACCGCGGCGAAAGTGACAGCAGAACTCAACACACACCTGAGTAATACTGCTTCGACAAAAACAGTATGGCGGGAGCTCCAGAAAGCTAACATTCATGGAAAGTGTACTATTACAAAATCCTTTATAATGGCAACCAACGCTAAGCTGCGAAACAAGTGGTGCCACGATCATAGAAGTTGGACACTTGATGACTGGAAGAATGTGGTATGGTCCAATGAATCATCGTTCACATTATTTCCTACTAACGGCCGGGTTTATGTATGGAGAACAACAAAAGAAGCGTACGATCTGGACTGCCTGCGTCCTACAGTCAAGCTTGGGGGAGGTTCCGTTATGATTTGGGTGGCTATATCGTGGTATTCAGCTGGTCCTCTCATTAACATCACTGACTGGATAACTGCGAATGAATATCTCGACATCCTCAGTAGTGACGTTCTTACTATGATTAGCATACGGCTATTAAACATTGCCATCTTCCAAGACGATAATGCGCCCAAACACACAGCCAAAAAGGTTCTGTCCTGGTTCAAGGAGCATCAGAATATTATCAAACATATTCCCTAGCCAGCACAATCGCCGGTCCTCAACTTAATTGAACCGCTATTGGGAATTTTGCAGCAGAAAGTAAGGAGCCGATTTCCACCTCCAACATCATTGAAGCAATTGGCGGATGCTTTGGTGCAAGAATGGGACAACATTCCGTTGGAAACTGTTCAGACTCTCTACGAAACTATTCCGCGAATAATTGCAGCTGTTCTACGAGCAAAAGGTGGCCCAACACGATATTAATAAATCAGTAGTATGTAAAAGTCAGGTGTTCATATTATTTTGTCCAACCCCTGTATCTATAAGGAATGTTCAAAAAGAAACGAACCGGAGTATGGAATGTGCAAACTTGTGACAGGATGGTAAATCGTTGCGTCAGTAACAAAGAGGGTTTCTGACAAGAGCGAGGAGGTCCACATGCCCGCCGATAGAGGCTCACGAGTACAAGTCACGTGACTACGAAGCTAGCAGAAGCACGCGTCAGTCGTCCAGCACTCATTCGTGTTGTAAACAGCAAAATGGAGGCGTCAACAGAAGAGCAATGAGGTGCTGTTCGTTTTCTGACAGCGGAAGGAGTAAGGGGAATGGACATTCACCGAAGAATGTCACAAGTGTACAGTGAACACTGCATGTCCCTTGCAAGGGTCAAGGCGTGGCACTAGCGCTTCAGAGAAGGACGGGTGTCGTTAGCCGATGATGTACGCTGTGGAACGCCACACCGCATTACCGATGACATCGTCCAGCTGGTTGATGGACTCGCTACGCAGGACCGCCGAGTTACAGTGACAGCCGTAGTCGCCGAGGTCGGATTGGGCGTCGGGAGTGTAAGACTGAACTGGCGCAAAGTGTGCGCGCCTTGAGTGCCCCACAGTCTTCAACCACAACATGAAGCATGTCGAATGGCCCACTGTCTCGATCATCTGCAGTGCTATGCCAGGGAAGGGAATGAGTGGTGGCTGGAGATGAGTCCCGGTGTCATCACTTCGAACCAGAATCGAAACGACAAAGTCTCCAATGGAAGCATCGAGGGTCACCACCACCAACAAAATCCAAGGCCGTCCACACCAGCGCAGGGAAGGTTATACTCATATTCTTCTTTGATCAAGAAGGCCCCCATCTGATAGACTTCCTGAGCCAAGGAACAACAGTGTTTGCGTTACTCGCAAACACTGACCACCCTTCGCCAAGCGATCAGAATCAAGTAGGGGGTTCTCGGTCAACTTCCATCCAGTCCAATCCCCTCTCCCTGCGATTACGCCATTTTTGGTCCCATAAAAAAGGGCTCTTAGGGGCAGACGATTCACCTCGGATGATGACGTCAAGCAGTACGTGAGGAACTGCTTCACATCCCAGCCCCACGAGACAGCCATCCACCGCCTTGTGTCGCAGTGGGACAAGTGCCTCAACAGCCAGAGCCAATACTTCGGAAATACAGCCACTGGTTTCTGTTCCTAGGTCTCCGGCTAGTTACTTTTTGAAGCAGCCTTTTATGTATATATATATATATATATATTAAGTGTGGGTCTGTGTATATGATTCTCTGTGTGCGTGCGTGTGTTTATGTGTATTTGTTTCCGAGTGTTTTTTTCTTCTGTCTCTGTATATTTGTTTTATGTTTGGTTGTATTGGGGTGTACATATCTATGTATGTATGTGTGTGTGTATGTGTGTGTGTGTGTGTGTGTGTACAAATGTATTTGTACACGTATGTATGTGTGCACATGTGCATGTGTGCACGTATGCACGTGTGCTCATACGCATGTATGTATGTGTGTGTATTTGTGTTTTAGCCAGTTGGAAAACAGATATAATAAGTCAAACCGTAATTTCGTCTGAGGCCAGTAATTGGGCGTCTTCAGGCCCCTGGTACCTCTCCAGTTCCGGGATTGCCCTATGCGGTCCAAACACTTTGACTCCGGCCTCTCATAACACACCTCTCAGCGACCAAAGACACCATATCAAGAGCAGGTAGTCGGCAGGGCTGCCAACCGCTGCTGTTGGGCGACACACGCCTCCCCTCTCGCTGGCGCTGAATACCCTCTCGAGGCGTCGCGGCGCCTTTCACGACGTCGCACAAAGACGGGGTCGCCAGTGGACAAAAGCGACTCCGCGGCCAGCCAATAGGAGGCGAGCACGTGGGTTACGTGGAATTCACTGTGCGTTTCCATGCCCGAAAAGCTTCCCTTTGGTGGAGCAGATCGCATCTCCCATCAGTAAAATACTGTTACCAACCAAATTGTGATACTGCTGATGCCGATAGTTGTATCTACGTAAATAAATCAGTCTCTTTGTTTGAATCTGCATTACGCAAAAACTACCAAACCAATTTTGATGGGGTTGTTACAGTCTGAAAGGTTTTGGTAGGGCCTATTTTAAAGCAGACCAAATATTGTTGAGAATTTCGCTTTCACATTTACTTTTGGTCATCATTTAATAAATGCGGCAGCTATATTGCACGATGCTTTCTCGTAGCTAATTCTTGATGTAAAATGTACCACACACCCTTTCTTCCGGAATTTCTACGGCCTGAGCTGTGCGCACACCTTTGATCATCGATCGTTTAATCCGTATTGTGCCCCCTAGAAGTATTTGCATCTCAAAAAACTGTAAAGCACAAATTTATTGCTGGACGATTCAAAATAAACTAAATATTAAACAAAAAAGAATATTTCCATCTGTAATTGTAGTTGTTTTGTAATCTTTGGCGGGAATAATCTTTTAAGAGACGTACGTGCGGGTTTCAATTGGCTGTAAACCGTATATAACGAAAAATTTTGTTTATCCAGTTCAAACAGACATAAACAACGAGTCTACTTTTAGAAGCCATATAAACAAAACTACTTCTCTACAAAAAGTTTAATCTTGACATTTGTTATTGAAACAAGTGTATCAATATCGCAAAAAAAAAAGATGTATTGGTAACAATGCTACCACCGTATCAGGGCTAGAAATTTTCACCTTACCCTCGTAAATTTCGGCCATATTTTCCGGTTTGTCCAACGTGTTCGATTGTCCGACCCATAGGCTTTCTCAGTTTAGTTTCGATTTGAAAATCCTTTGTTACACATTTTTTCTACGGCGATATGTTCATTAATCGCTTTTTACCAACTAATACAAAGTCAACAACGACGAATAAGATTTCAGTGGTAGGATGCTTTATCGGCTTCCGACATACAATATTAAACAGATTATTTGTTTAAATTGTAGGTCCAAAGTGTGTTCACAGGCGGCCGGGACACAGTTCCCTTACCGCAGCGCCTGCGTTTGTGATCGAGACGCAACCCGCCGAGCACCACAGGCGCTTTGGTAGCGGCAGCTTGAGTGGTTATCAGCAGCGGAGATTATTTAATTTCCATATAGACAATATTTCTCTATCGATTACCGGGAAGTACAACGGCCCGCGGTCGTCCCTACACTCCGGCTAATGAGGTCCCGTCCCGTCTCGCCTTCGTTACAAGAGATCGTGGGAAGGCGGCTTAAAGAGGGACGGACAAAGTATGATTTGTACAACGATCGTGTGGCATCTGTGGTCTATATCTCTCATCGTTCAAAGCCACTAACCAACGCAAGCAATCACATAAGAGGCAACTAGAGGTTTTGTCCATCACGAAGATTCGTCCTCGAAGAACTACACCTAGACGTGAAAGGGAAGTTCTTTGTTTGATAAACGTTGACGATGCTGTATGGTTGCATGAAGATGATGTTGACATATCGAATGTTCCTAACGTCATCCAAAGCGAGAACTACATGACTGCTATGACACTCATAAATAATATAAAAGAACAGGTTCAAAGTCCATGGACACAACATGATTAAATATTGTATCGTTCATTTGATTTGTTATGTTTTGTCAATTTTCTAACATGTTTGTTTTATTGTTGATTTAATGGAAAAAACATGTAAATACATAAATAATTTAGGAAGTGCTATTTTAATTTAATAATTTCTGAACTAAAAATTGTTAAATACGTGTCAAGGATGGGGAAGTCTCCAAAAATCATGACATTCGTGTGAGGTAATTTGTGAGTGGCTCCATATATATATATATATATATAAAGAGGTTTTGTTTGAAAAAACATATAGCTGAAGTTGATTCCACTGAAGGCAGCGTTATGTGGAAGGGAAGCATGTGAGGTCCCACTTCATCAGACATTGAAATAATAATAATAATAGTAATAATTATACCACTTAGTTATTACCAATGTATTAATGTATTTTTTTTAATACAAGGGCGTACAGTATAGTATGTGTAAACAGGGGTACATTTAAGTTTTCGTATGTTTTGTTGTGTTGAAGTTGGTAGGCTGTAATTGTATTGTTAGCTTACCCAAAGAGATGCGTATTGATATAAGAAGAATGGTGGTGAGATCAGTGAATATTTTAAAGCGCCATTGTTAGTATTTGACTTCATGAATGCGAGAAGTGTAATTATTTGAGTTTATTCCAAGTTTTAATAAATATTAGTTGTTAGAAAACAACAGATACTTTAATTTCATAGACAAGTATATGATTAAATTTAATCTGCGAGGTGATAGCCAAAAAACGTGTGTGACGATATTCTGGGGCCACACATTTATCGTCCAAAGCGTGCTATCAAATACAGAACAGATTGCAAAGTACCTGGAAGGAGTGGTAAGACCGGCCAGGATTTCTTTAATTATCGACGCTAAAAATATAGAGAAGATAGCAGTTAAAAAGGAACCTCGCAAGCAATACAACCCTACAAACAATTTTGTGTAGCAACGTTCCTTCGCACGGGTGTTCCTATATGACGAGATGAAAGCCTCTCGCTGTATATATATGTGTATCGACCCCTTCCTTGCGGGCGGACCTGTAGTGGCGGCGAGAATCCATATCAGGCCCGCACTAACGCGCGCGGCACCTGGGACCCGCACTGCATAATGTATCGGCTCGGGAAGACTAACACAATTAGGGCGGCCGACGTTGGCTACCCTGCCGAGGTACTCCCCCGCCCTACCGGTCGCCGGGGAAATACCCGCCGACCGCAGTGACACCTGGCGCCACTGCGACGAACTAAGCCGCGCGCCTAACTTGGACCGTTGCCAAGACAAATGAGCGAGTCGGCTGTGGCAGAGGTAACGCTTACAAGTGCCCAGTGCTACACATGGAACACTCACCAAAGACTATACTAACTCTAATAAGCGAATACAGGGTGATTAAAAAATAAACGAGCAGATTTCGCATTTTTATTTGTTACAAACTATAAAAAGTACCAGTACGTGCCACACATCATTGCATAGAGCAGGGGTGGCCAACGCAGATGATCTTGCCGGCAACATTGGAAATGCATCATAACTCTGCTAGCCGCATATACAGTTATATATCCCATATTAGATTTAGACACAACATAGACATATTTTAGAGTGAAAAATTGAAACGTAATGAGTTTATTAATGTTATACTTACATGTAAGCATTTAAATCAATGCACTCCGGAAGTTAAATCGATTGTATACAAGTCACTAGTACGTCCTCACTTAGAATATTGTTGTTCTGTATGGGGTCCCCATCAAAAGGGTTTACTGGAGGCGTTAGAGAAAGTCCAAAGAAGAGCCGCCCGATTCGTGACAGGTATATACAGGGTGTTACAAAAAGGTACGGCCAAACTTTCAGGAAACATTCCTCACACACAAACAAAGAAAATATGTTGTGTGGACATGTGTCCGGAAACGCTTACTTTCCATGTTAGAGCTCATTTTATTACTTCTCTTCAAATCACATTAACCATGGAATGGAAACACACAGCAACAGAACGTACCAGCGTGACTTCAAACACTTTGTTACAGGAAATGTTCAAAATGTCATCCGTTAGCGAGGATACATGCATCCACCCTCCGTCGCATGGAATCCCTGATGCGCTGATGCAGCCCTGGAGAATGGCGTATTGTATCACAGCCGTCCACAATATGAGCTCTAACATGGAAAGTAAGCGTTTCCGGACACATGTCCACATAACATATTTTCTTTGTGTGTTTGGAATGTTTCCTGAAAGTTTGGCCGTACCTTTTTGTAACACCCTGTATAGTTTGAGGGAAAGCGTAAGTGCGATGTTGAAGGAGTTAGGTTGCGAAGACCTGGAGCACCAAAGGCGTTGCTCTCGACGGAAGCTAATTGAAAAATTACGACTGACGTATTTCGGAATTACAGTAAACAAATATTGCTACCAGCAACATTCATATCCCGGAATGATCGCGGAAATAAGACAAGAGAAATCAGGGCCAGAACCGATTCATTTCTGCACTAATTTTTCCCACGAGCAATTAGGGAATGGAATAGAAATGATCTACCGGGCGAGTAAACTTAAAATCCGACAGGAGTAGCTTTCGATAAAGCACTCCAGCCATCCTGATCTGGGTTTTCTATGGTTTTCCCGGATCACTCCAGGCGAATGCTGGGATGGTTCCTCACAATAGCGCATGGGCGCCTCCTGCCATATCCCGTATATCCCTTCCAAACTATTACCCTTTCGGATAGGTGCAATGCACCCTCCGCCACACACTTTTAGTGAATCGCGGAGTAATAATAATAATAATAATAATAATAATAATAATAATAATGATAATAAATACACATTTTAATGAAATATACAACACTAAAAATGATATATAAAAATATATAAATATAAATGAAATAAATTTTTAAAATATGGATCCACAAATAATGAATTTTTAATACACTGGTTTTCACTACTTTGGCCATTATAAAATAAATATATTTTGTAAAAGTGTGACGAATCTCGCGGACCGGAAAAATATTCAAAGTTGGCCACCCCTGGCGTAGAGTATTCTGCATCTACATACATACATACCCTGCAATTAACAAAATTGTGAGTGGCAGGGAGTGCTTTGCACCAAAACTATTCTCTACTCCGTGCATTCAAATACCGAAAACCACGACGAAAAAATTATTTTATACAGTATAAGTATCAGAACGGCGCCTTATTTCTTTGATGTTATCTTTCCTGTCTTTGGGACCCAATACGTTCGTAGACCAAGTACACTGATGAGACAAAATATTATAACCAACTTCTTCTTCTTGTTCTGGTCCCTATCCGTTCCAGATGTCTCTGATTCTCTTCTGCTGGTTGATGCTCGGATTAACTCCGTAGTTGTCTTGTAGGTCCAGGTTCTCAGATTTTTTAGCCAGGATGTTCTTCGTCTACCAGCACTTCTCTCACCTGGTATTTTCCCCTGGAGAACAGACTGCAGGAGTTCATAACGGCTATGACCAACTACTTACTAGAATATTGGTTCACGTTTCGAACACAATACAGCAGCGATTCTACAAGTCCTTGGTAGGCTTCCGGAGTTGTCTGACACCAGATCTCTACGCACAGGTCACGAAATTCCCTTAAATTACGGGCCAGCGGTTTGTGGGTGCGGCGGCTGGGAACGAGCATCTCGGAAACGGCGAGGCTGGTCGGCTGTTCGAGTGCTACTGTAGTGAGCATCTACGGAAAGAATTTGAAGGACGGCGAAACCACGACTGGGTGACAAGGTGGTGGACGTCCACGCCTCATCACAGAACGTGGAGGTCGGAGGCTTGCCCGCTCTGTAAAGCAGGATAGGGGGTGATCTGTGGCAGATCTGACGGCACAGTACAAATCTGATGCTTCCAGAAGTTTTTCAGAGCACAGGAATCGGGGATTTCTCCGCTCGACTAATTGAAGCGTCAAGCACAAGGCCATGCCACCGCACATCTCCGTGCCCGCCACCCGCCTTTCCACCGTTCTAGCGGCACATTCATAGTACAACTTGTAGGACCTACGATGATCCGATTTTCCGATGTAGGCCTCTTGTTCGGCCTAGAAAGGGGCTGTAGTACTAACTTACATGTCGCACGTGTGGGATGTGGCTCGACTCTCAAACAACCAACATGGCGTTGGATGTTGATTGCAGAAAACACCCTGCGAGTGTGCGATAAGGACACTGGCGCGGCGCTGGAAAGTACGGGTGGAAAGGACTGCTTTGACCACTTCTAGTAGCGTGAATGGGTGGAGCTCTACACAGAGGTCCTACAAGTTGGGCAGTGAATAGGCCGCTTTACTTTAGGGAGCGTCCATAAATTACGTGAGGTGTTTGTCCAGAATTCCGGACCCCCCCCCTCATCTGGTGAGACTTCGTGAGATCTGGTCGCACTCCCCCCACCCCTCTAAAATGACGTGAGATTTTGACGGAAACCCCCACCCCTTCCCTAATAATCGACCTCGTAACTTTATGAGACTTTTTTTAAGGTCTCATGGTTCCAAGGGTGGTTATACCCCCACTTTTGGACGAAATATCCCCCTCCCCCTATAGTCGAAATTCGCATTTTTTTTAAAAAAAAAAAAAAAAAGCCTTACAGTCCTAAAAAAATTTAAAAACCTCACTTGAGATTTACGTTCACCTCCCCCTCTCCTTGGTAAGGTTTCATGAGACTTCGCCGGACGCCCCGCCCCCCTCTATTTCACCTCACGTAATTAATGGATAACCCCTTACAGCATTACTTGTAAATTCGTTTTAGAAGAAACAAGTTTTTTTATTATTTTTTTTTTCATTTATGGCTTTACGGCTTGTCGACGGCTAAGGTCATTAGAGGCGGGATGGGACTGGGGACCAGGAACGGGAAGGATTTCGGCCATGGCCTTTTTGAAGCAAGCATCCCGGCATTCAGCTGGAGTGATTTGGGAAAACCACGGAATACCCAAATCTGGATGCCCGGACGGGGATTCGAACCCGCGTCTTCCCGAATGCGAGGCCAGATCGTTAACCGTTCACCCACCATACTCGGTAAGAAACAAGCACGTTGTTGTTAGCTTAGCGACGAAGGAGCGATTCTCGTAAAAAGAGAAAATAATGTAAACAACCGGTATACTTCCGCATTAAAAGCTGCGTTTGCTAAAGCGGAGGTGAGTTTTCATGCGTAAGATCCGCACTTGCGGATGCGGAGCTCCGTCACGTCTCTAGTTAATAGGACACTTGACTAGCTTCTCTTTGTGTCGACCATTAGCGGCTACTAGTGACTGAGGCTTTAGAGAGTGTCGGTGTGGTGACGGTGCGGTGACGGTGCGGACCAGTATCGGTCAAGCGTGGCCCCACCTCCGTACGTGTCTTCCGCGTGAGACCGCTATCTGATTTATGGCACCTTCGCATCCCATTACGTATGGCCATTCAGTGTGTATCGTTATTACCACCAGTGTGATGGCAGAAACTTTAACTCGCAATAAATCGACGCCGTTCAGTCCGGGTACCCAAGAAACCGAGCCTCGCCCTGCCCACTCGATCCGATCGCTTGCACTGTGCGGTAGGACTGCTGATAATATATCGATATTATTTTTTGAAAATATCGATATTATTTTTTGAAAATATCGATATTTATGAGTGTCTTTTTTGGAACGATATATCGATATTTATGAGTGATATTTTTGGAACGATATATCGATATTTCGATACTGAGCTCTAAATATCGGCGCCGATATTTTTAAAATAAGTTATCATTTTTCATTTGCTCTGGATGACAGTACGTCACTCAAATTTCTGTTACGCTTGGAGATCAGTAAGCTTAAGTAAATATTACTACGTTTCTATGATTAATTTGGAAGTTATAGGAACCAACTCTACTTAGGTGATGACAACGGTGTAGGCAAGGCATCGCTCGCTCAGTACGAATCGAACGCGAGCCTATTGTTTAAAATGAGCGTGCGCAGTGCCCAGGGAACTCAAATTTGTAAATTATGTGTTAGCAGAAATAGTTGGAAGTGTAAATAACTAATACTTGCTAACTAGAGAACAAGAAAAGTAAGACAACTCAGAATAAGCTATGAACAATGCCACAAAATAATCTTACGAAAAAAATTATGATAGCTAAATTTCTACCTAAATAAATGCCTCTACTGTGTTGCTTATCAATATTTTTAAAAAAAAACACCAAAACAGATTTGCCTCGAAACTCTTTCGAGTTTTATAAATTTTTATGAAAACTATGAGACGCATAATGGTCAAAGGAGCTGGAATGGGATTCATTGCAAGACAGGAGGATGAGGAGGGTAATGGGAGTGTACAGGGCGTATACTGGCGATGAGGCATGGAAAGATATTGCAATAGGTATGAAAAGTAGTGCATGGAAGGGAAAAGATGACCATGACCACAAGCTGGCACTCGATTTCAGGCACAAGGGTATGGGAAGATTCTCTTTTTTAGGTAAGGGTGTCAGGGATTGGAATGAGTTACCAAGGGGAATGATGAATAACTTACCGAAAACGTTAAAAGAATTTAAAGTTAAAATTTCTGGAGGGAAAATGTAGGTGGGTGCAGGATAGGGGGAAGGTGGGTGTCTAGGGAAATTGCCACAGGAGCGTGTACTCCATTGTAATTAAATTAAATTTTAAAAAATCAACACTCTTCATCACCAAGAGAAACCATTTGAAAGTGAAAAAACTTGGTTAAGAACAATATCACACATGTATTTACCAGTGGACAGCCCTATTTTTACAAGATTTGTTTTTATGATTGAATTTATGAAAGTGTCGATATATCGATACTTTTTTCCGATATATCGACAGCCGAAATTGATACTTTTTAAAATATCGATATATCGAAAATCCGATATATTTTTTTTTAGAAAATATCAACAGCCCTACTGTGCGGTGAATATTACTCGCTCCCAGCCTGAGTTGTGTCCGACTCCCGGCGCAGTGACGTCAGAGGCCCGTTCTAATTGGGCGCGTAACTCAGAGACGGGGAAGCCCCCGGGCGGACGTAATGGCGCGTAACAGAGTTACGGCCGACCTGCCGGCAAATTTGTCGCCGCGCAAGCTTTTCGCCTCTCACGCGAGTTCACAGGTCGTGTCGTGTGTCCGTGTCAGCATGTTATACTCAGTTACAGACAGCGTGCAGCTAAAAAAAAAAAAAGTACCTGTTAATAAAAGTAACGTCCAGCAAACGCCAACACAAGTTTATTAAACTACCAAATTATGCCGTTTTTTTAAAATAACGTGTCTTAAAAAACAATTTGTATGTTGAATTAATGGTAACAATTCTTTTGTACTGCATAATGGCATAATTAGTTCTTCTGCAAAACAGGGTAGAATGTGTATATTTTTCTGTCATCAGTCTTTCGACTGGTTTGATGTAATCCTCCATCTATTCCTATCTTGCGCTAACCTCTTCATTTAAACATACCCCTTACTAGACTTGCGCATAATAGTTCGCGAAGCGGAGCGCTCAGTTTAGTTCGCAGCTCCCTCGCGAACTAGTTCGCTCTTTTAGTTCGTTAGTTCGCGTCTCGAATTCAGAGAAACAGATCGTTCGCTCGCCTTGCTACCGCTACTGCACCTGCTATCTTGTTTGTTATGTTAGTTCTATATGACTTAATCAGTTTTTTTTGGCGTTTCTAAATGGAATTTAATATGACCTTCTCAATAAAAGTTATTACTTCATAATAGCCCTTTCAAATGACATTAGCATGATCAATGGCCACCGATAAACCAAAGTGCTCATTGTCCTTTGCACAAATTGGTAAATTGAATAACTGTTCTGTTTTTACTTTTTACTTTACATGCATTCGTAGAATATTAATTATAGAAGCCAAATTCTCCGCAGAAAGTGGAATGTTCTAGTATTCGTTGATAAATGTCTGGAGTACCTTAATAAATGGTTAGATTTTAATGAAAGCAATTGGCTATACAAAATCCAAAAATAAAATTCAAAACACGGGGTTTCATTTGATGACTGTGAGACAATATTAGAGGTTGTAAATTTACGAGGAAAGATGAGTATCAAATTGAACGAACAAAGTGAAATAACAATATTACACGAAATCTAGGTAAAAGTAAGAACAGTATTTCATTAATAAAAAATGAGCTTTTGACCGACATTAATTTGACAACTGAAAGAGATAAAGCAAATGACCATTTTACTGTAGACAAAAAATTGTTAAATATGCAAGAAGTGCAAAAAAATATAGCTTAAAAAATAAAATAGTAAAAAACATACCTTTTGTCATTTTCTACTTTTTCGTAAAATATTATAATTTTGAAGTTACTATATTTTTATAGGTTATTCTAAAAAACATACTACCATCAACCGAAAAAATGTTGGTAACCCTACCGACGAATAGTGCTAGTTGGCGACCGGGAATGCTCAGTTTAGTTCGCGACCGGTAGCGCTCAGTTTAGTTCGCGACCGGTAGGGCTGTGTTTAGTTCGCGAACTAGGTCGCTCCCCTCTGGAATTCGCTCGCTTTGCTAGCGCTACTACACGCGCTCTCTTCTTTGTTATAGTAGTTGTGTTTATCGATCGTTGTCTTTTAATTGTTAATGGGATCAAAGTGTGTTTTGTTTTCACATTCCATGTTCAATTTCCGCTTGTGACTTCTGCAATAATTATTAATGTTGAACAGTTATATTTCTTTTTTACATATATCTGTGTCTTCAATGAATTGTGTCCACAGCGAACTGTGTTTCCTTTTAGATAATAAACTAACACAAAAGTCGGTCTTCCGGAAAGAATCGAACGAACTAAGGAGCGAGAGATCCGGGAACTAGTTCGCGTAGTTCGCCTGTGGGAGCGCTCTTGCGAACTAGTTCTTTCGCGAACTACACAAGACTATCCCTTACAACTAGCGTTGCGCGGGACGTCCCGATTTTCGGGGGTCTGGGAAGGCGTCCCAATTTACCCTAAAATGCGACACCAAATATCCAGATTTTTTAGCTAAGTGATAAAATGCCGTCATTCGTCGCAAAAAATGAAATCGCGTGTCACACGTGAGACTCATCATTCCCAACCGTCAGTGGTTAAAGGGGGTACAGACGACACAATTTCGGTCCCAATCTGCAGGGGCAATCAATCCGGCAGGGCGCCTTCAGATTGCCGCATAATAAGCAAATCGGGTGTGCAGCTCCCGGTATCGGGAAAAGCGGCTACAAACTACACAATTTCGGTCCCAATCTGCAGGGGCAATCCGGCAAGGTCGCTTCAGATTGCCGCGTTAGTAAGCAAATCGGGTGAGCTACTCCCGCTATCGGGAGATTGGCAGTGCCCGACAAACAATTCACAGATATAGTCAGGGCCGTATTAAGACAGCGTCCGTAGCAAATGTGAAGAAGGGGCCCCTTATTTTTTGCCATACGGGGGAAAATTGTAGAGCTAAAAAAAAAAAAAAAACAGGGAGCAAATTGAGACGTGCGTAGCGTGATTGCAGCAATTGGGACAATTTCGGCTCAGTCCGTTTGGAGCTGGAAGCGAGTGGTTTGGAGCCATTAGTCGTGTTTTCATTAAAAAATGTTTTAATAGTAGGAAGTGTGGGAGAATATTTACGAAATTTATAAGAATATACCCCAATTGTGGGACAAACACAACAAAAACTATACAAACCGCAAAATGCCAAAGGAGAATTTCAAGTTTTGATCAAAATTTACAAGGAAGTAACACTTGCTTATCTCTCATCATGATCTTTGTCGCAGATATCTCCCTCACCCAACCAACGAATTAGATCGTTCTATCTCATCTAACTCGTCTTCTCCACCCGAAACTTAAACTGGTCTGGCTCCTAATTTAACAACCGAGTTTCTGCCTATAAAATTTATATTACATTTTCGATTATAGAACTGCATCATGTTAAAATTGCAGCTATGCTAAAATGGTTTGAAATTTATTTCATTTTTAATTGTATTTGGCTGCGATGTTACCAACTGTCTGGAAGCTATAAATTTATATTGCTAAAAAGACACAGAAAATTATGAAAATAAGAAAATTCGTCTTAAAATGATTTCAGAATGCAGAATTTTCCCCTGTACGGAACTGATGCGCACAGGTAAGGGAGCGTCCATAAACTAAGTAGCTGCATTTTGGCCTCCTGTGAAACCCCCTCCCTCCCCCACATCAACCGATGCGGCATTTGTCACTAGGGGGCGTCCATTAATTACGTGAGGTGTAATAGGGGAGGGGGGTCAACGGTAGAGCTAAAAAAAAAAGTCAAGAAAAGACGCGAAAGTCGATTTTAGGGAGGGTATTTCGTCGAAAAGTGCGGGTGTAACCGGCTTTGGAAGGGAAGGGTGAGATTTTTTTTTTTTTAACTGCTTAACGTCTCTTAACAGTGAGGTCTTTAGAGACGGGAGAGGAATGTGAAGGAATACGACCATGACCTTTTAAAGGAAGCATCCCGGCATTTGCCTGGAGTGATTTTGGAACCATGGAATTCCCAAATCTGGATGCCCGGACGGGGATTCGAACCGCCGTCCTCCCGAATGCGAGGCCAGAACGCTAACCGTTACACCACCATACTCGGTTTTTTTTAAATGGGGGGGGGGGGCAAGGGGTCCGTAAATTCGGAAAAACACCTCACGTAATTTGTGGATGCCCCCCTAACCCGCCCCCAAGTTAAGTTTTTTCGCTTTTGAATCCAGAACACATTTTGAACTATTTTCTCATGTCAGATTAGTAAATTATATACGGAGATAATTAAATTAAGAAAATAAATATCCACATGCTGTTGTGTGTTCTGAGCCTCATTTTAACTGTGAAAAATAATATGAATCGAGAGTTACGTAGCCTGGCTCGGAACCCTCTCCCCCCTTTTTTTTCCACGTAGCTGTGCGTAGCCTTCTAGTCAACCTTCCCCCCCCCCCCTACATCGAGCCACGTAGTTTATGGACGCTTCCTAAACGCTACCCCTCCCAGGTGCCAGACGTACCACATCCCTACCAAACTTCAATAAGAAAGGAAATATCTAAGAAGCCAGCAGACCTTAAATTCTATCTCGAAGCCGTCGCTAGCTCTTGGACTATATTCTGGAACGTTCGCGACACTCTTACCCGGGGTGCTTGGTAACTTCCTGGCGTAGCCTCCGAAGTTTGGCCGCCTTTCTCCGTAATAACAGTTTAAATATTTATCGCTGTTTCGCCATCCCACAAGTTTACTACGCTCGCCTCTCTCTTCGCTTCCCCCTTTTAACCCCGTTCGTTCCCCCCGAAATCTTTAACAGAGCAAGTTTCCTGGCTCGCCGCTCTATACATAACCCCCCCCCCCCCTGGACGACAGTAATACTGAGAGGTTAAAACACGACTGAAGCCGCTCTTTGAACTTGCCCGCAACTTCCACTCCGCCATACTTTGCAGTTCTTTTTCCTCTTCTTCTTCTTCTGCAGCTTTAACCGTCTCGACCTATCCGGACCTCAATTCCATCTTTTCAATCGTCCACCCTTTTACTTTACAGCTCAAATCCACGTTTCCTGTTCCCGCCCCCTGCATTATCTGAAAATAACTTGTCAGCTTTTTCTTTTCTTCCTACATCATTTCGTTTGTTCTCGGTACCAGGAGCATTCCGGTTTAATCATAATCTATGATTTATTCAAACAGGAAATTACTCTAGAGTTCTACGACCACCACAGTCAGTGCCGCAAATTTAGCATTTTTATAGCTAAACTGGCCCGTACCCGCGACTTCCTACACGTGGATTAACAATTCTTTTGCCAGAATTAAATATAGAAAGTTGTTGGTAACGAAGGATTGGTCCCAAACAATATCGAGTCAGAATAATATGACAGGAAAGCTATCACTACATCATTGTACCGTCGAACCTGTCTCTTGAAGAGAATCAATTTCCAACATATTTCTGTCACCATTCGATAAGGCCTCAAAATTTCGTGACTACAACTGTTAATCATACTGGAAAAAATATCCTGCGCCTTTCATACAAATTTCCTTATAAAATTCCATCACAACGATATAGCCATTTAGTCGTCAAAACGTAACAAAAAGACAGAGACTTACTTCCGTATTTATAATAATATTACTGTGGTTCACACTCACACACTGACTGCGAACAACACCTGAGGGATCATTATAACGTAAAAAAGTGTACACCTACAGCATTGCAAGACTACCTACTATTTGCCTCGCATTGCACCCCTAACTTTGTAATATCTACAGTTTAACATTCAATCCGAATAACCTACGGCCCAGGCCTGACTCTTACGATGAAAAACAATTTTTGAAAATCTTAGATTCCACGGAGATTTGAACCGGATACCACGACGTTCGTAAGCAAGCGCTTTAACCACTGACCTGCCAGTCCACTACACGGAAATGCGGTACGGAGACGTCCACATCCAACGTGTCTGTCTATCGCCGTATTTCGAAGTTATGAGACAAGATGTGTTATTTATACAGATAATTTTTCAACCAAATGTAGACAGTATTTTTCTCCGTGTTTCAAAGGATAAGTGTGCAAAGTTTCATCGAGATCGGATGAATACTGTGGGTTTGTATGAAGAACAAACAAATTAACAAACAAACATACATACATTCATCTTTATATATAAAGATGTAGCATCTTATCAGGTGATTTAGCACAAAGAATTCAATTTAACATATACCATTTATTATTATTATTATTAAATTTTTTTTGAGAAGTCAACGATTTTCTTGCAGTGACAAAATTTTAGTGTTGCTCATTTATTTATTAGAATAACCAACCACAACGAATTGTTGTTACTTATTATTAATTTTAAATTGGTAGTTTTAAACATTTTACAAGTGTAAAGTAAGCGCCTCCATAATGCGATTTAAGAAAGAAAAAAACGTCTCAGTAAATTTAAATAATTCAATTGTTGTAAAACATTAAACATGTATTGTTTATTCTTACTTTTAAATAAAATATATATTTAAGTATTGTTTCAGATAGTTTTCAATATAAAATTTATCGACGCAAGCTGATTAATATTTTCTCCTCTTCTCATTGCATGATACAAAAACAAGTTTCGTTTTTATCGTTACATTCTGGTAGTTTTCCTGCAGTATTAGAAAATGGTAACCTTACCTTGCGATAGGTTTTATTTTGGTAAAGATGTTTTGGGGTATAGAATTATTTTTTGTAATGTTTTGTTTTGGTAGGTTTACGATTTGATTGCCATGTTAATGGTAGGCTGGTGATTTTAAATTATTTAATTTTACAGTAATTGCAATGGAGCACACGCTCCGGTCGCAATTTCCCTACACACCCAACTTCCCCCTTTCCTGCACCCACCTACATTTGCCCTCTACAAATTTTAACTTTAAATTCTTTCACCGTTTTTGGTAAATTATTAATCATTTCTCTTGGTAACTTACTTCCCACACCCTTGTGCCAGAAATCGAGTGCCAACTTGTGGTCATGGCCATCTTTTCCCATCCACGCATTACTTTTAATTATTACATCAATATCTTTCCACACCTCTCCACGACACTCCCATGACCCTCCTCACCCTCCTCCTGTCTTGCAATGAATCCCATTCCAGCTCTTTTGTAATACTGGTTTTCACAAACAAATCTAGCCGCCCTTTTTTGCTCCCTCTCCAACTCCTGTATTTGATACGCAAAATGTGGGTCCCATACTACACTACCATATTCGAGCAATGGTCTGACCAAAGTTTTGTAACCCAATCCCTTTACTTCTCTCGTACATCCCCTCATCACTATCTCCAACAAGTGAAGGATTTTGAAACCATTTCGTAGCTTGTAGGGAAGGGAATCAGGAATTGTAAAAAATTACAATGGAAAATGCTGAAAATTTCGATATTTCCGAATTGTCGTTTCTTCTACACTGCATTTGATACTGGATACCAGTGTTAGCATTAAAGCGTGAATGAGTTCTGTATTTGGCACGCCTGTCTACATTTAAGTATTTTCTGATCGCTTCCGACTCGTCTGATATTTATTTGTTTATTAATGTTGTTCCGCGATGCTTGTTAAGGAAGGACTTCTGACATGTGGAACATGTCATGGTTAATATATATGCATGCAAAATGAATAACAACATAGTGAAAAAAATTATTATATGTTACGAAAAATTAAATAATTTTCACAACTTAATTTTGCAAATGGTATATTAGAATTAATTCTTTTGTATAAAGTGTTAGATAGAGCAGCAGAAGTTACCAGTAAGATAATCCATCAGCTATTATTTTATTATGTTCGGACCGTTTTATAGTTTTGGGAGGGATATCAAACAGTTCTGTCCCACAATAATTAAGTCCCCTTTGTACTAATGACAAATATGTGTGTGTCTGTACAAGTTATTTTTGTTTCTTGTGTTGAAATTTTGTTTCTGTGAATTTGATGTAATCAAGTTAAAATGTTCTTTCACAAAGCACACGAGAGAATATATACTATATACTGTGATCAGTGTTGTCAACTCTAAAAAATATTTTATGGCAAATATATGTTTAGAAAATGCCAAAAAAATATATATACGCTACAGTTTTCGGAAAAGGCTCGGAAAAAAATGCCAACAAAATCAAAGGACACAGTAACATACCTACCAGAAAAATCTTTAGCCAACGTAAAGTCTACCATGAACATATCTACCATTCAAAACATTTATAAAAATAAAATCCTATAAAAAATAACTATACCAATAAACGATTCTACCAAACACTATTTCCACCTTGTAACTTCTCTACCATTTACGAATTCTACCGGATGAAAAGGCTACCAAAAACATGTCTATCAAACGCAATATCTACCATAAATATGTCTACCACCTTTAAGATAAATGCAAAGAAGAGTAAGCTGATTAGACACACAAATAAGAAACTAAGGGTGATTACGATTATAAGGTGGGGGAAGAATCGCTTGTTGAAAACTTGAAATGTACAAAATAATTGCCATTACATTTGATAACAAGCTTAACTGGGCAGGACACATTGGACAGGTGGTAGGAAAAGGTTTCAAAATTCTGCATTTGTTGGAGAGAGTGATGAGAGGATGCACGAGTGAAGTGAGACAGGGTGCAAGATAGGGCTGCTAGATTTGTTTCTGGAAATTACCGCAAAACACAATCAGTAACCAGTATTATAAAAGAGCTGGAATGGAATCATTACAAGACAGAAGGAAGGTTAAGAGAGTTTTAGGAGTGTCGTTGAGAGGCATGGAAAGATATTGGTCTAATAATTAAAAATAATGCATGGAAGAGAAAAAATGGCCATTACTACTTTTATTAATTTTTTTTTTTTTTTACTTACTGCTTTACGCCTAATCAACGTCTGGGTCATTAGAGGCGGCATGGGACTGAGGACAAGGAACGGGAAGGAATTCGGCCATGGCATATAGAAGGACGAATCCCGGCATTTGCCTGGAGTGATTTGGGAAACCATGGAAAACCCAAATCTGGATGCCCTGACGAGGATTCGAACCGCCGTCCTCCCGAATGCGAGGCGAGAGCGCTAACCGTCCTCCACCTCGCTCGGTGCCGTGGTACTCGATTTCAGACTCAAGTGTGTGGGAAGATTTTCTTTCATAGATAAGGAAGTCAGGGATTATCAAGGGAAATGATGAATAAATTACCAAAAAGGCTGAAATAATTTAAAATTAACATTCCCAGAAGGCAAAAGCAGACAGACAAGAAAGGGGAAATATGAGTGTCTAGGGAAATTGCAACCGGAGCGTGCGCTCCATTGCAATTAAATTAACTTCCGCCTGAGGCGTTATCTCAAATTAATACATTTTCCATTCTTTTTCCTCTCTGAAATTTTGTTCCCTCATCACCGAAACACTCTAATTCTTCAATAAAGCATTGAACGTTTTTTAACGGAACACAGTGTGTAGTTGTCGACGGTGAGCGTTCATCACTGGCCGGGGTTCCCCAGGGAAGTGTGATAGGGCGTCTGTTGTTTCTCATATACATTAATGATTTATGCGACGTAATAAGGAGGAAAAAACGCTATTTGCAGATGATGCTATTATTTATCGTGATGTAAAAACCCAGGACGAATGCGTTTTATTATTTTATAATCGCGTGGTGCAAAGACTTGCAGCTGGGGTTAAACGCTGAAAACGCCAAGTCATGCATATAAACAAAAAATGGAAGCCATTTAACTCTGAATACAAAATTAATGGCACTGTCCTTAGAACGGTAGATTCCGCTAAATACGTAGGTGTCACAATTCGTAATAATTTGTTGTGGAATCTAGAAGGTAATTGAAAAAGCAAATAGTATGCTTCGATTTCTAGGCCCTAATTTAAAACAGAGTACACCGGAAGTTACATGGATCGCATACAAAGCACTAGTGCGTCCTTACTTAGAATATTGTTGTTCTGTATGGGGCCTCATCAAAAGGGGTTAATGGAGGCATTGGGGAAGGTCCAAAGAAGCTACGTGACAGTTATATGTAGCTGAGGGAAAGCGTAAGTGCGATGTTGAAGGAGTTAGGTTGGGAAGATTTGGAAGAGCGAAGGCGTTGCTCTCGACAGAAGCTAATTGAAAAATTCTCGACTGACTTGTTTCGGAATGACAACAAACATTACTACCAGCAACATTCATTTCTAGGAATTACCGCGATAATAAGATAAGAGAAATCAGGGCCAGAACCAATTCATTTCTATACTCATTTCCACCTCCTCCCCCCCTCCGAAGAACGATTAGTGAATGGAATATGGAGGATTTATTGAGAGAGAAAACTTTGAATCCGACAGGAGTAGTTCTCGATAAATCACTCCGGCCATCCTGATGTGGGTTTTCCGTGGTTTTCCCAGATCGATCCAGGTGAATGCTGGGATGGTTCCTCACAATAGCCCATGTGCGCCTCCTGCCATATCCCGTATATCCCTTCCAAACCATTACCCTTTCGGGTAGGTGCAATGCACCCCCGTCACACACTTTTAGTGAATCGCGGAGTAATAGCAATCAAATGTAATATGGAAAGAAATAGTGAATTAGATACCAGCTTGTTGGGTCAGCGGTAACGCTCTGGCCTCGCATTCGGGAGGACGCGCATTCGAATCTCCGTCAACGCATACAGATTTTGGTTTTCCATGTTTTTTCGAAATTATTCCAGGCAAATGCAGGGATGGTTCTCTCAAGCAGCCACAGAAGAATTCCTTCCCGTTCCTTGATACCTATCCTATCCCACCTCCAATGACGACGAAACGAAAAGCTGTAAGAAAAAAATAAGAAAAATTCATTTTTATGGACGTGCGTTGGGAAGCAGGATGCCCAGTTATCACTAGCCGTCATCTGCGCTTTAAAGCTTCATTACTGCTTTTAAACACTCAAACTGAGCCATAACTCTCAGAGGGGACGTAAATATTGACGGTCCAGGCGACTATAAAACGGAACTTTATGTCCCCTCGTAGTTAACGCCGTTAGATTTCATCGCTGCATGGAACGGACAACTCTCAATGCTGTTTTTAACGCCTCTCTAATGATTTCGTGGTATAATGTTGGCTCGGTAAGTGATTCGACTAAAACTTTTAACCTCATCCTGAAAATGCATGCGCTCTCCACATTTAAATCATAAATAGCCTTTTCGCACTGCCTAGTTCGGGCGGACCCTGGTGTGTGTTTTTCTTCCATTATCGAAGCGTAAACGTTTAAATGAAATTCCACAATTTCTCTACACTTATTTGAGTGTTTATCCATGCTTTAGTGCTTTCTGCGATATTTTCCGTGTATTCAAACGTAGTATATTTAAGAAAACTGAACAAATAAATAACAAAATTTAAATGGTTTTTGTTTATCTGCGATCTTGTGTGATCTTTGGTGGCTGTCTCGTAATAGTGTGTTCATCTGGATGCAGTGTGATCTCTGCCACCTGTCTGTTTTGTGTACGAACGAACTGTCATTCCCTGCCCGGTTCTCCGGTCACGTAGAGACATAAGATATACCGCATATTTTAAAGTAGACCATAAATTTTTAAACTGTGATAATCTCATTCAAATCAGTGCCGTAATATTTCGCAGCCATGAAGGGGAATGCCGGTACGGTTCCAAATACCCACCTGACAAACTACACAGTTCACATACAAAACAGACGCTTAAAACACAAAACATAGTTACATGTTTCACAGACTGTAAGGATCTAACAGCCTGTGTGTCCGTAGTAACACAATATTGTAAAATTTATTATTTAAAATTTTATTATTATTACGAGCTTTTGCCTTGAAGTCATAAGAGCAGAAAAATTTTCGGGAACGGGCGGGATTTGAACTGAACAATATATATATATATATGTATAGTTACCAGGAAATAGTAGGAGGTAATTAGCGAATGGATTTACAAAAAAGAGGGATAGCGAAGTGAACCACCACTTACCTCAGATGATGGTATCATGGGGTGAACACATAAATAAGCACAAAACACAAGAAAAACAATTAATATTTCGGGACTTGGCCCTTCTTCTTTTCTATGTTGGGCATGTATCATAGATGTTGTTTTAGCCGTGGACCTTTGTTGTTGCAGCGAACCTGGCGCACACACTGGACGAGCTGGGGGTCTCGGTGCTGTCCGAGTTGGAGGGGAACCCCCCTCTGTGGATCACGCGGCGGCACTTCCCGGCGACCAATCGACACGAGGTGTACGTGAACAACGCGCGGGTGCTGCGCGAGCGGTCCGACTTCGTGACGACCAACGCGCAGGGCAAGAAGCAAGTGCTGCACGTCATCGACCAGGTGCTCGAGCCCATCTGGTCGACCAGCGGGCAGCTCTACAACCCGGACGCCTTCCAGTTCCTCAACCAGTCCGAGAACCTCGACCTGGGGCTGCACAGGGTCCGGTAAGTACATCACAGCAGGCGGGAATTACATTGATGATCTCCAGTGGCCATTGCGTCCAGTGTCGGCCGAGGGAGCTTCAACCCCACAGTCCGGATAGGCAGTGTAAACTTTCACACACGCGCACACAGTGAAATTAACACACTGCAGGTAAGGTCGTCCTGTTGGTACGACCACCCGGCAGGCGAAGGACCCTGCAGTGAGGGGGTGCACGTCCGCACCCGACGATGGTCGCCCGACGAGTGATGTCTCGTCGTCCTGGCCGTGAGGTCGCCGGTGGGAGGTGGAAGTTCCCCGTCGTCACCCATGTCGACCCCGGCTTGGAACATCCGAGATACATACATTAGCGGCGTGGGTCGAAAGATTACCCTCTATTGGTCGCCCATTCAAACATCGAACCGCGCGAAGCTTTCGGAGCTCCAGATAGGCGGGAGGAAGTCTATTTACACACGAGGTCTTCCTCGCAATTATTAAGCCTGCGGCCATAGTGGCGTCCCATACAACTGTGCTGAAAGCTACTCAGCACAGTATATATCTATCCAACGTAAGCGGAGAACGAGACGTTAGATATAATCAGTACACCCTACGATCGCTCCTAAGCTTCACAAGCCTAGTCCTGTCGGGAACTAGGGTAGTCTTCTTCACTCTCAATTGGAGTGACTGGAGTACAGATTACGCCAATGAGTTATTTTCAGTGAATAGCAGACTAACTCTGCCTAAGCCCTCGTTCTCCATCTTCGCTCCTAGTAACAATCTCCGACAACAATGCGCGCTTAGCAGATCCGTTCACTTTGGCTTCTGACTTTCCTAATGAACGATTTCTCGTGCTCATGTCGCATTGGTGAACCCAGTACGCCAGCCCTCCATTAATGCCAAGAATAGATTTCATGTCACCTGAAGTCAGTCTGCGGGTTTTACAAGATCTTTCTGATGAAGAAGCTCTCAGATCTGTCTATGAATCTGATATGGATGAATCGGAGCTCACTGAACATTCTGATCATGAAACATTCTCAGGAATTGGCGGAGATCTTCTTGATTTTCCTCAATCGTCCTCGCCACTTCGTGTTTCTCCGACATACGAGGGTGAATCAAAAAAATAAGTTCCAAGTAATGGCCATTTATGAAACCACCTACACGTAGGCAATAAGGCTATGACAACTTACAATGTAAGTTCACTTGTCCACATAGTCCCCAAGAGACTATAAACATTTCTTGGAACGGTCAACCAACTTTTTGATTCCAGATGTGTAAGAATCACCTCTAGCGCTATGTAACCACCTGGAGACAGCTGCTCATAGTTTCAGAATAGTCTTCCACCAAGATCCTTTTTCAGCTTACAATTTGCCTCCTGTCCGGATACACAACGTATACTTCTGCAATGGTTTTATGCCGTTTCAGGAAACCTAAAAGCAATAAGCTGAAATAAGGGTATCATAACTCCTCTGCAATAGGACCATTGGCGTTGTTTGTAGGGCAAGAAGTGGATCGCTCATTATATTAATTGCTGTTTTGATTTTGACATAAAGTGATGGTTCAGCCATTGTTACAAACCAGTTGTCATTACCTGCTGGATTGACTTCAGAGATGATTAGTTTATCCGAAGACAGCTGCCTCTTCACTGGCCATCGACGTACAGAAACCTAGATCATATCGAAGCACTGAGTTGTTTTTGGAATGCCTAACGTCGGCTCAAAACACCGAGCTGGCAACCTTCTGTCTGTGTTCCCTGTGCTTATCCATTGTGCCTATTCGTCTTCTATCACGGGGATCACCTTCAATGCCGGTTCAGACCCGTTTAAACTCTGACACTCACTTTTCTACTGCGCTGAAGGCAGTGACACCCAATCCTCACGAATGTCACTTTACGATATCTCGTTGCACGAATTATCACAGCGCCAATTTCTTCCTTCTTTATTTCAGATAAATGTGTACCTCATCAGCTAATGGTTCGTTCCAGTTTGGCTAAGATATGGCCATTATCGTCGTGATGATACCATTTGATCATGGAATGAAATGTCCTGAATCCAGTCCGGATTTCATCAATCTTCTCCGGGTAGAACGTTCCAGGACGACTCGTAACTCCAGCGAAACTGCGTACGTCTTGGACTCATTGTTCTGGTGCACGGGCGTAGCTACCATAGGGCTATGCTTTGCAGTGCACCGGGACCCCGACGCTCACGGGGCCCCCCGAACGCAGCTGAGGGAGGCCTCAAGCGCAGCCCAGGGGGCCCCAAGCGCAACTCAGAGGAGCCCATGGGCTTTCTGGGGGAAATTGGCGACCTTTTTTTTTTTTTTTTAGCTCTAAGGGCCTTGTGAATACTGCTTAGGGGTCCCCCAAGCACACATCTCAAGGGCCCCCTAGCTCAGGTCAGCTCAATTTTTTTGCACCAGGGCCCTTGTTGACCTAGCTACGTCACTTTTCTGGTGGTCTTCTTCTTGGTCTCCGCTCCAAACGAGTTTCTATCAAATTGTCCATTGAAGTGGCAGTGGACAGTATATAACAAGTGTTATGTGCTGTTTCCTCGACATCGTAAGAGTTCGTTTTCTCAGTCACGCCACCATGTTACGACACGATCCTTCGTGTACATATTCACGTTATGATTTTTTTGATGTTAAGAATGTGTATCTCTAATGTATGAGTAATGGCTGTGTGTTTGCTGCAGGTCGTTCAGACAGCGCGTGTTCCAAAACCAGAAGCAGGATGTGTTCAGGATGGACGGGAAACACACCTTCTTCATCCCGGTCGACGAGGGATTCAAGGTCAGTACGATTAACGCTCTCTGCTCGCGTTTGAATAGATTGTTAGTTTTAACAGAATAGTATTGTCGCTCCACAAACTGATGAATTTTAATCAATACTGAACAAAATAAGCACTGCATAGCTCCAATAACTGAGATGATTACAGCTTCCACATCCGATATCGAGAATCTCTCACATACAACAGTGTTAAGAGCCTCTCACTATCATGTATTCCCAATAACAGGACAAACGTGACAACCATCTCATACATCAGCAGCTCACACCCACTCCATACCATCTCCACCACATCACAGACCACTCGTTTCCCTCCCACAAGTAACTTGTTATACCGACTGGCTCACATTATACCTCAAGAGTTGACTCCGATTTCAATTGGGTCAATCTAGCTCGCCAATGCAGGGTGATTCAAAACTTTGAAATGAATTTAAAATTTATGGAGATAACTTACATAATCAGTAGATATGTCATTTTGTAGCAAACAACCTCAAGTTTGACGCACGTAGTGCATCAGTACACTATTCCGCCACCAGGAGCGCCAGCGTAGTGCACAGTTAAAATGGCTGCTTTCACTGGAGCGGAGCGTGCTCGCTGTGTGTTTTGGTTTCATGAAACTAACTCTGCAACAACTGTTCGATGAAGATGACCGAGGCGGGATGGTTTACTAGCAGCAACACGGTGTATCACCTCATTTTCTTATGGAGGTTTGGGGTTTCCTCCATAATCGCTTGCCAGATCGGTGGTGGTCGGTGGATTGACCGTGAAGGGCCAATCAAATGGCCACCTTGCTCCCCAGACGAAACCACTGGATTTCTTTCTTTGGGGTTTTATTAAAGATCCAAATCAACATGGATTCAGAAAATGCCGATGCTGCGAAACACAACTTGCACTTTTAATTCACGACTTGTGCCGAATTATAGATGAGCAATCCCAGGTTGATTTGGTTCTATTAGACTTTAAAAAAGCTTTCGACACTGTGCCTCACACTAGGTTACTTAGGAAACTTCGCGGTTACGGCATATCTAGACAAATATGCTACTGGGTTGCAGACTTTCTGAAGGGCAGAACACAGTGTGTAGTTCTCGAAGGTGAGCGTTCATAACTTACTGAAGTGGGGTCTGGAGTTCCCCAGGGAAGCGTGTTAGGGCCACTGTTGCTTCTCATATACATCAATGATCTATGCGACATAATAGGGGGGATGAAAAGATTATTTGCCGATGATGCTATAATTTATCGCGAAATCAAAACCCAGGACGACTGCGCTTTGTTACAAGACGATATTATGAAAATAATTGCGTGGTGTAAAGATAGGCAGTTGGAGTTAAACGCTAAAAAGTGCCAAGTCATGCGTGTAAGTAAAAAGGTGACACCATTTAACTATGAATATACGATTAATGGCACTGTCCTTAGAACGGTAGATTCCGCTAAATACCTAGGGGTAACAATTCCTAATAATTTGTCGTGGAATGAGCATATCGAGAATGTAATGGGAAAAGCAAATCGTATGCTCCGATTTCTAGGTCGTAATTTAAATCAATGCACTCAGGAAGTTAAATCGATTGTATACAAGTCACTAGTACGTCCTCACTTAGAGTATTGTTGTTCTGTATGGGGTTCCCATTAAAAGGGGTTAATGGAGGCTTTAGAGAAGGTCCAAAGAAGAGCCGCCCGATTCGTGACAGGTATATATAGTTGGAGGGAAAGCGTAAGTGCGATGTTGAAGGAGTTAGGTTGGGAAGACCTGGAACACCGAAGGCGTTGCTCTCGACGGCAGCTAATTGAAAAATTCACGACAGATGTATTTCGGAATGACAGTCAGCAAATATTGCTACCAGCAACATTCATATCTCGAAATGACCGTGAAAATAAGATAAGAGAAATCAGGGCCAGAAACCGATTCATTTCTGTACTCATTTTTCCCACGAGCGATTAGGGAATGGAATAGAAAGGATTTACCGGGCGAGTAAACTTAAAATCCGACAGGAGTAGCTTTCGATAAAGCACTCCAGCCATCCTGATCTGGGTTTTCCCAGATCACTCCACGCGAAGGCGGGGATGGTTCCTCACAATAGCCCATGGGCGCCTCCTGCCATATCCCTTATAACCCTTCCAAACCATAACCCTTTTCGATAGGTGCAATGCACCATCCGCCACACACTTTTAGTGAATCGCGGAGTAATAATAATAATAATAAAAGATCCTGCGTGTTTGGTCGATATGAAAAATCGAATCAACGCTGCCGTTGTACAAGCCAGGCCCGATTTGCTGCTTCGAGTGTGGGAAGAAATTGATTACCGGTGGGATGTTTGCCGCATGACAAATGGTAGTCACATCGGTCCAAAATGACACTTATATGTGAAAGTTGAGGTTGTTTGCTACAAAATTATACATCTACGATTTTGTAAGTTATCTCAACAAATTTCTATATCATTCCAAAGCTGTAAAATCCTATTTGACTCACCCTGTATTTGTCCGTAGCCGCATTGCACACACATAACGTTCCCTGGGACTAGCCCGTCAAACTAACGCCAGCTTGCAACAGAGAAATGTCAGCAAGCTCAGAAATGTTTTCTTGTGTATTACAGCTTCCAGATCTCTCCACAAGAATATCTCATAACTAACAGCTTTCTGATGTTCTCACTAATATGTATGACAGACAACTGGGGCACAATCTCAACCAGACAGTTCACATCCGTACCGTGATGTCTGTGCCACACATAACACCACACACCCAGATTATAGCCGTGGCCAAATCAATTGGCGGTTGGCATCGAATGCGCCGTTGCCAAACCGCGCACTTAACAGTTGTATTCACCTTTTTACTTGAAGTAATAGTTTGTACTGTGTTTTAAATAATTTATAATCATAATTTTGTGATAAAGTATTGATATATGCCTTTTCGTTAAGAAAGTTATGTTAGTGCAAATGAATTTAATATAACTGAAGAATACTTTCTCGGGAAACTAAGAAAACGTATTGAATTACTCTTCTTATTTTATTTGTGGCTAAGCATGTATTAAATTTTATTTTCAGATTGTTTATTTACAACTAAAATTATATTTTGTTATCCTCTGCACTGGAAAACTTGCATAATTGACGACAAAATTATTTATATATATATTGAAGTGTTCCATATGTTAGGAAAGCGAATTCTCGATCTTGCTGTGGCCGTTTGCTACCTGTCATTGATTTCCAAATAATATTAAGTATAAAAACAAATCAGGTGGGCGCCAGAGATTGAAGTGTACCCTATTCTGAGGGAAGCGACATCCAGATCTCAAAGTATTGTTATTTAAACAAGAATTATTGAACAACTAGAATTATTAATAAAGTCAAATGACACATTACATGACTGGATGGGATCTATTGAAAACAAGGTTCACAATCTGACTTTACGATTTACTTATGTATTTTAATTGTTTACTTGACAAGATTTTACAAAGATTCGATTTTCTTTTTTTTTTTTTACATCCACTTTTTCCTGTGGGGCAATGGAGCAATAGTGTCTGTCTCGGGGCGATAACTAGGGTAAACGACGTTGATGCAAAGTTCCTTTTTCTGAATGGTGGTTACCGTGCAGGCGAATCTAAGTTGTGGAGTTGGTGGGTTGACCAGCTCTCTGTGACCGGCCGGCTGCCTCCCTGCTGTCTCTCCCGTGGTCAGCTGGTCGGTCGATCTACACCTCTCCGTCGGTAGCCAACAATTTCCTTTATCTTCTCGCGCTGCCTCGAACAAGCGTCGTTTTCCGCCCTCTCTTCATGACGTCTGCCAATGTCTGTATTTGGAGGGAAGCTCTTCTTGCTTGTTAGCTCGGGACATGCAACAGAACCGCCCTTTTTTCATAATAAAAATACAAGTTTTTCCTATTGGCTGTACTCCCTGGCTTCCCCTCACCCTTCGTTCTTGGATACAGATTTACTTTTTATTTTATTTGTTTACCCAAACAGTCCAGGCTGCTCTTGAGCTGTGGTCCTGTCACCGGACTGTTTTCAACTATCTGTCACATCTAATGGCAAGGGGCTGGCGTTCTCCAAACACTAGCAGAACCTCCCCTGCGACCGATGCACACACGACGAGAAAAGAAACACGCACATATGTTTTCCATTCGGAACATTACAATACAATACAATATACAATATATAGTAGCATGGAAGGAAGACTCCAACTAGTAACTTATTATACACATTGGCTGACAATATCCCACCAGCATTGACTCCGTCATCCAGGGACTAGCCCATAAAATTGATGCCAACTTGCCACGTAGCAATGTCACCAAGATCAGGGAATGTCTGATGTACTGTTGTGCTATCCGCAGCCCGTGCCTCGACCAGAGAAGATCGACCAGAAGGTGATCGACGGTCACGTGATCCCGAACCAGGTGCTGTTTACAAGTGCGACGCCGCTGGACCAGGAGTTCGAGACGCTGGCCTTCGGAGACATGCTGCGCGTCACCGTCTCCTTCACCATGGAGTCCGACGGCAAGGAACACAAGCGTGAGTACCACCAGCAGGCTACTCGGGCTGCCTGAAATGAAGACCAAGTCCAGATGCACTAGATCTGTCACAGTGATCTACTGGCGGTAATAGCCTCTCGCCTTGACAACATAACTGGGAAATCCAAAGTCCCAGATTGCGGGGGAGTTTGTGTATCTACTGTGCATCTCCTTCCATATTGCTTCGTGGTTATCCTAAAATTGTGTGTCTATGTGAGAATTATCAATATCAGGCAGTTTTTTCCATTGTCTGGTTATGATTGTTTCTTCACTGATGGTCGAGAAGTTTTCGAGGAGTGTTGCCGTAAGTCGTTTCGGCTCCTAGGGCTGTTATCAGTGGGCTGGTAAACTTCTGGTTTGTAGTGTAAAAGTGGGCCGCCTAGAATCCCGTTCCTATAGAGTTATTAGCTTAATGTATGTGCAGAGGCGAGCAGTAGTAAACATGAAGGCAGTCATGCTTGAAGGAGCGGGGTTTGGGGTCTCCTCCAATAGCAAAAAAAAAAAAAAAAAAAGATATTCAGAATCTGTCGGTCCTTTAAGCAGTACAGATGGATTTACGTCAGAAGAGCAGGGTAGAGCTGGTTGTAAAAACATCTTGTTCTTACACTACAGTGATCAGATACAGCCGTGAAGATTTCTGTCAAACCGACATCTATCGCCTAGTCATCCAAGTGCAGCAACACCCAATTTCTGCCATCCTGTCTGTGCATTGTTTATGTTTGTGCATATGCTCTGTGTGTGTTTTAATTTTCGTCTAGATAGTTTGGAGGCCAATAAATAAACAAGTATATATGAATTTGAGTGTGCAGTTGTTTGATGTGCTCCCAGCTTACGTGAAGAGCAACACGATCTTGGGGGACGCTAACCACGCGACGGGGGCGGTGCTGGCGGAGATAGTCCGCGCCAACATCCCCGTCAAGAACGGCGTGGTGCACCTCATCCAGCGCCCCCTCATGGTGGTCGACAACACCGTCAAGCAGTTCCTCGAGGTGAGTACGCGGGAGCTCTGCCCGGCGGCGCCCTCTCTCCTTCAGTGTGGAGACTTCGGTCCTTCTCTCTCCGGGCCACTGGGGATTCAGTTCAGTCAACACAGGCGGCTCAAGGTCAGTCTGCTCTACCCCCCCCCCCCGGCTACATGTCAGGGGGAAATATAGCACGCGTTTACCTGGATACAGTGGTCCGCTCGGAGAGAAGTGGGTCGGGGGAACATGACCTTGAGCCGCTAATTCTGAATAAACAGGGTATGATAAACCTGCTGAATCATTTGGTTATAGACGAATTTTCGCTCCCTCCACTTGGTTCATTGACTTCCCCACACCTCTTTTACCTCGGTTCGGTCTCAAGCTCCTCTTCCGTAGATTTCCAGTATCAATATGTAGATATATCCCCTAAGCTTGCTCGTGATTCAATACACGTGGATGAGACAGCCTCTCGATAATTTTTTGTCATGAAAGAAGTTTGTGTAAGAAGCTTTCAGAAAGAACCGACAGGCTGGTAGGTCATATTTGAGACATGCTGGATTGGTTAATTTGCTGGTGGAGGGAACAGACGAAGGTAAGAACTGTAGAGGAAGACAGAAATTAGAATATGTGAAGCAGATAATTGAGGACGTGGGTTGTAAGGGGTATGTAGAAATGAAGAGGTTAGTACAGGATAGGAAGTGATGCAGGATTGCTTCAAACCAGTCTAAAGACTGGTGACAGCAAAAAAAAATAATAAAAAAAATAATAATAAAAAAAAAAAAAAATATCACAATTAATTTACTGGCATTTAGTGCAAATTATATGATGAATCATAGTCGTAAATGTTTATTCTACTAATTTCTTCATTATAGTAATCGCTCAGTTCTTCCAAAAAATCCTGTGTCCAACTGACTATTCGCATAATTTTAAATATGTGAGAATCGATTAATTTGCCACACTATGCTCAACTATTGGTTTTAGAGGCTCAACACCCAATATTACTAATACAAAGAAATAGTAGATGGCAATAGGATAGCACTATATTTCTTTGAGACTGTTTTGGTCAGGTATTAATTTCTTGCACCATAACGATTTAAGGTAATGTGATGACATACGAATACGTCTAAATTATTACAATTTCGATGATACACAGGGAAAGGCTAGACTGATGCATCGAAGACTACCATGTTTCAATTTCTCCACTGACCTCTGAATGGTCGTACATATTCAACAAGGGCAAGTCTATCACAATTCCATATTCTTACTGCTTCATCTATCCGTCAAAACTGTAATCAGACATGTTTGCACACATTATAGCAAGCCTGCCGGCCTCGGTAGCGTAGGAGCTAGAGTGCTAGCTCCACGCGCCGATGGTCGCCGGTTCGAGTCCGGCCGCGGGCATAGGTGTTAAAGTGTTGTGTCTGGGAATGTCGTGTTTGTGTTGCAGTGTCCTTGTGATTACACTGGAGAAACTAATACACTGAAAGAATCAGAATCACATTGAGCTGGCTGTGTGGCCTTAGTAGCCAAATGCCATTAAAAAAAAAAAAAAGTAGCAAGCCTTGAATCTGGCACTTCTGACACATGTGTGTCGTTTTTAGTAATTTTGTACATTAAATATCTTAAGCATTATCTGATTTCAGTTTTCGTAGTAACATATACTTCTATGTTGGTATCTCGAGAGGAAATGAATCAGAATATTCTCCTATAGGCCCAAAAATATTGTTATGATTGTATCGCGAACCACAGAAAACCAGTGCACACTAACCGCCACTGATTAAAAAATGGTACTAAGGGAGCGTCCATAAACCACGTAGCTACATTTTGGCCACCTTCTCCCCCCCCCCCTCCCACCGCGTAGTACGTAGCTTTTTTCCTCTTGTTTCCAGAAGACATTCTGTAGTGTTTTTCTCTTGTCAGACTATTATAAATTACATACGGAGATAATTAAATGACGGAAATATATATCCACATGCTGTTGTGTGTTCTGTACCTTATTTTAACTCTAACAAATAATATGAATGAAATGCTACGTGGCTTGGCTCGGAAACCCCCCCCCCCCCAACTCTCCGCCACGTAGCCCAGCAAAGCTTACCAGTCAACCCCTTCTCCCCCTCCCCTCAGACCGAGCCACGTAGTTTATGGACGCTCCCTAACCTCATGAACCCTACATCAATTAAAGTGCACTGATAAACACTTCAACTGTGCTTGCACTTTACACATTTTTATAATTTTTCAAAGTAACACTGTAGATCACATTTTCAACATATCCACTGAGAAATTTATTATTGGAAACAATACCCGCACTTTCACCGCTGCCTGAAATCTATGTAAAGATCATGGTAGTTTTTGGAATATCGCTATTCGATATTTATCGTTACAAAAGAGTTCAGTTTCATATCGGAAATAAATTGCAAGTTATTCATTCAAAACTGCGATCGGCTCTATCACTGATTATCGAACGCTTTGGCAGACAGAGATATTCTAATACCGCATTGAATCCAACCTCGTACAACAAAACAGACTGTTCACGTGTCGTAATTACTATACGAATTCTATTGATCCGTCACTTGCATAGGCCTAGAAATTCTTTCTTAATGCCAACTGTTGGTTTCTTAGTGGTGGTGGATATGTTGCCTTACTACATCAACACTATTGACTCTGATATAATGTAAAGGACTAGCATTCTTTAATAAGATTTTTGCTGTCAGAAAAGGCGAAACTGTCGGAGATTCACAGAAGAATAATCTAGCAATAATATTATAAAAGATGAATGAGTTAACGGGAAGTGTGTTAGTGAATAGAAAGATTTCGTGAAGTGAAGGTCGATCACATGTCATTGATTAACATTGCCGTTTGAAGCAAGTTTCTTAGCAGCTCTAAAAAAAAAAAAAAAAAAAAAGTTTATTTTCATTTGTAAGAAAAAAGTCGTTAATCATTGAATGACGCACTATTCTTTAATGCATAAACTTGTTTATAAAATCTCGTTTCGTTTTGTTTATAAGAAACCACATGAAAACTGAATTTATTGTATTGCACTATTGATTTTACGAAGAAATTTAATCAATGTGGTGTAATGTTAAGCTGTGGAACCAGTAACATCTTTATAGCACATTTGTTATCTCTAAGATAAAGAGATCACGGAAATTCCACATTGCAGCCAAGCTTTTACGACAAAAAGCACCATGTACAGGGTGAATCTATAACAACTGATAATTTTTACCTAAGTGCTGTTGGTCACATCAACCTATGCTGTGATCATGACTAGCCGAATTAGGTTTTTTTAAGTGGTTGTAGGTGCGTTATTTATCCCACAAATGGTAGTAGTTACATTGAAAAATCATCCAGCAGAACTTTTTCTTGTAAGAGGTTGGTGCTATATAAGCAAATCGGTGGCTGACTTTTAGAAGTTATGACTATTGATTAATTATGGGATTTCTTACTTATTTTCTGCCTTCATCAACAGCACCGTCACAACATTCCGAGTGACATAATTCCTCTAAAAAATGCAGCTTATTTTTGTAGAATGATAATAATACATACATTTTTTCGTAGTT
The DNA here is from genome assembly GCA_031002005.1 of Vandiemenella viatica. NCBI lineage: Eukaryota > Metazoa > Arthropoda > Insecta > Orthoptera > Morabidae > Vandiemenella > Vandiemenella viatica. The sequence goes on along the minus strand of CM061918.1, from coordinate 140,182,927 downwards.
TTCAAAAGACAACCAGTCGTTTGTTATAATTCTTGCAGCTCATGTCAACACTATTAGAGTTAGAATGTAAAGTGAACTGCAGTAGAAAATATGTTCCTCACTTTTGTTTGTATATATATTTATAATTATTTACGTATCTGATCAGTGCTTCATTTGGTGATCAATATTTTTGTAACAAAATTGTTTCGATACTTTGTTTATCTGTAAGCAATTAATCCCAAGGAATATTGACTTTCTAGAATCCTTATTTCGTGACCCGGAGAGTGATGCAGATCTTCGCACTTAATGAGAGAGAATCAGTTCATTTCTTGATCGGAAAATTTGTATTTTGAATATGCTGCTTTCTTCAAAATTTACTTTTCAATAAAAATATTGCTAGTCTGACTTGACTGATATTTTGAACTACAGTTTCTTTCTGTTTTTCCCAAGACAGTGAACTTTTTTCTCTATCTTTCACAAAATACAGAACTCTTTGACAAAAAGACAGAGAACAATAACTTCTTTCACAAATGTTATATATATGTTTTATTTTAAATCACTTACTTTTATACAATATAAACCATGTGGTATTCTGTTACACAATTTTATTCAAGAATATTCATGAAAGAAAAATGTTTCACTCACAACTCTTAAATCAATGAATTAGACATTGTCAATGAAAAATTCCATACATTGACACTGAATAATAATTATTTGCATATGAAATAAAACTTCTTTCAATATTTAATTTCAGTTTTTTACCCCTGTGCACATGCGAGCCTCTTTGTTTTGTAGTTTTACAATTAATATTATTTTTATTTTTAGCTTTCTCTTTTTCTCCAAGAACAACTTAAGCCATTGTGTGACAGAATGTAACACATGACATTATTATAAAGCAAGGATGGGATTATCTGTATTTGATGTCTTGCAAAAATTATTTCTTACATCAGAATATCTGCATATTTCTTTCTAAAAATCTTTATGATTGTGAACATTCATTATAGCACATCACTTTTATAGTAGTGTAATGCTTTTTGACATATTAATTTATACAAGTTTGTTTACCGTAGATAATTTTAATCACTCTGAAATATAACACATCATTTTGTTTTGATATTATAAGTAACTGATTTCCATTTTATTTGCTGATTAGGACTAGTGTGTTTTGCAAGATAATAAAATAGCACATAACGTTTAAAACAGCAGGTTGTTTGTCTTTGTGATATCCCATCCCTGCAGATGAAAAAAACAAAATTGTACTGACATTTCTTTTCATTCCAGCACCACAAGTCCACGAAATACTGTAACATGCACATACAACTAACTAAATGATTCCTTTTCACTTTTTCTTTTCATATTTGGGTAACTTGACTATCTTCTGAAGTCGTTCAAGGTAAACTGGATTTCTTAGTTTTTCAGCATCTTTCTCTTAATACCTGGTGTTTTGTTTACTTGCTTGAAGTTTTGGTACCTACTATGGAGATGTTTTTCTTGATGTAGTATTCCATTATTATTATTATTATTATTATCTGTGTTTGTTTTGCGATGTTAATTAACATTGTACTATCACTTCTGTATGTCCAAAATTTATACCTACCGGTAGCTTTGACAAGGGTGTGTATGTACTTACCCACCAATATCACTAAACACCTGACTCCTTGTCATTTTGCTCTAAAATGTGTAACGTGATGTATCTGAGATCTCTTTAAAACAATTGAAACTCAATGTATGTTGGGGATTGAAAACAAATACACCCTTAGTTTCACTAATCAAAGCTGAAATGATACAAATAAACAGATTTTTTTTTTTAAATCCAAAATTAGATTGATTGCAGATGACATAATGCTATATGAAAGGATCAAAATGGTAGAGGACTATAAACAGCTGTAGGGTGATTTGGACAGGATATCTAGTTGGGTTAGTAAACACGGGATGAATATAAATGCAAAGAAGAGTCAGCTTATTAGATACACAAATGAAAAGCAAAAGTTTGATTATGATTATAAGGAGGGGAAAGAATTGCTTGTTGAAGACTTGAAATGTAAATATCTTGGCATTACATTTGATAACAAGCCTAAGTGGCCAAGACACATTGGACAGGTGGTAGGAAAAGGTTTCATAATTCTGCACTTGTTGGAGAGAGTAATGAGGGAATGTAGGAGAGAAATAAATGAATTGGGTTACAAATGTAGGTGAGTGTAGGATAGGGGGAAGTTGGGTATGTAGGGAAATTGCCACCGGAGCCTGTGCTCCATTGCAATTAAATTAAATTAAATTAAAATTTTGGTAAGAACTTTGCTTGAATATGATAGTGTAGTATGGGACCCACATTTTGAGTGTCAAATGCAGGAGTTGGGGAGGGTGTAAAAAAGGGCTGATAGATTTGTTTCTGGAAATTATCGCAGAATGCAATCAGTTATGGATATGATAAAAGAGCTGGAATGGGATTCATTGCAAGACAGGAGGAGGGTGAAGAGAATCATGGGAGTGTACAAGACGTATATTGGTGATGAGGCATGGAAAGATATTGGTGTAAGAATTAAAAGTAATGCATAGAAGGGTAAAGATGACCATGACCACAAGCTGGCACTCGATTTCAGGCACAAGGGTGTAGGAAGATTCTGTTTTTTAGGTAAAGGTGTCGGGGATTGGAATAAGTTACCAAAAGAAATTACTAATAATTTACCAGAAACATTGAAAGAATTTAAAGTAAAATTTATAGAGGGCAAATGTAGGTGGGTACAGGAAAGGGAGATGTTTGGTGTTTAGGGAAATTGTCACCAGAGTATGCACTCCATTGCAATTTTAATTAAATATAATATAATACTCAGATACCCAGTTATGCTGAAATGAGAAAAAAAATTACTTGGGAGGAACAGTCAATAATCCTGTTTTCCTACTGAATAAAATTTTGATTGAAATATCAAATTCAAAATTGAATAGTGAGAATAGAAGCTATAGCAATTTTCTATAACATTGAAGTTTTTGTGTACAGTGGTTTCAAAAGAATAAGCCATTACATTAGAGGTGTTATTTATACAGTGTGATGCTCAACTTAATTTAATTCAATTGCAATGGAGCACAGTCTCTGGTGGCAATTTCCCTACACACCCATCTTCCCCCCATCCTGTACCCATCTACATTTGCCATCTACAAATTTTTTCTTTAAATTCTTACAAAGTTTTCGGTAAATTAGTCATCATTTCTCTTGGTAACTCATTCCAATCCCTGACACCGTTACCTAAAAAAGAGAATCTTCCCACTCCCTTGTGCCTGAAATTGAGTACCAGCTTGTGGTCATGGTCATCTTTTCCGTTCCATGCACTACTTTTCATATCTATTGCAATATCTTTCCATGCTTCATCGCCAGTATACGCCCTGTACACTCCCATGACCCTCCTCATTCTCCTCCTGTTTTGCAATGAATCCCATTCCAGCTCCTTTATCATTCATATTCGTCACTGATTGCATTCTGCGATAATTTCCAGAAACAAATCTAGCAGCCCTTTTTTGCACCCCCTCCAACTTCTGTATTTGATACGTAAAATGAGGGTCCCATACTACACTACCATATTCAAGCAAAGTCTGACCAAAGTTTTGTAACCCAATTCCTTTACTTCCCTCATACATCCCCTCATCACTCTCTTCAACAAGTGCAGAACTTTGAAACCTTTCCCTACCACCTGTCCAATGTATCCTGCCCAGTTAAGCTTGTTATCAAATGTAATGCCAAGATATTTACATTTCAAGTCTTCAGCAAGCAATTCTTTCCCCACATTATATTCATAATTAACCTTTTGTTTTTTATTTGTGTATCTAATAAGCTGACTCTTCTTTGCATTTATCTTCATCCCATGTTTACCAACCCAACTAGATATCCTTTCCAGATCACCCTGCAACTATTTACAATCCTCTATCGTTTTGATTCTTTTATACAGCATTATGTCATCTGCAAACAATCTAATTTCAGATAGTAAACAATCAACACAATTATTCATTAGAATAATGAATAGTAATGGTCCCAATACTTATAATGCATGAGACTAATACTCTCTTTGCACTAAAGTATTTTTACAGTGGCCAACAGATGATATTGCACATTGTAGAACAGTGTTATTTCTTCAGATTGAGAAAAACAAAACAACTTCTTCCTGCTTTTCTTGCTTTAGAATGTTGTTCTCTGTGGCTGCACAATAAGTAAGCTTTAATCCTAGTAAAGGATTCTGGGTTATCCAAATCCCCTGTCAATCCTGCTATCTGCAACACTATCAGTATAAAATGCTAGTGAATAAGGATTCTTTTATCGCGCTAACTATGTGTGAATAAAGATCACAACATAGACTGCATGCAGATAAAGTTTAAAGAAGTGTAAGCACACAAACCAGCAAACAGTTATGTGTGTGTGCCATAACAGTTATGTGATGTAATACAGTATTCACGTTTATGTCAATTTGGATTGGAGAGGTTTTGCTTATGTCAATGTACTATAATTGTTTTTTTTTTTTTTTTGTTTTTTTTTTTTTTTTTTAAATTGCAGTTTAATTGTTCCATTTATTGAAATTAAATTTTGTTTTATAAGATATAAATTCTCTGACCTCGATGAACTCCAAACCTTGATTGCCGACTTCGACTCTGAGTGTAAATCAGTTGGCCTCGGAATGAATCTATCAAAAACAAAAATTATGTTTGGTAAATGGGCCATAGAGGGAAGTGTGCAACTAGGTAATGAATCTTTAGAAAATGGCATTTATCTTGGCCATCTTGTAAAAATGAGATGGGATGTAAGACCCGAAATTTTCAAGCTGGTATGGCAAGCATTTGGGCGGCATTCTATTATCTTGAAATCTAAAATGCCCACAAATCTAAAGCAAATAGTCTGTGACCAGTGCAATCTTCCTGTGCTGATATTCGGCTGTGAGACCTGTACTCTAAGCGAATTTACAAAAGGTAAACTAAGGGCTGCCCAGAGAGGTATGCAGAGGTCAATGTTAAGCTTAATGAGAAAAGACAAGAAATTACCAACCGACATTAGGTCAGTTACGAAGGTCACAGACATCTTAGAGAATACAGCATCCTTGAAGCGGTAATGGGCTGGCCATACTGGACAAAAATACTGTTAGAATGGGGCCCACAAACCGAGAGGAAGACCACCAGACCTATGGGACAATGAAATACGCAGGGTTGTCGGAGTTAACTAGCAGAGGATCACCCAAAATTGTGCGACCTGGAGGAAACTGCTCAAGTTATATCTGAAATTATGACTTTAAGAGGCCACATCAGAAAATGATTGAACTGTCTGATATAAATTCTCAAATCTCGACTGATTTATACATATTTGAAATAATGATAAAAAACCTTAATTGAATTGAAGATATATATTTATACTAAAATCCCTATCAGTTTTCTGAAACATGGCTTATGCAGAAATATTCCTATCCTTTATTAAATTAAATGCATCAAAAATAAATGTGACTTTCTATAAACTTTGCAGGATTCACATTTAGAAAAATAAATACAGGATGATTGGTCACGACAACCTTAATATTGTTTACATTTTCCCTGATTTCATTGGCAGGTTAAAATTTTTTTTAAATTCTTCCACCATAAAGAATCTGGCCAGCAGATAAAAAGGTTTTAACCTTCATCAGAGCTGTTTTTGTACATTAATTCATATCAGATCTCTTTGTTTCAATAGTAAAGTGGTGTATCCATGATTCAACATATGTGAGGATGTGTCTTAAAAATTAGGTTCTTTTATAACTTATATATGAAAAGTAAGGGTAAAAACCACCCACCATTTATAAAAGTCAAAAAGATGAGGTCAGCAGGAACAATCCTCCACAAACACAACATTTCAGGCTATGTTCTTATTAAAGAAAACAGAAACATGCGACAGGCCAATGCCGGGATGGTTCCTCCAAAAAGGCCTCACCTTGCCACCAGTTCTCTCCCACCTCTAATGACCTCGATGAGGTCTAACAAAATAACCATAAGCAGAAGAAAAAGAAGGATATTACACTTGAAACCTTATCATATTGTCACTTCACAATTCCCTCATACAACCCTTGCTTCGAACCCAACAGAAAATTAATTACATTCAAATGGTAAAGTTTACTTGTGAACTTAACTGTATACTTTACATGGAAAAGAAAGGGAAAATACACCCAACACTCACCAAAGTTGAAGTGAGGAGGGCAACAGCAACACAAAACAACACACAAAGAAAAAACAATTCTTATACTCGCGGTTATATTATCGTTGCTTCCCCCACCATCGCCAACGGTCAATTGCGTTCTGTGACTGGCTGCATCCAACGCAAGTCTTGCGCAAGACCAGCCACCTCTCTGTTACTTGAAAAAGGGATTTTCAACTGAAATATTGTTTTTTCTTTGTTTGTTTGTTGCTGCTGCCCTCCTCCCTTCAACTTTCGTGAGTGTTGGGTGTATTTTCCCTTTCTTTTCCATGTAAATACTGCCTCACGTCATTTCTTTCCTTTCATTGTTACCTAGCTGTGTACTATTTGAGGACTAACCCAAAGTATTTTGTTTTTGTGTATCTTGTGTTTGCAATACTTTGTTAATGGTTGGGTTTAATTTATTTATCCTTTGCATACATATTTGTGACATTTAATATCTAGCAAGACACAAAGAAACAGGTTTTAAAATAAAACCTTATTAATCAAGAACAATATGTAATGTATATTCATTCTTTGCCACAGATGTGGAAAACATTTTACAAATATCTGACTAAAACATTGTAACTCTTCTCCCTATTGTTGGAATCCAAAGATTATTTGCTGTTCTGGGATTCCTGAACTGTAGGGAAAATACAGTGCTAATTTATTATATAAAATGAAGGATATTAGAAAAAGAGTGAAAATCTGTATACAATATTAATAGTTTGAATAGGCATGCCACACCAGTAGAAACTCCTGTCTAAGACTTTTGAACATCCCCAACATCATTGAGTCATAAAAAGAGGATAGGTGGCCGGTAAAAAAAAAAAAAAATTTGAAAAGTAGTGGTTGGGGGAGAAATAAATATTATATTTTTCAATGACTAGTCTTAGTTTAAGCTCTATGATATTGTCAATGACAAGGAGTCATCCATTGGAAGCTACTGTAGTTCTGCTTTCCTACTCCAGTGGGGAAGTAACAATATTTTAATCACTTAACCCATTTCCCCATTCCCCAGATGTGCGTATATATTCCGTTCATGTACAAACAAGCGAAACTAACACACCACGAAGCCAGTCACCTGTACAGTTAAATATACATTGATTTTACTTTTTGGAAATTTTTATTTTGCTGCTTTTTGCTGCAGTAGTTGAGAATAATCAACAAAGAAGTTTAGTTTTGCTGATTTATTACATAGCTGAAAGAAATAACAACCCTAGCTGTGAAAGCTAAAATTTTTGGTTGTGTTGAATAGAGAAGTCTGTAAATTGATGATGCTTGCAGACAAAAGTTGTGCATGCGGTCTAGAAGCCGGGATAGCCAAAAGCTAATTAAGCATACTATTAGGAAATTTAAAAAAAAATATGGGGAAATGTTTAATCAAACCTGGCACTTTCACCGTATCCAAACTTTTAAAATATTTTAAATTTTTACTTAATTTTTTAGTTTATTTCTGACCTTTTTTTAAATATTCCTTTACACTTTGTTACAAATGTTTTAGGCTTCTTGAACAACAAATTAACAAGCTGAAAAAAATTGTTTTTGAAGAAGTAATAGATGCATTTGTCTTAGAAACTTGAATGGAGATGCAGCTGAAAATGCTGGTAGAGATAAGTTTTGTACAAAATGAAATGCATTTCTTGCGGAATCCCAAGATGTGTACCACATCAGGAAGTAAGTTCAGAATCAAAAAATAAATTAGACATTGTACTGAAAGATTCTGAATGAAATCCTAGACATTTTTTGAACTATAAAATGTTAAATATAAAAGAGAAATTTATATTCTTTTCAAGCAATAGTGAATTCATTTATGGAGGATGTTATTTTAAGCCGTTTAGAAACTAGCGCAGCAAGGAAAGTTTCTTTGGTAATAAATGAAACTGTTGTAAATATAACTCCATTCTATACATGTGCTTTAAAATGTTGACATACTACAAGGGTACAATGGCACAGTTTGAAACCTTATATTTGGTTTGGAGGACTTCCTAGAAAAGGTTAGGATACGTCTAATTTTCACAGGTGAAATAATACATGCTGTAATCAAAATTAACACAGGATTTACAGGCAAATGGTGACACATTCCCTGTAAAAAAAAGTTCTGAAACTATACAAGGTAGTTTATATTCATCACTACTCACAATAACAGCTGGAGTCTTGCAACACCAAGAGTGAAGGTATGGTTATGCCCTTCTGCCCATTGTTAAACAAAGGATAGGTCTGAAGTAAACAAAGGTGCTGATTTGAAAATGGTAATAAGGAAGGAGAGAGAAATCATAATATACCACAGATAATAGTAAAATAACACAATAACATTTAAAAAAACTCCAGTACCCAACATTTTAGGGAGTTGGAGGGGGTGCAAAGAAGGGCTGCTAGATTTGTCTTTGGAAATTACCACAAAACACAATTAATAACTAATATGATAAAGGAGCTGGAGTGGGATTCATTGGAGGATAGAAGGACGGTGAAGAGAGTCATGGGAGTGTGCAAGGCCTATACTGGTGATGAAGCAGGGAAAGATATTGGTGGGAAAATTAAGAGAGATGCATGGAAAGGTAAATATGACCATGACCATAAGCTGACATCGATTTCAGGCATAAGGGAAAATTTTATTTCATAGGAAAGGGTGTAAAGAATTGGAATAAATTACCAAGAGAAATGATGAATAACTTACCAGAAACACTAAAACAATTTAAAGGAGAAATTAGTTGAGGGCAAAAGTAGGTTGGAAGAGGAAAGGAGAATAATGGGTGTCCAGAGTGTGCACCCCATCACAATTTTATCAATTATTATTATTCTGTAGTGGAGCGTGCACTACCCAATTCATGTTCTGCTGATGGAACGTAACATAATTGTTGTATACTATGTATCTGAATTTTATTGCTTCTAAAAATCCTGGATTTGAGTTTTTATAATTAATATAATTTGCCTTTGTGTAATTTCCACTCATGTAAAGCCACAAATTTATGAAACTGATGGCACAATAACCGCAACAGGGAGAGATAACCAAACACTTAAATGTATTACGTTGAGTAACAGTTTTTTTGGTATGCAATAAGTCTTAAATGTGAATATATTAACTTCTCACTAATCTTTGAGCCAAGTAACAGATAAATGATACAAAATAAATAAAAATAAACATTGTTCTAAAACCTAATAAAATGCTATCTTAAATACTCTTCAGCTAGAGCTTGTGATATGCACATTGTTCCAAACCTTTGTTTATCTTCTTAAATATTATATGATAAATGAATAAACAGGAGCTAATTTTTTTTAAATATTTCGAAAGTGTTTTTAAATTAATTGCTTTGTTATGGCTTACTATCTTAGCAACTGAGTAAGTTACCTCAAGTCAAAAAAAAAAATTAAACAAACCTCAAATAGTGAAGGGATTTAAAATGATAACTCGTGCAGTGAAAATGTAGATGTGTTAGGGAATTGTCATTAGGGCATAAGAATTATTGCCAATAATGATTTATAATAATTAGGGTTCGGATCTTTAGGACAAGTCATATTTCTTTCCTGCCTTCTTTTTAGCTGAAATGCTGAATTAAACACTAATTCAACGTTTCTGATTGTATTTAAATGTATTTTATATAGCATATAAATGCATATTCAGAACATTTTACTACTTTTGATCATATTTTTTCGATAATATTTATGGTCATATCGTCATATTTTGAGGAAAAATCTGGCAGTTTTTTTAATAGTACTGGGAATTCACTAGATGTTGATGAGAAGAAATTAAGATAATTATTAGCAGAACTGTACTTCTACTATACAGGTGGAGAAAAAACTAATTTTTACTGTGGTCAGAAATCACCAGTAAGAATTAAAGTTATGCATTATTGTCACTCTTTAAACATTAATGTTCCACCCGCCTTTTAATCTCGACAATGCAGCAGCAGCATGCCTGTATCAAGCCACGTCAATCAATATCTCAATGAAATATCCTCGGTCATCGTTAAATCTGCAGTAGATCAGTGAGTAGACCTACCGCCATGCCGAAAGTAAAATTTCCTGAAAGTGTGAAGTTACGTAAGGGAATTTAGATAGGGATATTTTAGTACAGATGAAAGAGTTCTATTCTGTAAATTATCTGCAATTAAAGTGACTTCAACAAAACGATTTAAAATTTTATTTCTCAATGGTGCAGTGAGTGCACGGAAGCAAGCTATGCTGTCTACATTAAAGCCACACTACTAGATAAAATAAATGATGTATAATTGACCATATTTTGATGTATAGTAAAATTAAATGTTTGGTCATATTTTGCCATTTTTAGGTAAATTTACCCATTTTTAAGGTCATATTTGCCTGTATATTTCTCTATTTTTTTGGTCATAAAGATCCAAACCCTAGTAATAATATAAAAGTAAATGAATTTGAAATTGTTAGCCAGTGTTTGCCAAGTTTCACACATTCATAACATAATCTAATCTGGTAATCTTATAAAGTAAACAAGACCTACAATTACAATTAATGTGACCCACATCGCAGGTCTGAGGTCAGTTTATGCACCTGCAAAAATTACAGCTGAACCAGGATTCAGTTTTCAGCTGTAGCATAATCAAAGGAACAGGTTATGATAGGATTCATTTATACACGTATATATATGCAAAGAATGGTTATTTAATTATAAAAAATGTTATTTGTTTTAAATTTATGTTGAAAGATGCAGCCTTGCATTAATGCAAGATTATATTTCCGGAGTGGTAACTCGTCAGAAGATTCAGAAGAAATGCATTTCCTGTAGGCATAATTCTCCTAATACACTAACAATTGGTAATAGTGGTGGAAGGGAATTCTGGACTCTTGGTTACCTTTTGCATGTCACATTCCCACAGTCACAATAAAAGAAGATTTTTCAAGCAATTGGAAAAGACAGCTGTAGAAAATAAATTAGTTTTTATTGCATGAACTTTGACTGCTTTTACAACAGTATACAGTAGCCCGCTTGTATTTTGTGGATATGTTTTCCGAGTGCATGTCTGTCTGTCTCTATCTATTTTTCCCAGAAATTTCAGTTTGGGCCACTGCTGTCATAATGAAAATAGGAACCTTTTTTACTGTTCACTGGTGAGGGAATTTACACATGTTCAGCACGGAGGTTTACTTGTGCACTGTCGAGTTTGTTTAAGTGTGGAATCTGTTCCAGAAGATGTTGTCCGCTTTATTGCTATGCATCTCGTGGCATTCTTTTGATATAAGGACTGATGTCTTAATTAAATTGCACTTAATGTTATACTATGTTGCTTAGTTTTTAAAAAATGCCTTGTCTAATATATTTTACTAGACTTTATTTTGATACTTGTGACATTATTCTTGATTGGGATTTTATGCACGATTCGGGATTCTAGTTCGGACAGTGAACAGTGGCTCAAACTTATCTCGTAAGGATGCCAAGCGCGACAAAAATCGATAAGTTCTGTTCTACCATCATCAACAAAATTCTACAAACATTTGGTTTGTATCCAAAATCATTCCCTTTTGCTTACAATTTTGTCACTGATGTAAATGATTTAGTATTACTGGAAATTTATTTATACTACAAAACACTACATTTGCTGTGACACCATCTAGTATTCAGTACTAAAAAATAAAAGCCTTACATTTTTTCATAGGCTACAAATTCAGCCACTGAATGTAATATGAAATGGTGTTTTGATGTCCTACTTTTAATTTTTATTATATACTTGCCCTGAAAGGAATGAAACAGTGATTTCATTGGTTGTTTCAATATATTAATTATATTTTGTGATAGGCAGAGAAATGAATTTCACAGAAAATATTGACTGTAATTGAAAACAAAATAAATAGTGACTTCAAACACCATGTCAAATTGAAGCTCTTGGTAGAACATGAGTAAAAGAAGTTCAAAACTGTTTAATCATTCATTAGATTAAAGTTGCACTGCTTAATAAATATGAATGTGATCTTCAGTTCCAATAATTAATAAAATTCAGCTTATTTGATTACGTAGAATGAAAAATAAATAGGTCTTAACGGAAACTGATAGTAACTAGTTTGGCATCCTTACTATATTGCACATTCTATATATTCTTCTATGTATCATACTAAAGATAGACATTTCCCTTCAGTGTTCAGTGCTGTTTAATATATATTATTTAACAGGAGTGTTTTGCTTATAAAATATGATTCTGTTCACTTTTTTAAGTGTCTACTCACAACTTGAACCAAAAAAAGCTTCTTTATTTTGTAATATATGAAAACTCTGTCTGTTGCTGTAACGTGATGTCAGCAGAAGAAACTTTTAATTTGAATAAGCGACAGAAACACACTTTCCAGCAAGTGTGTATTTCGTTTTAATTTTTTTCTTATACATTATTACTTGATGCATATTTATTATATTTGTCACTGTTTTTCAGTGTTGATTAATGTACTTCTTCCCTTGCTTTGCATGTGACGTCGTATTGCGGACTGCATGGTGTGAAAAAAAATAGGGTTTTGTAAGTATCGAGTCTTTCCATTTGTAAAACTGAATAGTGGCAATGGCTTCAGGAAGGCATATTATTCTCATAAGAGAAGAGAATACTCTTCTGCTAGACCAACATGTTATACCTATTTCTTCTTCTTTAAAATGTTGTATTGTTGGACATGGTGGTTTTCATTATTATTTCAGCATCCACATGTTTAATGAGTCATAAAACATGTCTTCATCGGAGGTAAGTGAAGGTTCATTTCCCTATCCTAATTTGTAATTATGTATAATGAAGGACAGGGAAAGTAAACCAATCACTCACCACACATGAAGACAGTTGGGCGATAGAAAATACAAACAGAAATTCATGTTGGGTGCTAACAGGTAAATAAAAATACATTTTGATTAATTGTGACAGAAAAACTTCTGTTAAGTACTGAAAAAAAAAGATAGGATAAGGAAAAATAACCCATCACTTACCACAGAGGATGGCAGGATAGCCAGAAAACATTAAAGAAAACACACATACTTCACAATATTTCAGTTTGTAACCTTATTCATACAAGAGGTTACACAGGAAAATATGTATACATCGGGACATACCATATGAATTTCATTTGGTATGCCATATGTCTCACCCCCTGAATGAATAAGATAGGAAACTGAAAAGGTTTTGTATGTGTGTGTTTGTCTGGCCCGCCTGCCTTCATCTGTTATGGGTTAATTTCTCTGTCTCACCTTAAAATACAAACATTGACATGTGACATTTACTAAAGGAAAACTGTTTTAATGTCTAATCATAAACCATATTGTATTGTCAACAATCCATACACTAAACAAATAAATCTCTTATCGATTGTTGGCTTCCTATCTTATGTGGCTCACCAGAAATAGTTTATCTGGAAGTGAGACAAAAACTATGCAGTTTATTTTTTCATGCATTGTGGATTTTGGTTCCATGTCGTTTTGTAAATTTGTTTGAATTCATTCAGATAAATGTTGTCATTTGCATAATAGTCCTTTATAAAATACGACTTTATTTTATGATGGTCTCGGTCCATTTATCCTGTAATAATTTACCACATCATAAAGGAAACTTCTTTAGCAGAGAAAGGGATAGTTTTTTGAAGCAGACAGCACCAGTATGCTGTTGCTTAAAGAATTGTTGTAAATGTAGCCACTGTCGGGAACAAATCTGGCATTCGATTTCAGGCACAAGGGTTTAGGAAGATGCTCTCTTTTAGGTGAGTGTGTCAGGGATTGTAATACGTTACCAGGAGAAATGATGAATAGTTTACCAAAAACGTTGAAGGAATTTAAAGTTGAAATTTGTAGAAGGCAAATGTAGGTGGGTGTAGGAAAGGCGGAAGATGGGTGTGTAGGGAAATTGCCACTGGAGCATACACTCCATTGCAATTAAAATTAAATTAAAATATTTAGTGACTTGTAGAATGTTCCACTGCTCCTTGACATATATTTTGTTTGAATGCTACATTTTACTCTAGGAATATCACACGCTTGCAAAGCTGGCAGATTAAAGCCTTTATATCCAGTTTTACATTAAAATAACGTTTTTTGTTTATGATCTGCTAATTGCGTGCATAATAATCCAGCTCCTGATGATGTTTTTTAATAACAGATTCATTAGAAACTTTATTTTGCCTTTAGTTTCAAACAACTTTTATACCAATTTTGCAGATGAACTATTGTATTTTTTGAAAATAATTGTTCTTGAATTTGCATTATCTACAAGAAATTTTTATCCTCCTTTCTTATATAAATTGATTGTTATCCTTTGCTGTTACAATTAATTTTCATTCTATATAATCCTTGTATTTAAAACTGAGTCCATATTTGGGATTTTTAACTTCTTCAGTTAGTTTCACAAATCAATCAGTTGTGTGTAACTCCTAATATCTATTTGACATCTCGATCAATAGGTACTGGAGATTTGTTTGTCTTTATTAACACCATGGGTATGTTGTAGCTAACATATAAAAATTTTCTGAAGACTGAATGCAAAGATTTACCTCAATAAATATACATGAAACTTTATCACAACGTATTTTGTCGTTTACCTGTACTGTTGACGAAAAATTGTTGAGAAACTTTTTATTATTTGTTCCTCTGATAGTATCCATGATAAACCAACACATCATAGAAAGTACAAATTATCATTAGAAAAGAGGAGTAAGAAATGTGTGAGACCTTGAACTGTGGATGCCGTTCTAATAGATCAGAACCACCGTGCGCCGTGCACACTTACTTCCTGAAGCGGCTGCCAGTAGAAAACAACAGGGTCCAGAACTCCTGACTCAGCTCCCAATGGAGTGGAAATTGTTTTGTGTAGGGAATGAAAATGAAGAAAATGATAGTTTGTGGGTGATAGGTTCCCTAGTACACCAGCTGAAAATATAAGGCTTTTTAAATGCTTTTACCCTATACATGTCTGTATATTTTCATAAATTGATATTTTAAATTTTTTATTTATTTTTTTCCTTTTTTTGTTATTGTAAAAACATTTTCTCTTCAGTATTTCTGTATCATACATTTTACATGTCTGAATACGAATTCTCAAGGTGCCCTCCAAAACATTTCTAAAATAATTTAATTTCTAAAATAGATCTGAATTTGATTTTTGAAAAAGCAGGAAAAAGCAAAAGGTGAGTTAGAGATGTTTGTAATATTCTATTTGGCCCTAGAGTGTGGAATTCTGGGCCCATCAGTAGTTTATAGAAGTTTTTGTTTTAATGTTGCTTAACCTTTCCACTCTTGTGTAGTGTTGTACATTGATCTCTGTGACTATTCCATTAATGAACATTGTTGAAGCATTTGTCTACAGAGGAATTCATAATTTGTTATTTGTGTATTTTCCCTTGTTGTTGCCATTTTTTTAAGTATTATATACTAGTATTCAGTACCAAGACTACTGCTGTGTGGTAATTGTTTAAGGAATGTTTCCAGGTATTGGAAATATATCAACAATGATTTAAGACCAAACATTTGCCCCTAATGTATATTTTCAAATTTTTTTGATCTCTTTTACATGAATTTTTTGACTGTTTTTGAATATTCAGTTACTACATGTCACTTCCAATATTAAGAGTAGATTTTTGAGAAGAAATGACTTATTAAAATTTAATGCATGACCGTCCATGTTTTGAAGCATGTTTAATATTTTTGACAAATTCTTGACTTTTTTTGTTTGATGTTAAGTAATTACCTATTCCATTTTATGGCACTATTTACTGATATTTATTGGAGAACATAATTTTTGTATATAAAAACATAGAAGCTAATGAGATTATGATTATTTATACCAGATCCTTAAAATTTATCAAGGAAAAATTTCCAGTTTCAAGTTAAAAAAAAACTGCACTTTTTATTTAGAGAGTTAAATTATAAGTGTATGTTTTTGCTCTCCAAGTAGATGTGTGGTTTGGCCCATAACTAAATACTTAAGACACTGAGAGGTGAAAAGACTGAAGACATGGTAGGTGAATATAAGAATATTTAATTTATGGAAAACATCAGTTCCCCCCTTTTACCCCAATTTGCTAACAATAATAAGTACCACAAAAGGGATAGCTAGACAAAGAAGGATATGGAAAGTAAAACCAACACTCATCAAAGTTGAAGACAGGAGAAAGAAAGAGAGAAAGAAAAAGAACTACTGCTGTCGAATTGTGTCCATTTTGCCTTCAATTTTTGTAGGTGATTGGCTTATTGTCGGCATCCTTCTTTGTTTTGATATTGCCTCAAAGTTTTTCCTTCCTATTATTAATGTCATAGAACACAAGTTAACAAATAGTCCACAGCTTATGATTGTACATACACATAGTACAGTACATATAGGACGGCTTTGTAGGAAGCTAATAACGTGCTACAAATTTTGCTTCATAAAAGCTTAAGGTCTGTATACCTTTGCTTATTTTTCCGTCATCACTAAATCCCTATTGTCACATAAAATGGAACAAAAGACTGAACTTCAGCTATGTGACTTTTCCATTCCATAAGCCATAACTAGGACATGACATAGTCCATAGGAAAAATGAAAGAAAAAAATATTTCACTATAAAACAAAATATAATTTGTAGAGAAAATTGTAGGTAGTGCTCCTTTTTAACACTCAAATTCTCATACAAAGAATGCTTGAATTAGGTATGAAAAAATATATATATTCTGGGTATCAAATCAGTTTATCCAAGAACTCAACCCTAGCTTTTAAAAGTAGGTTTACTTGATCAGGTTAAGATGGGGTTAATTTAATCTGTGTGTCTCAAAATTGTGTTCTGTAGCATACCAAAGTCCTCATAGTAAATAAGATTTCTTTGACAGAAACTGCTGTAAATTTGTAGACTGTATATCAAACAAATATATTTTTTAATATGAATGTTAAAAGATCAATTCTAGTCACAGCAACTCAAACTGAATTTTATGAGATAATCGTAAACTTACTGCATTGGTGGTGAAATATGAATGCACAGTTGACTTCTAATACAAAGTAGTTTATGGTGAAAGAATAAATAAAGCTGAGTAATGCCCATGGTCACAGAAAGTGACAATATAACTTATATAGATAGAACGGATTGCAACAAATTTTTTACTCAAGTTTAATCTCCATTTGAAGGCAGTAACCTCAAACATACCCTTTTGCTTTTGTTCCCAGCACCTCTGTTTATCCCTTGATTTTTTACATTTCTCTCGGTTGTGGTGCAGGAGAATGAAGACGGTCCTCTGTTCAAATTCTACCAAGTAATCCTGGACTCTGGTGGAGATTTCATCAATCGCATCACCGAGATGAAGGAGTTGACTCTCTTCGCACCGTCCAACGCCGCGTGGTCTGAGACCGACCTCAACAAACTGTTGGCCGACCGCAAGAAGTTTCGCGAGATTCTCAACCTGCACCTCGTCGGAGAGAAACTCAGTGTTGAGAGTATCATGGAACACAACCTCAAACAGGTAACAGCCGTTTGCTCTACTGATTCGTGTACTTAAGTGAATTTAGAAATGGTGTGTGTAATTTCTGTATGTAATTATTTTGTGGCACGAGATTGCAGCACGATAGTTTGAAATACGAGGGAGTGTTGTTAAAATTAAATCTTCACCATGAAGCTATCGAACTAATCAGTAATAGTCAGTGATGTCATGATTTAATTTTACACGTTGTGAGTGGTTCCGACATCTGCTGGCTGCTAAAACAAAACAAGTAACCACAGAAAGATTTAATTTATAGCACCATGCACCTAATGATCAGTAGATATGTGGATCAAATTAACAATTAACATCTTACTGTATTGCTTCATAACTTTATTTAACAGCATGGTAAAATCTACTCTTTGGAGAAAAATAAAATGAAAGTAATTACATAAATAACTTACATCTGTTTCTAAGATATTTTACAGATGATAAAAGTTGCTGTTTGAAAATTTAACAGAAATAAAAACACGAGTCCAGAATTGGTGATATTGCTAAAACTGTTTATGATAATAGTGTTTGCAGCAATATTTCTTTCCTTTATCTGATTATTTAGGACAGTAGGACTTACAAAAAACATTTACTGTTTCAAATATAGACTATATTGTTTTCAATAGAAAGAAAACATTTATTTTAAAATTTTAGTTTAGGTAAAAGATTATCCCATGAATAATAAGCACAAACAAGGAAAGAAAGTAAACCAGTTATTTACCAAAGATGAAGCCAGGAGAGATTTTTTTTTAATAACAAAAGAAGAGACTCTGTTTTTCTGATGATATCTGCAATCATGCGAGGGTGCAAATATAACGTACAGCATGCCTTAAATCTGTATCAAATACTTTCCATTTGTCTCATTCCCTTTGGCTCAAGATTAAGGGATCATACAAAATACTGTGCTTTTCATCTTCTGACATTGAAAAACTCTGCCTTCATATTTGGTATGTAATTTTTTATTTTATATTGATATTGATGACTATGCACTGTTTTCTGTTTTGTTAGATCTTTCCATAATCTCCACTACGTTTACAGCCAATTCGGTCAAATCATTTACCAGACCCAATTAACTACAATAGAGGCCTGACAGTAAAATAAAACTCAAATTAGATTTTCTTACTTTTATCTAACATTCGGTTCCGTTCTCATTAATTAAGCTTTCATCATATGTTTGTACAGAATTTGTATTTGAGAAAAATGTGAGTTTTAGGGTAAAGATAATTTTTTTAAATCATAGTGTTTTTGTGGCTTTGCATTTTTTAGTTACTTTGGAATAGTTGAGGCTCACCTTTGATCATAAAAAGTGATACATGAGATGTCCCTTTACATTTCAGTCAGTTTTGTTTATGACAGTATTCAGTGGTCGCCATGCTGTCGTCACAGGTAACTGAATCGACAGATCATTGATGCACTGTAAATATGACCACCAACATTAAAACTTTTTTTGCTTCTTGCAAGGTTTGCAAATATTAATCATAATTTATTATTTTGAGAGCAATGTTTCCCAATTATCAGAAATCTTTAAACAATTATGTAAATGTTAATTGTGTTTTAAAACCTTAAATCTTTATAACTTTGTACTTTAGAACATAAACGTAACAGATATTTAGAACAGTTTTATTTTACTTGTTATTTAATGTGCAATGATTGCATTTTTGCAAGTTAAGCTTTGGTACTATCCAGTATGTTATTATCCTATTTATTTATTGCCCTGTTCTTTATGTTTTCACATCAAAACAGTCAAGTATTAAATTATTAGAGCTTCCCCCCCCCCCCCCAGTTGAAGTAAACAAGTTCAACATTCAGACTAACTTGGAAACCATCAGACATGTTAAGAATGGGTTTCGGTCTCTTTCATATCCTTTGTTTCTATGCATGCAAATATCTCAAAAACTAGAGAGTGTTTTGAGAAACGACTACACCACTGACACACATGCTGTCTACCCTTCAACATATATGAAGGACATCAAAATCTGTTCTTAGCTTGTCTGATGGTCTCCAAGAAAGTACCAACAGTTTATTTAACAATTTATAAATAACTAACTACAACAGAGCTTAAGTCCCAATGAAAAGTTCTGCATTACATGAATTTTTTATCCTAATTCTGGTACTGTTTGAGATAAATTGTTTTACTTCCTCAACAATTTATTCTTATTCCTGACTCCTTGCTTACACATCAAAAATTTCTCGCTCAATTATAACTGAAATTAAATGCTAGTTTATGAGCAATTCTCTAGCCAACCATTCGGAGGTAATCAATACATACCTATCACTCTCTCCACACAGCTCCTGTCTTCAGGTGTCTTCCAATCTAAATTTTTACCATATCAATTACCGATTTTATTCTTAAGTAATTTCTGCAAAACTACCTAGGAACCCCCTTTCATAATACAGGATCCACACTATCCCAACTTGGCGAGGGTCTTGGCCAATGTTTTGTATTTAATCCCCTCACTTCCCGTTATGTCCCTTCATTACTCTCTCCAGTATATGCAAGATTTCAAACATTATCATACCATCTCCCTACTGTATACAAATTCTGTAACCAACTGAACTTATTGTAGAATAACAATTCACGATATGTAGATTTTTTTAACAAGTATTCCTCTCCCCCAAATAGTTACCATAATTTTGTGTGTGTGTGTGTGTGTGTATGGTGATTTTCCTGGCCTGATGATGAAATATTATCTCTTTGGAGCAAGATGACGTCATGAAAACACAACATTTTGACAACATGTTCTGTTGTCTCCATCAAGAGTAAAATTCCTTCTGTCGATGACAACTTTAGTATGACTTCCTCATGTTGTGTACATGGTGGTGGCCTACTGATTTGCAGTCCACAGTGCAGTACATTTTGGTTTTATGCTGTCATACAGGCTGTGTATTTCACTGCAGGTCATCATATAGTACACCCGATGAACCAGTTGTCGAAACTATGTTTTCATATTACTTCGTCCTGTTGGAAATCTGCAAAGATTACATTGCTTTATTATATGCTGACGTTTTTTGGATTTACCTTCATTCCAAGTTGACCTAACTCACTGGATGTCTTGTCCAAATCCATACCTTTTTTTTTTTTTAATGCTTGCTTTCTGAAGGATACTAGTACAAATCTCTGTCGAACCATCCAGATTTTGGTTCTTCATGATTTTCTGAAATCACTCGAGGCAAAATCTGGGATGGTTCCTTCAAAAGGCAATGGCCGAATTCCTTCCCGTTTCTTGCTCCCATTCTTCCCTGCCTCTACATTGACAATTTTTAATTTAATTTAATTGCAATGGAGCACACACTCCGGTGGAAATTTCCCTACACACCCAACTTTACAATGTGTAAAGACTGAAGCAAAAAAAAAAAAAGAATCTATTATAAAGCATCCTTGAGAAAATTCCATCCCATCCATTTCTTGCCTCCCATTCTCTCCCTCCTCTTAGTACTTAGGTATCAACAAGGCATAAAACTGAAGCAGGAAAAAGGTTCCCACATAAGGACATGGCCAAATTGCTTCCCGTTTCTTGCCCCCATCAGCTCCAGCCTTTAATGTCCAAAGGAACAAACTCTTTCGTCTTAGTTCCATCACACAACATCCAAAAACAACCTAACTTATAGCTGTAAACCAACATAGAATTATTCATTACAGTAATAAACAGCAATGGTTCCGAATGACTTTGTGTTCCCATTTATTAAATTTTCTTATGTTCTTAATTAAAAAGATGTATCACTAGCATTTAGAATTTCTCCTCTAAGATTAAAATTTTAGACATGAAGTTCTGGTTTATTTATTGTATGTTGAGTTGGTAAAGACTTTCCACATTTGTGTGTTGTACTGTTGTTAGATAATACTTTAATATGGCTTGTAAACTTACTAACCTTTGCAGTGGAATAATTGCACTGTTTCTGTACATTTATTTTATTGTTCTTTCCTGCATGACACTTTAATAAATTTCTGGCTTTATTTGTTTGTTGCATAACATATTCTAAGAAAAAAGTTGGCCCTACAAATGGTTGGGGTCATTAGTGATGTAATTAATGAAGTCATATTTTTGTGCATTTTCTTTTAATAAAATGGTGAAATAAAGCAGATTCATTACTTACCTTAAATGAAAATAAAGTCTATAGCAGCTTTGATGATGATTTAGGATGATGCTACACAGGAGTTGTGGCGCTAACTCAAATTTCTCTGCCACCATTTCAACAATCTTGATTATTATTTTTAAGACACTTTTCTATCTGTAAAAATTTCAAGGGAACAGCTAAAGTTCTAATCCAACATTCAGCAGGATGTGGTTTCAGTTTTATCCAGATATTGATTTGTCATAGCTATCTGAAATCATTCCAGATCTCTTCAAAAAGACATTGACACATCCCTTCTTGTTTTTTGCCCCAGATCTCTTCCTGCTCTAATGACCTTGGAAACACTGAGTTTTTAAGCAAAAATTTAAATTGATAGATAATTTCTTATCACTAATACGTGAAATAAATAGAATACCACAACATACATAAGAGTGAAGCTAACCAAATTCCTTACCCTTGATGCATCCTCTTTCTATTAATGTGATCTACCAGGAGCATTTTTTACCCCTAAGCACTTAAGATCATACTTCATATATTATTTACTATTTTTAACAAGATAAAATAATAATAGTGCTCTCAAAGTGTTGGTAACAGAGTTTCTTACTAGTTGAGCAATACACCTGTTGTAGCCTCCTAACCCAACTGGGTAATCCTGTCTGGTATAGGGGACCTACAGTTTAAGACAGAATACAAATCGTGTGGGTGTCCTGGCATCTTCACATTGACATAGAAAAGCGTTGCCAGAGGTGAAAGTCAGTTTTAAACTTTTAAGGCCTGAAAAAGGTCCAGCTAAGACCAAGATTTGAATCCAGGGACCTTCCATACCCCATTCATGTGCCTTAACAAACTGAGCTACTAGATCACTATGTAACAATATGAATCTATGATTTGTATTTCACTATTAATGTAGGAGCAGTAATAATGTGTGGTAACTTGAATCTCTGACCACAAGAGTTTGCAATAGCCTCCTTGGCATCTGCTATCAAAAGATTATCATTGAGGAACTAAGCCATAGTGCATAAGCCATATCACTTCCAGTCTGGTGCTGAAGATATAGACAGGAATACGTAGCTCTAGATGTGCTGATATCGATCTATCCCACAACGGTCTGGAAAAGGCCTCTCTAATTACTTTGGATAATGGTGGCAATAAAACTGCCACTAGGCAATGAAAATAGGACAGAATAGGGAAAGTAACCCGTCGCTTATGGCAGATGAAAGCAGGAAAGCCAGACACCTTACTTGTGTAGGAGGCAAGACATGTGTATGATCGTAAGTTTTCCCAGCGGAACTGTTGCTGGAAGATTTCTCGGGCGTGCAGCCAGGTCAATTGATTGCAGATGTACGAATTTTCGATGGCGTAACATGCCATCATCTTCAGGTAGCGTCCACTGGTTGGCGTGAAGAGCGCAGTCCGGGACGCGACTGCTGGTCTGCTCCGGGGGCGACGATATTTATACCCTCGGACACTGCCCCCACACGCCCGCCACTGCGCTCCGATAGCGGTGGTGGGGGTGTGCGTTGCAACGCGTTGAGCAGTGACCGTGCGAGTGCGGTAAAGCATACGTCGGGCAGACAATTCGCACGGTCGAAGAACGGTGTAGGGAACATAAATGCAACACTGAGCTACAGCAGCCATCAAAACCCGCAGTTGCTGAACATTGTCTCGAGACACGGCGTACTATTAAATACGAGGACACCGAAGTTCTGAGAAACACATCTCACTTCTGGGACTGTGTGTATAAGGAAGCCATTGAGATCCGGCTACGGGGTAACCTCATAAACAAAGACAACGGGTTCCAACTAAGCCAAGCTTGGAACCCAGCATTGAAGCGGCTCCACAAATACCGGAGCCGAGGCACTGTGCGCGACGGAGGTGGCGTACAAACTGATGGTCACTGCTGGACGCATTGCAACGCAATATCCCCACCACCGCCATCGGAGCGCAGTGGCAGGAGTGGGGGGGGGGGGCGGTGTCCGAGGGTATAAATATCGTCGCCCCCGGAGCAGACCAGCAGTCGGGTCCCAGACTGCGCTCGTCACACCGACCAGTGGACGCTACCTGAAGATGATGGCATGTTACACCATCGAAAATTCGTACATCTGCGATCAATTGACCTGGCTGCACGCCCGAGAAATCTTCCAGCAAGACATGTGTACTCATCCAGAGCTACCACGTGAATCAGTTCGAGATGAAACCAGAGGAAAGGGTGGGGATTGCACCGGTAGTAGTGGGAGAAAGTTGACCAACGATAATTGTTGGAAAGTATAATTTCTGTGATGACCAGTACAGGTAAATTTTCTAAAAATAAAATTTCGATCTGTTAAAATAAAAAAATAAATGAAAGTTGATTGTATACTTGTAAGAACTGTCACAAAACAAATATGTATTGTGGCTTGGGTGTGGGATTATGCAATGAGATGATAACATTTTTGTTTAAAAGTTCAGTCTGAATCAACCACAAGAAATTTCTGCACTGCCACCAACACTTTAGCTAATTAATTTGACGATACCAAAACAAGAATATCAGAGCTACTTTTCTGAAGGTTCTTGCCACGTGCCGGATAAGCCCAGCGAAAACTGAACTAACTTCAATACATCAAAATTTGCTTGGAAACTTAGTCCAAAACAGCTGAATACTATACCAAAGTGTTCGTTATATACTGCATTTCACCTCAGAAATAATTTTTACTAGCTCTTAGACATTTTCTCACAGTTTTGTAGTCTAAAAGTAGTGCAGGCTTGCGACCTCACTAAACTGTGCTGCAATACAGATGGGAACAATCAAGAAACTAAGGCTGGTATAGTGCACTGACGATCCCCAGCAATGCCTCTCGAAAGCCTAAACAATTAATCTCATTCAAATAGTTCTTTAAACCCTAAAAATTCTTTATTCTGGCTCCAAATAATTCCTACGTCAACAAATCACTGTCTGGTGGGGACTTAGCTTAGGCTGAGGCTAGGGGTATGTCTGATGTATTATTTTAATGTATTTCACCAATTACATTTACATTCTACTGTTACTAACAAAGTGTAAAATTCTTAACAGTAAAACTAACTTCTATATAATTTTTGTCAGTGTGTGAGTTATGCAGCTTTCAACATGAGCCTTTGATGTGACTAATGGGCCTGTTGCCCTGTTTTTTTCTTTTTTTTTCTGTAATGCTGTCTGATTCAGATGGTGACGGGAGTAAACAAAAGCACACGTGTTTCTTTTCCTCTGCACTGTTGTTGCACCTTGGGACTGTATACCTGTAAGTTGTTGTGTGCATGTTGGAATGCCAGGTACATTTTATGTCTTGAAATATTATTAACTATTTTGTTTATACTTTCTTCTAATTCACATTATTTCTTGCTGTAAATAAGTAATTACACTTTGTGACTTCTCTGTAGTACTGTGTGGGTGTGACAGCTCACAAAATAAGTGATAATGGAACAGTGACTTCAAATTCAGGGGGTTTCAATTAATTTAATTTCAGAAGTTAACATCTACTAAAAAAAAAAAACCACTCTAACCCTTTCCATCATATTCCAAAGTTTCCCATCATAGAAAACACATTGGCAGACACACTATTAATTACATCAAGTGCACGTTTTTAAGCAGTACTGGGCGTAACGTCAGTAAAGCAGGATTCTTCCTATTTCCCTGAGTTTGGCAATTTCAAAAGCAGTTAGTATGTCACTCTGGGTTTCTAATATTTTTGTTTTATATGGCGATTAAATTATTACACCCCTCTAAAAAGGAGTAATGTTTAGGTCAGTATAACAATCTTTCTACTGTAATGTTGTAGGTCATTTTTCAGCCATTACTCAGCAAATTAAATGTTAAAAATGACGCCAATACAACTGTTTTTGCATTAGTAATAGTTCCTACAGTTTGTAGTTACTGTAAATGAAGTTGATGAAAAAACAGTATTTGTTATTTCATGTTTTTCTCTAAAATACGTATTGTGTAATAATGTTTCAACTGAAGTACATTTAAGAATTTATTTCGCCAACAGACTTTCTTTTTAATAGCTGGCTTTTAATGTTCAAAATTGCAAATCCGGTTTACCTGGGAACGACTGAAAGAATTATTTATACTTAATGTACTCATGTGGTGAACACACACTATCAAAATATTCGATTAGGGATAGATATGTATAACAGTTTGAACGAGAATCATTTTAAATATAGGCTTCAGATAAAACGACTTAAAAAATGTTGCAAATAGAAGACGAGACAACTTTTGAGGATCTCATTTATTATTCTGTACTGCAGGTTTCACATTCCCATCTGATTAGGATAAACTTTATCTGCATTCACAATATTTCATTTTCCAGATCACGAATTCCCCTCTGCCAAAGCTTATATTTGGCTTCTCAGTTTTTCTATATTAACTGTTCCGTCGATTATTTGTGTGAGCTGTCAGCCCACCCTTGTGCATGCCCTGTTACTGGTGTGGTTGTGGGCGGTGTCGGGTGTCGTAAGCGCGGAGGCCGGAGGGGCGCGGCTTGACCCCAGCTGTTCCAGGTGCCCACGATGGCCGACCGCAAGAACCTCTACTTCAACGTAGTGCGCGGACCGGCGGGAAACAAGACCGTCACCGTCGAGGGCGGCGGCGTCAACGCGACCATCATCCAACCCAACATCGCAGCTACGAACGGCATGGTGCACATCATCAACAAGATCCTCGGTGTGCCCTCGACTAAAGTGCGCGAGAAGCTGCGCACTGACCCGATGCTCAAGTGAGTATGCAGCGTTAACTGCTCTACTTCTCTACTGTAACATGATGCATGAGTGGTGGTTATTATATTTAATAGGGATTCATCCAAATTCTAATGATACTTGCAATGAAGGATGGTGGGGATGCTGGCTACAAGATATTACGTATATTAATTTGAATCTGTTCTGACACCAGGCAATTATTTTACTACACAGAAATTACCAAACTGTGATAAAGCTTCATTTGTGGCTACACACAGGCACATAACATTAATATCGCTTACCTCATAAAGCATGATATCGTTCACTCTTCTTTAAGATGTTACTTCCGATACTAGAAATATTAATCTAGCAATATTATTCTGAAAACACAACATAATGGCGGATGTGGGTCGTGGATTCTTTAGTCTACGATGTTGAATTAAGACACAAACACGTACGAATTATATTACAAACCATTTAAACCAAAAGCCTATCATACATTCTGTTCGTTCACCAACTAATTGACACTGAAGAGAAAATGACACATCTTTGCATTAATAATTGAATTTAACTGCTCAAAGATTGATATATAATTACTGACTTCACTCCACTGGAATGCTTCCTATACTCAATCATCTATTACTTCTCAAACAACGACAACAAATAGGCCGGACTATATCACACACAAATAACCACTGAAATGCAATGACGATTAATTCTTATTACTGACGGCCTCATCTACCGACAAATACAATGGGGAAGCTTCGTCAATCTCGCAAAGTTACACTGAGGGCAGTTTGAGCTACTTGTGACATATTAATTATCTTGATGGAAAACCGAATACTTTAGAAATAACTATCACAAAGACTGAAAGCCTTGAGAGACAAACTAACTAATTTGGAGACCAAACCAAGGCATTGTGTGCCTTAGCTGAATTAAGAGACTACATCTTCACCGCGTGCTGTTCCAAGAGAAATGAAGGGCGAAGACTACACGGATGCCAGTTTTATTAAGCATGCCTTGGTCGCAAGTGTAAAGTGTTGATTTGAGAGTGTCACCTCACCACTGTTATCTGAGTCTACATCCGCTCCTGCGTGTAGCTGGCTCTGAAGCTACATATATGACTCACAACATCTAAAGACAAAATTTTACGTACTGATTCTCAATAAAAATTAATTACTGTTACCTATTTCCTATGTCCTCTTCAACTACACATATAAATCTAAAAGCAGGATGTGTCTGTTCCTTTGTTACTATATTACACAAACGCTACAGAACCAATTTAGAGACAATTTCACTTTGAAAACTAATAGTCTAGCTTAAAATCTGATGCATTTCTTTACACTCCATGTTTCCAGGGAGTAGGGTTGAGGAGGGGGGGGGGGACAATGCAACAAAGAATAATCTTGAGCTTCCAGCTGCGTATAAATGTCACACTTGTGGGATGTTCTGAAGGCGTCTATCTCAGACCTAATTTTCAACAAGTGTGACATTTTTATGCTGCTGGAAGCCCAAGAACAGTTTATTTATATACAAAGCCGTGAAAAACTTCAATCTTACAAAGGATAATCTGTTCATAATATGAAAAGATAGGAACCACAGATCACATTGCATCTGAAATAAAGCTCAAAAT
Organism: Vandiemenella viatica; assembly: GCA_031002005.1. Taxonomy (NCBI): domain Eukaryota; kingdom Metazoa; phylum Arthropoda; class Insecta; order Orthoptera; family Morabidae; genus Vandiemenella; species Vandiemenella viatica. The sequence goes on along the minus strand of CM061918.1, from coordinate 140,154,970 downwards.
ATATCAATCGAAGATTATACTACATCGCCAATAAACCTAAGCTACCAGTTTTTGAATTATGTTTCTTACCCCCCCACACACACACACAAAACTTTGTTTATCTATTTCTTCAGCTTTCTGAAGTATAATACATTAAAATGCATTGAAAAAGAAAATCAAACCATTACATCAAAGATGAACACTCCAATAAATTGCTATATTTAGTTTAACACATTCAATTTTTATACAGAATCATTGATGAATCAGTGTGTGGCAAAAATTATCATCAACCTTCAGTATTTTCCTGGTAGAGCCAATATCTAGAAACTTTTGTAATGTATAATTTGAATGGAATTCACTGATTGTATTCCACCTAGTGCAGTGAAGTCAAAGATATGGCCCGCGGCCGCATCTGGCCCCCACGCCCTATCAATATGGCCTGTGATCGCAATGTGACACAGAAAGAAGAATCATGTTTTTTAGAACTTTTAGACTTCACTCGATTCCTCATTTTTTTTTTATTTGAATCTGGCCCGCCTACACATTCTAAATTTAATATATGGCCCTCTGAAAAATTGAGTTTGACACCTATGGCCTAGTGAATGTTTCTGACATTTTAAGTCTGTTTGGTGGTTTTAGAACTGTTGCCACTTTTAACTTATCTCAGCAGAGACTTATGGGGAAAAAACAGAACAACAAGAATAAAAGCATCATCTCGGTCATTACTGTCTGAGATTAGAGTGAATATTCTGTGAGTTGTTGTGAAAGAAATGAAAGGAAACCAGGCATATCTTAAACAAATCAACCCACCTGGCATTCCTGATTACTCATTTCAGAAAATAACAATAAAATCAAAGTCTGTCCAATTACTTTATGTCAAAGTTTAATTTCTGTGTGTAATTTATAGTTAAGAGAATAACAACAGTCCAATAGTATAGCTGGTCATATCCTGGGTTTATAGAACCAAAACTAAATAGAAGTAAATATCATGCTGCCATTGGTAATTCCGATCAACAGAAATGTGTGTTAGCAATATTCATTTGTTATTAGAAAATAATAATGTTATTACTTAATTGCATGTAAGACATTTCCTAGCTGAATACTTTATGCTTGCAGTAAGACATACCACCTGGGAGAGATGGCAGGCTTTAACGATATCCTGGACCAGAATCGAACATACACTTACTTTGTTCCGCGAGACCTGGCCTGGAAGAAGTTCGAAATCAGAGATCCGTCAGCTCATCGCAAACTTTTCATGAGGGACTTCACATATCAGGTGAGTTAACTAGGCACTTCATTGTCTATCCTCAATGTAACATTGTTAATGAAGAGCTCTTTTCACCTGACTTATCTGTTAAAAGAATGTTTAGAAAAATCTGTACAAATACACAGCAACCTGTTAATCACGTCAGGAGAAACTACGACATGTGGAATGACACACGTGCTGGAATGGAACTGGGGTGATTGGTGTTGATGGGTGGGGCACCATGAAGGCTAGGTGGATTAGTTAGTGGGGGAAGACTCGTAAAATAAAATAAGGAACTGGCCACATTAGTCAAGCCTCATACAGTTTGGTATTCTTACATCCTTAATAGATGTAGTGCAATGGGTAAGATGGTAGTCACTTGATGCAAAATAAAATTTCTTCAATTAAAATCTGTGTTATTTCAGGTACGACAGATCCTGGAAAGGCACCTGGTGATTTCGGACAGGGTGTATACTATGGCTACCCTCAAGAAACTCACTGCCAACTCCACATATATTCTTCCTACCATGCGCGACCACCTCAAACTGCGTGTCCAAGAGACAGACAAGAGTGAGTACGCCTCCTTATTACATTACCTTTTGAAATTAAAGAATGCTGTTATGGAATATGTAATCAAACAATTGATGTATCCAGTCTGAACATAAACGGATACTTGAAGGAAAATTTTAATTTACACAGCTATGTGAGTATTTAAAATGTCATATACTGTATTCTTTAAAAGTTAATACATGTCTATAATTCTTTCATGAGTAAGTTTTATCACACTGTTGACTCAGTTTTTGATGCTCAGAAGCCAGGATCCCAGTAACAAAGCATTTATGGAAATAGGATATATAATCATAAATACATATTCCCTTAAATACATAAATCCTTTCTGTCAAGTTTCTTTTGTTCTGGATTTAAATTTCAGGTCTGATTCTTTGGAGATTGATTTTTGTGTTGTATATGCTTACAGTCAAATTCTTGCTTCTGATGGCCAAATTCTTCTTGGACTGATTTTCTCTCTTGTTTACTTGTCTTGAACATTGTCCTCCAACTTGCATGTCTCAAATATCATTTCCAAATTCTTTTATTCATGTTCATAATTGATTGATGATGAATCTTATAAATGTTACGAGCAGCAATTCTATTTGTATGTGTTTTTGTATGTTCCAATCCTTTTTTCCAGTTATTCTGAATGCAATAAAATATTAGCTTTATTTACCTGACAAAACTTTAGAAACTTTCTAAGTCATCCATAGGTATTCTTAAAATAAAGGGCGATAATTTTCAACAATAAAACTTCATCGCTTACTTATGTACACTGATGCAGTTTACACAATATTCCTCAAAGTTTCCAAACAATGATTTTTCTTAATGGTATTCATTTTACACTGTGAAAATTTGTTATAGTAGTGTAATAAATGTTCTTTTAGTATGCTAAAGTATGGTGCACAATAATAGTATTTGTTACAATTACTCTAGTTGATGTAAAATATTGTGGCTTTTATTTGTTATTCTCGATCTTCTTCATCTCCCTTTAATTAAACAGTCTCTTTATTTTCTTTATCTCTGTTATAAGGTCAGATTCAGGTAATGTGTTCAACAACAACTGCTTCTTTAGATAAAAAAATATAACCTTTTTTCTGATCTTGCCATTAGTTGGCATCAATCGTTTATAATTCCAGTATGTATGTGTTGGTGCAAATTGAATATCTTCAAATAACCTGAGAGAAAGATTGACCATGCAAATTTTATGAGGTTGTAGCTATAATTTAGCAAGATACTTAGCTAGTTTTTTTTAATGTATATGTAAATTACTAAAAAATATACAAAAATTGGTGATTTGTTCTGGCTTATAGGTAACCACCATAACCAGACAAGATATAGGTCGGGTGAGTGCTGAGTGTGTCGTATTGCATGAGTTGTCGCTCTCTCCAGAACCTGTTCCAACTTCGTTTAATAGTCTCTGTGGACTTTCACAACCAGACTTGTGTTAAACTAGCTTGGAATAGTTGCATACCAACTCATCTGTCACTGTTCATTACATAAGTTAATAGTGTGAGTGTAATGTTTTTTTTACTTTGATGAACAGATGTCAGATGTGTCAGTGAAGGTAAGTCCGTCTGTAGTGGAGAGAGCCAGGTTACTATCTAGTGGTACTGTTTCGCTGGCGGCCACAACACAGGATGATTTTTTCGTCAGAGAGACATTATTTCAAATCATCTGAACATATATTTTGTTTGTATTGCTCTTGAAATATGCTCTAATTATACAGTCACTCTTGCTCATACTTGTGGGACAGCCCTTTCCTTCGCTGATGTAAGTCTTTCTTACGGGGAGCTTACGTATCTGTGAGATGTGCGCTGTTACACACATTTGACCGATAGAAAGCTAGAATACTCTGTTCATATTACCAGCTCCTTTTATGGGTACTTAACCTCACCTTCAACAAAGCTTTTAATTTAATTTAAAAAGTAATTGAACGAGTGCACCAGTGACAATTTCCCTTTCCCTACACAGTAAATTCAAGATTTTTTTAAAAAAATTTCTTTTTCTAATCCTAAATTTTTTAAGTGCAATTTCAATATTTCTGATACTGCTCAATATCCTGCTTGCTTGGCAATTTATACGAGCCCCTGATTCAAATACGAAAGAAAATTTTCTCACGCCCTTATCCCTGAAATCAAGTTCTGGAGTGATCCTTCCAAATACTGCTCCTAATTCTTCTATCAACAGCCATTCATACTACATTACCCTGTGTGTTTTATACATTCCCAGCATTTTCTGCACCCTATTACTGTCTCTCTATGACTCCAAATCCAGATTCTTTATCATTTCAATTTCTTTATCATTACAATGATGACTCGTGCGTTCTGCAGTAATTTTCACAAACAAATTTACCTGCACTCTTTCGCATCCCCTCTAACTCCTGCATTTGATATATAAAAAGTGGGCTGCATACTACACCACTATATTAACGCCAGTTCCCTCTTTTCACTGATACAATGTCTCCATTAAATGAAGGATTTTGAAACTTGGCCTATCACCTTTCAAATGTATCCAGCCCAACTGAATTTAGTTTTGTTAACATGAAGTATGCTTCTGGTTTGGAATCTGGTGGGGACGAATGAACTTCATCACAAATTAGCACTTTATTTCAGGCAGAATGGAGAGGGAATGTTTAATTTATAGACGTGAGAGTCAAATAGTGAAAGAATTTAAAGTAACGATGAAATAAATGACAGGCAATGAAGTGTATACCTCCATAACCAGTGCTAATTAACAACTTGCAATTAATTGGTTCATTCTTCACTTCCACCTTTGCCCAACTTGATAACAGCCTATATTTGAACGCGGAGGATTTTCCAGTGGCTAATTAATAGTTTCGTTAATCACAGTTGCTATTCATTATGGAGTATTTTAAATTGTCTGCTTGTGGATCTACACTGGCATGTGAATATACTGACATTCTTTGTCTACGTGAAGATACATATTGCACTGTAGGTAGAGATGGTATCCCCAACTGCATTCAATTTATCTATGTTTTTGATCTGTGTTGTGGTGGCACTAACAGAGTTTGAACGGAGCTTCTTGTGTGCACCTTAGACCAGCGGTTCCCAAATGGTGGTCTGCAGAACCCTGTGGTTCTGTGGAAGGGAAGGGTTTCCTTGTTCCGTCCGATAATTAATTAAATGAGTCATAACCGCGCCACGGGAAGGCTATCATTGTTCTGCCTCTGTTTGTGACGACCTACCCATGCAAGACTGGTTTTTCAGCTTATGCTTATCAAAATGAGGATCTGCCAAATAATGTACAATCAGTTAGGGTTCCGTGGCCAAAAAGAAATTGGGAACCGCTGCCTTAGACCATTATGAGCACCTGTGTGTGTGTTTGGGTGTCTGTTACAAATGGAAGTATTGGGATAAGTTTAGAGTGTCACTGTATGTGTACATATGAGCTTTCGATGTTTTTCAAGACTGCACTGGTGTCATATGATATGAGCACACCTTGGGTGATTATTTTACAGTTTGTTGCTGCTTGTGCTGTGTGAGACGGTGCTTGAATGCTTCCAGTACTGTCGAGTGCTTTTTCTGCAGTTTGAGCTTTAATGTGTGTTATAGTGTTTCCTAATTAATTTCCTTCACAGTGGCGAAAATCAAAAAGATATGTTTGTGCACGTATGATCAGAATTTGTAATTTACCGAGTGATAATGACGTGAAATGTGACGGTTGTTGCTTACTTATTTTCAGAATGATTGACATTTTCTTATAGCACTTTCACTATTAAGTATGAATATTAACAAATAGTATTTCCATCACCTGTTTAAAATCATGTCACAATTCAAATTTCTTCAAGACTGAATTTATAACATTACCAGCTTGAAAGTGACATTTTGGAGCATATAAGAGTTTTCTGTTGTATTTAATTTTAGCCAGATAATGTATTGAATGGTTTTAACATCTTGCGCATCACCTGAGAGTTGCATTAGTCATTGGCTTTCTGTGTTGTGCATTCTGCAGTTTTATAATCTTGACATTAATTTATCTTACACATAAAAAAAAAAACTTTTTACCCTATAGATAAATAATACAAACAAGAAAAAAATTCATGTACTGTTAGATGATAGAACATATAGACAAAAATTAATATCGGTTCGTGTATTTACAGTCCTGGTTGAAGCATCTTCGTGCTTCAGTTTTGGGGCCAATATTTTTGGTTAAATTGAATTTGATTGTGATGGAGTGCGCATTCCAGTGGCAATCTCTCTATATTTTATCCTTTCTTATACCTGCCTACTTTTAACCTCTATTAATTTTAAATTGTTTCAACATTTTTGGTAAATTATACATTACTTCCCTTGGTTGTATATATTCCAATTCCTGATACCGTCACCCAAAAAAAGATAATCTTCCTACACCCTTGTGCCTGAAATTGAGTGTCAGCTTCTGATCATGGTCATCTTTTCCCTTCCATGCTCCTCTTTGAATTCTTTCACCAATATTTTTTTGAACCTCATCGCCAATATACACCTTGTACACTCCCATGACATTCTTCACCATCCTCCTGTCTTCTATTAAATCCCATTTCAGCTCCTTTATTACATCAGCTACTGGTTGTGTTCTGCGGTAATTTCCAGAGACAAATCTTGCAGCCTCCTTTGCACTCCCTCCACCTCCTGTATTTGATAGCCAAATTGTGGGTTTGATACTACACCACTATATTCGATCGATGGTTTGACCAAGTTTTGTAACCCAATTCCCTTACTTCTCTGATACGTCCCCTCGTCGCTATCTCCAACAAGTGAAGGATTTTGAAACCTTTTCCTGTCCAATGTGTCCTGTGCAGTTGAGTTTGTCGTTAAATGTTATGTAAAGGTACTTACATTACAAATCTTCAGCAAGAAATTCTTTTCGTCTTTGTGAGGACATTAGCAAAATACATTCCGAAGCAATAAAGTATTTTTTCAGATACATGTAATACTGCTACTCAATTACCTTGGTTTCCTGTCATGGCAGAAAAATATTAATTATTTTTAAACTTAAAGATACTGTCAGGTGGAAAGGTTCATTGGGGGTTACAACACTTTTGCCTGAACTGTGAACAGCTAAGTTTATGACCATGTGTAGCCTACTTGTACCTAAAATATTTAAGAAATCGGCCACCACGCATTCGTATTAAACCCCAAATGCGGAGGGTAATTGAAATAGTCACTTGACACAGTTTCAGAATAAAACAACACTTATATGTTCTATGAGTGGCTGCGTACAACGCAGGTCTTGCGCAAGACCAGCCACCTCTCTGTTAACTTGAAAAAGGGGATTTTCACCCGAAATATTGTTTGTGTGTTGTTTTGTGTTGCTGCTGCCCTCCTCCCTTCAACTTTAGTGAGTGTTGGGTGTATTTTCCCTTTCTTTTCCATGTTAACAACACTTATATTCTTGCAAAAGTTCACTCGTACATTGTTGGTACCAGATATGTGAATAAAGCAACGAACAACAGTTTCATTGAAGATTACAGGTTAAGTACAATCATACGAGAAGACAAAAACTCACAAAGTCCCCCTAACATTAGTGAGTACACTACTACCGCATGTTGGAAATTGCCGAAACCGCTACCGCTCAGAGCAGTTTGCCCTGCTGACTAGCGTGAAGTTACGCGATCACTTTCCGGCGAAAGAATGAGACCAGACCGAGACAAATCATGGTGGCTGCATGGCCTTTTATAAGCTTACAATGGGCTATGATTTCAGTAACTTTTTTCTTTAATTACTATCTCCTAAAGTACGAAATAGTTTAACTTGCAATTTTTACAAGTGTTTCCTACGACCATGTTGTACCTGTTTTAATTTAATTTTACTTTCAAAAGTACTTCTATAAGCTTAAAATTGAAGTCTATCACGTGACCAATTTGGCTGAAATTTTAGGCGTTTCAACAACAATCAGTGACAATCTATCTTTTAAAACTTAATTACTAGACAAATACTTAAAGATTTTTACCAAAACCATTAAATGTTTGTAACCGTCTCAATTTGGGCTATCTAAATAACAAATCTGTATTCCTTTTCTCTTAATTAAAACTGCTAATTAAACTTTGCCAAATTAGTTAATTTTACTATCAAAATACTTGGGACAATGCTGACCATAGCTGGTGATAAAAGTTCAGCTGTAGCTTTACTAGATTCAGAGCTATTTCAAATCTTAGATTTTTACTTTCCTGATTGCGTGTTTAAAAACGTGAACAAACCATAATATCTCTTAAAATAAATTTTTTCCAATACAAAGAAAACACTTTAAAATGATTTTTGCGATGAATTCTCACTGTGAGAATGAATACAGGGAAATTCCTTCAAGTTGACAATCACTCTTCTCGAAATTTCTAAGTCCAGCATAAGCGACTTCAAAATTGATTTATAGAATATTTTGCTGCTGAGGGTAGCTAGTGGGGATACCTAGACCCTGGTATAACCACACGGCTGCTCATAACGTCACCGTGGCACTCACGGACGATCCTCCCGACAGGTTACTACGTCGAGTGGCAGGGCGAGTGGATCCACATCTTCCGGCCGGACGTCGAGTGCACCGACGGCGTGATCCACGTGATGGACTACGTCTTCGTGAGGGACGGAGACATCGTGGTGACCGGCGCGGACAACGGGGGCTCCACCCCGAGCTCCCTCCTCCTCGCCCACTTCGCGATGCTGGTTGCAGTGTGGCTGCTACACTAGTGGCACAGGCAGTGAGTTGTAACCTAGTTTACATAATATACACACTTATTTTGCTGTTCATAAAATTCACTGGTATGTCTGCCCTTTTGTCATTTGGCAGGGCCTGGATTTAATTACCAACATGGTGGTCGTTCAAATTTTATTATTATTACTGTTACTACTAACAGAGCCGATGATTAAGTGTGGGCTATATTTTATGATTGATACACATTTTTCTTTCAGATCCTTTGACTGTTTGAAGTGTGTTATTCAGTGTCTCCCTTGCCTCCAGATATCAACCTCCCTTCTCCATTGAGTCTGAAATGAAGTATACTTAGGGGCGTTGATTAATCACATGAGGTGTTTTTCCAGAATTCCGGACACCCCTCCCCCTTTCCCGTGATGAGATTTGGTCAGATTATAACCAGGCTGTTACCGTTTTCTCTTGGCAGGGTAAGCCAGCCGTAACCTGCCTATGCTTCTTTTAATCCTCGCAGGTTGTGCTACGTGCAACCAATCTATCAGTTGGTTGGTTTTGATGTTAAATAAAAAAAAAAAACATACAAACACTCCAACAACAAGAAATATTTAATAAACCAAGATAGGTAAATGCCACAGCATTTTTAATACATTCCGCACTTTCTATATCACCCCAGTGATCACAAACTAACCCACACACCCCATGACTTTTTTCTCTCTTCTCTCTGGCCGTGCCCAGGGACCAAAGATTATTGTAACTTAATACTACCCAATGGCATTATAATAATGAACAATCTGTGCAAAAAGTGAGTACATGTATTCAAATTGTTACACTGTCCATTGAATTACTAAGAGTTAATAATTACAAAAACAAATTACTTACTATGCACTTGGAGTCGTAGTGTATATGTTACAAGATCCCCCACCCCTTTTATAATGATATGAGATCTTGAGGAACCCCAATTCCCCTGCTGACTGATCTCGTAGTTTATTTGAGGCCATTTTTTTTTTTTTTTTTTTTTTTTTTTTTAAAAGGTCAGTATTGGAGTTGTTTCTAGATTTTTTTAGCTCTACTGTTTTTCAAGAAATTAAAAAGATGACATGAGATTTTTGTCGACCCCCCATTTCACCTCATGAAATTAATGGACTCCCTCTGATAGTTGGATAGTATGCCACCCACATTATGATCCTGTAATACTGGATTTGGATGGAATGCAGAAGAGAGCCAATATATTTGTTTGCATAAATTAGAGAGTGTCCGTAAACTACGTGGCTCGGTCTAGGGGAGGAGAGCGGCTATGCTGGGTTATGTGGAAAAGGGGGGGGGGGTATCTGAGCCAGACCACATAGCTTTCCATTCATATTATTTGTCACACAGTTAAAATGAGGTACAGAACACACAACAGCATGTGAATATTTATTTCCATCATTTAATTATCTCCGTATGTAATTTACAAGAGAAAACAGTACAAAAGTCTTCTGGAAACAATAAGGAAAAACACTACATGCTACATGAGGGGGTGGGGGGGGGGTGTAGAGACAAAAGTCATGTTGGGCTACATGGGGGAGAGGGGGGGGGGGGGTTCACAGGAGTCCAAAATGGAGCTACGCGGTTTATGGACGCTCCCTTACCATAAAAAAATCAGGTTGGGTGTCAATGAAGTACAGGAGTTTGGTGTATATACCAGGTGTGTAAATATGAAACCGGAATAGCCGATAGATGGCTCTAGCTATCAATGCAGTTATCGTCAGACCGCGACTTCTGTCAGAGATTTTCAACTGGCCACAATACTAGTTTCATACAACAGTGTAGTTTCCAATAATGTTGAACATGTCAAGTTTTGAGCCTACAAACTACAATTTGTGGACATCATTGATTTTCTGTTACCATTTAAAGAAAACTGCTGCAGAATCACATCGAATGCTTGTTGAAGCTTACTGTGAGCATGCTCTCAGTAAATCGCAGTGTTTTGAGTGATTTAAAAAATTCAAAAGTGGTGATTTTGACGTGAGAAACGAAGACTGTGAAGACCTCCGAAGTAGTTTGAAGACAGCTAGTTGCAAGCATTGTTGGATGCAGATGATGCTCTAATGCATCAACAACTCACAGATCAATTAAATGTAACATGCGAAGCTGTATCCATACATTTCAAAGCGATGGGAAAGATCCAGAAGATGGGAAAAAATGGGTTCCACATGAACTGAATGAAAGACAGCAGGAAAAACGAAAAAACCACTAGTGAAATGCTTCTCGCCAGGTATAAAAGAAAGTCATTTCTTCATCGAATTGTGGCAGGTGATTTCAAGAACCCTAAGTGTAAAAGATCATGGATAACTCCAGGTGAACCGTCAACATGGAAAGAAGATAATGCTATGTGTTTGGTTGAAAAAAAAAATGGATCTATTGCGAGCTACTAAAACCTGGTGAAACTGTTAATACTGAATGTTACTGACAGCAAATGATCAATCTGAATCAAGCATTGTGGGAAAAAATGACCAGAATACCAGAAAAGGCAACACGAAGTGATTTTGCTTCATGAACGCACCATCACATACAGCAAAACCGGTCAAGGAAATTATTGAGGCACTAGGTTGGGAGATACTGACGCATGAGGTTTACTCACCTGACTTAGCTCCTTCTGATTACTATCTCTTTACATTGATGGGACACACACTCACTGAGCAGTGCTTCGCTTCTTACGAAAATGTACAAAAATAGCTCGATGATTGGTTCGCTTAAAGAAAGCAAATTTTTTTTTTGTGTGGCATTAATAAATTACTAGAGAGATGGGGAAAATGTACATCTAACAATGGACAATATTTTGAATAAGATACTTTATATCATTTTTATACAATAAACGTGTATTTTTATATTAAAAAATTTATTTTCATATTTACACACCTAGTAAAGCTTGAATTGAATATGAGACCTGGGTGAAAATTTGGAGAAGAATTATGATTAGTATCTGGGGAATAAAGTAAACGTATACGAAAGTTGTGTGTTCATTTCGCTCCAAAAATGGAATCTCTAAGGAGATGTGAACTATTTCAGAGGACATTTAAGTATACGGAAAGGTTAGAATACCGTAGATGTCATTTACCATTGGAAAAAAGAGAAAGGTATGATGCAGCTGTCTGTAACTGCCATTAAGAATTGCATTTAACATTACTATACTAACTGTGAGTTTCAGTTAAAAGAATATGAGAAGTCTGGTGACTTTAAAATTGTCCAACAAATATAAGTTCTTAAGGTTGAAGCATGTCTAATTATTGAAGGGATAAGCGAAGAATGGGAAACTGAGTTTGATGAAGAGGCACGGTTTTCTGTGGACTTCGCTATGGATAATATTCAAGATGAGATGCATCTAGTTTGGTTCAAGGTGGTTAAGTACATGGAAACTGGAGAGTATGTAGCAGTATATGAAGATTACTTTGAAGATGACATTTTGAGGGTGACAGGTTTGCTTCCGACGAAAGCTAAGTATACTTATGTGAGAACTAAGGCACAATGTGAAGATATTGAACTGACAGATACTTTGTTTAATGTGGAGAGGTAAAGAAAAATGTTGAGACATTTCCAATAGCTGAAGGTAGCTTTGATATTGCAGTAGCAGATAACAAAGAGTGCTTTGAGTTTGAGGAGATTTCTGAGAGAAAAGAAACTGTGGTTTATTCTGTTAAAGATTTTGCTGGCACAGGAACATCTCAGGCAGTAGAAGCGAATCTTTTGTGCATAAGTAGGGAAACTGCGCAAATGGAGAGTAAGGCTGAAGTAAAGAAAGAATGTAGCATCCCTGTTAATATAGCTTTACTTAATTCAGAATGTAGTAGAGGAAATTTTGCTCTAGAGCACACTAAAGAAGAAAAGAATGCTGATTTATTAGCTATGGAGGGATTGTCATGTTTAGAAGTAGTTGTAGAAAAGGAAGATAAAATATTTGTGGAAGCACAGGAAACGGCTGATGGAGGGGGACATAATGAGTTTAATGTAGATAAAGAATATCAGAATAATAATACTAAAAAAAGTTGGGTTCTTGAGAGTAAACTAGTTCAAATAAATGAAAGTAAGGTCACATACGGTTGCCTGGAAAATGTAATAGATCCAGATGTTTTTTCCATTAGTCCTAATGATGTTGATAGAGAAATAGAGAGTAAAAAACTAGAAGAGACTGCCCACTTTCATTCTAAGTTAGCTAAAAATGATTGCGATATAAGAATACAAACCACTTTTGACAAAATTATGGATATCTTAGTCAATATGAAGTGGTACATAAGGCAATAACTATTCAATAAATACTAAACCGGACATAATTGACAGTGGTGATTTCAGTGTAAACCGGGGGGCATTTAAATTGCAGTGTAAAGAAGATGATAGCAAGAAAGGAGATACAAATAAAAATAAGGTTAATGCAAACCAAACTTTACTAAAATCCCTTGAGGACACTGTCAGTATCCCAAGTAATGTTAACAAAGAAATGCCTATTTCTATTAATGATACAAGGTTTGATAGTATTATTGCTGACAGAGTGTCAAATAGTGAAGGAAAGGTTATTGTTAGTCATTTAAAAGATATGGTAGTATTTGGAAGAGTAATCAAAGTAAACAACTGACAGATACTGAGGATAAAATAAAGCAGTATGATGAAAATTATGTTCATCGATCCAAAATGAAATTCTGCATTTTCAGGGTAGTGGTAAGATTTGTTTATAATCTTGTAACCATATTTAGTGTTGGCAAAGACGTTTTATTTCCAAAAAGACAATTGGTTTTTGAGTATGAGTTTGCAAGGATAGATTGGAAATGCAGAAAGAAGCATTTTAATTCATTCTGAGGGGCGAGTGAACTCACTACCTTGTACTACGTACATATTTATTTTTGGTAAGGGGTCTAGATGCATTGTCCACCCATATTGCAAATATTTTAAGTGTTTTTTTTTTTTCAATTGTGTTTTCTTTGATGTTAATGTTCTTACTTGACAGTAACAAGATTGTTTGTACCTTTATTAGCATAAATAAATGAATGACTGAGTGCTGTAAAAATTAAACAAGTCTATAAAAGCATGAGAGTTATAAAAATGTATCTTATAAAATTTGGGGGAAAGACAATTTTGAGCGGGGGCATATGTCAGGTAACAACGTTATCTGACTATTTTATAAATTCTTAGTAATAATAATCTTTGTAAGGTATGTGTACTTTGGAGCTGTTGGATCACGTGACCAGAGAGAATATTGTGTGGTGTTGTAGTAACAAGGAAAAAAAAAATGTTAACCTGAATGTGTATTAATAGAATGATAAATAAAGAAAGTATATAAATGTGAGAATAAAAATCAACGTAAGAAATATTAATATTACAATGTTTGTAATTTCTGTATTGCAGTTTGTCAGCTGTTTAGACAGGGGGTGGAGACCTCCTGCACACCGTGAGTGTGTTCCTCGTTTAAGTTCAACCCCTCAGTCGTCGACAGTCCACAATCTCGAGCTTGTTTCTACATGCTAACAATGTACTGTATTATTTGTTCCCCTTCATGATGTAAAACTAGTACTACTGATTTCTGTGTTGGGGAAAAAGGAACTGATTTTAAGATTTGGTAACTGTATTTGTCACCCATGTCTGTATGAAACACAGTGTTCATCTCCTTGAATGATGTGATGGTGTTTTTGGCTTGAAACATTTTGATATTTTGAGGGAAGAAAAATGAGAAAACAGATCAAAAAGTGTGTAAAAGATTTTGATTGTTTTCCAGATGACTGTTTAAAACATGTAATTAATAAGTAGTGTGATGATGAAGGAACACACACAAGCTTTATTAAAAAAAAAATTTCACTTCTTTGACAAAAGAAATAATTTTTAAGTTACAGGTTTATGTTATAACTTCACATCTATAGTGCTGTTGGAGAGGCCTGTAGCTGCCTGGGGAGGAATTTAGATTTTATTTCCAAAACAAGAGACTGTAATAAAAATGGTTAGCTCTGAAATTATTTATGATTCTAGACTAAGGAGACAGTGCTACTTAGGACTCAGTAAGTGATATTCTTAAAGCTGTGAATCAGGAACTATTACTGGCTGCCTCTTGCTAATTCTAAGAGAAGAGAAATTATAATACTTTACTGTGTTAAAGAGTACAAGGGTTAGTGCTGAAACATTGAAACAAGATAAATTATGCAATAAATTTGATTTAACCGCATTTCACACACAATACACCTTGCTCAATGTTAACTACTTAACACTAGTGACAGTGTCACCAAAAATGTTTAACACAGTGGCTTGCTGAAGGTATAACAAAACAAGTGAGCTACAGTACTGCAAAAATAAAACAAAAAATTAATTTGGTGACAACAAAGCACTAACCCACACTATATTTCAGGAAGAACTGGTATATTTGTAGCTTATGTTGTTGACATGGTATGAATGACATAGCATTTCAGGGACTGTCATAATACAAACATTTTATTTTTTAAATTTTACCGATCATATACTGTGCTTTGATGGAGACATGTCACATCCATGGTTTTCGGACTGTTAATAAGAGACAAAATGAAATGTTCTTACTTTTAGAACTGTTGGGTAATGAAATGGAAATTGCAACTTAGCAACAACAATTCTTGCTAAAAATTATGTTCTTTGTCTCCAAAAAGACATAGTTAAATACAATTCTTCATTTTCATGTTGTAATTTCATTGACCTTACCATCAAAATCATATATCTTTATATGTAAATAGGAATCTACAATACTTGTTTCTGCTAAGGGTAAAAATATTTACTTTCAAAGCTACATATCTATGCACTGTTGCAATATTTCTCTCATATTACTTCTATCATTTGCAGTGTCCACTAAGGCTGAACACAACCCTTTATTTTCCTTTTTTTTATATAAAAGAGAATCACATAAATATATATATATATATATGTATATTATTAACTTCTGTAAAAAAAAGTCATTATGCATATAATAGAAAGATATATAATAGATTGAAAAAAAATGAAAGCTGATCTAGATATTTATTTTATCTTTTTAAGAAAGGAAATTAAGTGTATCTGTATGATTTTGTGACTAGTGTGTTGTTGAATGCAATTGTAACAGTTTTGTATTAATGTAAGAAACAAAATCTGAAGCATTTCTGTTTCCGATGTGCAATGTTTGGAAATTTTGCTAGTTACCAATGCAGCAGTGGCATTAAAATCTGTAAGCTTGTATTTTTGTCTTTACTTGGAAGATGCATCGAGTCACAGAATTACTGTAGTTTGTCGTTTGCCTCGTGTGTTTCTGCCGCCTTTGCTGTGTCGAGAAGGAGAAGACAACTACCCTAGTCGGTAGCTCCTCCTCGGAGAACTGTATCTTGCCAGTCTGAGTGACTGTGTCGAAGGGTGCAACTCAGCGTGTGAATGCCATGCTTTGTGTGACAATGTGAATGTCTGTTGTGAATATGTCTTAATAATTTTTACTTCCTTTTATATGTAAATAGTTATATGTACGAGCCCTTTTAATAGTCGTGAAATGCTTCATATTTTGATACATACACCAGTAAAAAGGATTTGCTATACTGTATTCAGTCTGTGTAATGTGCGATCATTAACTGTAAAAGCATGGGGTGGCAAAAATGAAAAAAGTTTGTGATGTATGAATCGAAATAAATTGCAGTTCATTTTTTTTCCATGAGCTTATATTTTGATGTGTGCTTGAGTCATTTTTTTTTACTGCCATGTAAAAGAATGGAGTAAATAATTTACTGTGTTACAATATTTAAGGAAACCACTGCCATTGCAGAAATCATGTGAGTTGTTAATACAGTATGCAAGCAACAAAAAGAAAGGCCTTTTTTCTTGGTCTGAATTTTATCAGTTTTTCACCTACATTAAATGAAATATTTATGTGCTGTTCATCAAATGGCAACAACAGGAATAGCAAATGAAAGAATGTAGACTTTCTCGGTGAGTCAGTTACGTAAAATCTTCTCGGGCTTTCCACCGGGATAGGCGACGTTTCAGAGCCTGCCTCTGGCTCCATCTTCCGGAAGATGGAAAGCCCGAGAATATTTTACACAACTGGAATAGCAACTTGCTTTGGAAATTATCCACTTTATTTTTGGGTAATACAGTAAATCAGCTTCATGAGTAAAATTCATATGAAAAATCGATGTATAATACAACTTGTCTGTAAATGTTTTTACTGTGCAGAATGTTTCCGGAGGAGTTTTGCTGTTTTCAGTGTTACTTTCTGACTGTGCTTGACATTAATCAGTCTGTTTAGTACAAACATGCTAGCCTAAATAAATAATAATTGAACAAAGTAATATTTCTACACTGTTAGCTGCCTTAACACTTCTATTTGTGAATTAGAAAACAAAAAAACTGTGTCAGTTACAATAAACGTATGTTGTTTGAGCAGGTGCTACTAAGACATACCAGTTTCAATAATTTATGTATCATAAGCATAGTGATTTTCAGTAATGGATAAGAAACCATAAACAATTAGTGACAGAAAAGTATACAAGGGCAGCAAATGATATTTGCCAAAAAAATTCCATTTTTATGTCATATTGTTTTGCATCACTTTTGCTGTGGTACATGAAGAATTCTCTCTATTCTTATTGAGATGAATAATAAATATTTATTTATGAACTGTTATCTGTCCGAGACACACTTCTCAAAGTGCCACAATTGTAGGATATCAATGATGATGTGAAAAATTTTAATTATTTTATGTCTATAGTAAAACATGAATGCATTTATGTAAATGAAACCTACTTTGGTAAACACTAACTTTGAGATCACATTGGCTCTTGATTAATGAATAACACATCTAATGTGTAACAATCTTCACCTTTTCTTCTTTCAACAGTTATAATTTAAAACCGTACTGCAAATCACTGTTGCTGTTGAAAATATTTTAACACCAGGTTCTAGCCAAATGTTTTGTGAAAAAAGAAACAGCAGTGACATAAAACAACCAAAATTCAACCCCGTATGAGCTGTATGAAAATTAAGAATAAATGGACCAAAATAAAGTGACATTCCACACATTTTGTTTTTTTGATTGACTCCTTACTAACCATTCAAGTAATTCCATTCGCTTTTTTTCCCCCCTTGAATTTACTGATCTACCCAGTATATGGAACAATGTGAGATGCACGATATGCAGAAATGAAACAGTTGATTGAATGATATAAGGCGTATTAAAAATCAAACTATCGTAGGTGACTGGCATACAGAAACAAAATGTGAAGAAAAATCTACTGTACTTATAAGCAGAAGTAGAAATAAGTAAGGGGCAACAATATAAAATTTTGTGGAAAGTGAAACACAGTTGTAATAAATTCTAAATTTCAGTATCACTACAAATTCCAAAGGAGAATGAAGTGAAAACTAAACTAAACTGCACTTAAAGAATGATGCAGAAATACAATTCATGACTGAGGCTGCATCGGTAATGGAAACTGGTCAATAAGATGCAAACAAACATTATCTATATATTAATACGCAAAGCGAAAACTTTGGATCCCTTTTTAAGAATATTGCGTGCACCGAGAAGTGTGAGACTTGGCATAGTTAGAGTTTATATGGAGAAGAAGTGCATAAAGCTAATATTTATAAATAATATGTGTTACAAATTCATTAAATTAAATACAATAAAACATTCTTTGTTTACATTCAAATTTTTTTTTTTTTTTTTTTTAGTGGCATTGACACTTAGTGATTCTGCCAGTAACTGTGGTCTATGGTCAACAATCAAGAAAAAATATAAGCATAGTTAATACATGTTACAAATAGATTAAAAAAATGAATTCGCGAACTTGGGTGTGCGTGAAATAGGATCGGAGCCAACGTTCTGAAGTGTATTCCCAGCATTGAGATACTCTGTGGTGTTTGGTGAAACGAAAGACTTGCATAAAGTAGAGATCAATCCTTGAAATTATAAAAGGAACACTTAGTAGCAATTCTGCTAGATACTATATGGGCTTTTGATTATTTAAAAGGTTAAACTTTGGTTAAGTGTCTTTTGATTTTTGAATTTCAGTAATTTCATAACAGATTTTTTGTTCCATTCAGTTATATTTGCATTTATTTCCATTATGCCTCAATGTAGAACATTGACAGGTCGGAGAGAGAGAGAGAGAGACAAGAAAGAAGGAATACTTATTTG
The DNA here is from genome assembly GCA_031002005.1 of Vandiemenella viatica. NCBI lineage: Eukaryota > Metazoa > Arthropoda > Insecta > Orthoptera > Morabidae > Vandiemenella > Vandiemenella viatica. The sequence goes on along the minus strand of CM061918.1, from coordinate 140,136,416 downwards.
CGTGAAATTAAAAATGATAATAGACCAATAGCGAACACAAAAAATGACGAAATTATTTTGATGGATACATTTAAATGCCCACATTCCAAGAACTTTTTACAGTTTCGAATTTACAATGCAGGTTTCGCAATGCAAAACATTTTGAATCAGAGGTCACTTTAGATTAAAGGACTGCCATTACTTCATGTTTCATTAAAGCCAAAGCAGTTTTCCAGCCTTAAGTCAAAATGAATATTTTAAATTCAAATGAACCATCGATAAATACATTTCATCACTTGCTATGGTTGGTTCGGAAGCTAAAATTTAGGATACAGTCATGTGTGGACTGAAGATAAAAATCTAAGGTCAGGCACAAATGCCATAGCTTTCTATATAATGATTATCCTGGTATCCTGCTGAAAACTCACTACATTTGATTTATTCAATATGTAATGTGGTGATATTTTTTGAAAGACACTCGACAACGTTTGTACAGAAACATGAAGGGGATTCATACAACTTCATAGGTAACAAGCACACTTTACTATATCATGCAACAGGCTCATAGTTCATACAACTATATAAAAATGCTTCACAGCAACACTGACTATAATTTTGAACAACTGTTCAAGAATAACACACTTGATGGAGTAAGTATACAAAAAGAGGTTCACTCCTCTAGTTCATGAATGGGGAGAAGGACTAATTGGACTGTCAAACAATATGCTGTATGTGGGGTTAGAGTATCCTGAACTTTGACCGTTATTGTCATTTGGTCTTGCAGTCACCATGCAGCTGAAAACCTCAGCAGGAGAAATAATGTTCACTGTACACCTCCAAATAAATTTCAAACTATATATTCTGGAAATAATTATATCACTTGTTGACCAATCTATATAAAATTAATTTGGTTGCAGGTATAAACCATGATGCAAGCCACAACCAACTACGATGAACCCCTAACTATATTCGGTTACATCAAGAGTGTGTCCATTCCTACACTAACACTTGAAAATCTAATACAGATGCCTATCCTACCGCACTTCCAGTGTAACTCATCACCTACCCACTACATATTGCGCCAGATCGGCTGTACGCCGTGCGTGACCGCTCTTCACGAATGCGTTCTGAGGACTGTCCCCACTACTGCCTCCAGGAGTCTACTTCTAGGGGATTTCACATCTCGTGGATTTACTTTCACTTGAAACCTTATTTTTGCTCTGATATACCTGACATTTTTGTGCGAGGTAGCCCATTGCCTAAACGTCAAAATCAATCCTTATAAAAATTTCTCTACCTGTAAAAAATTATTTAACTAGTGACACCTAAAATCCTATAAAATCTTTCAACTGGAAGCTGTCATCACCTCGAAATTATCATAAATTTTACTTTTTCTACTCTGGCCTAAATATTGTATGGATTTTTATAAAAACTTATGTGTTATGCTCAGAAAAACCTCTACTTCATTTTAAACATACTCAGCCAATTATACTCTCTGTAAACTAAATTTTTTGCTTGGACACATAACTTTTGCACAAAATTCTACAAAAACATTACTTAATTTTAACCTACAGATTTGAAATTTTTACATAATGTGAGCATCTTTTATGCTATGAATGTCTTTCGTAGTTTGGAAACTGAGAGCTTGAGAATTATTTAACTGTTTATTTTTGATGTCTATGACACGTGGGGGATTGAGCTACAAAATCAAATATCTGGTCTGTCCTATTTTCTACCTACAAAGTGTCATACCTCGTTTTGATCCTTATGACTTATTTTACCTCTGAAATTGAGTGTAGCATTTTCTACCTTGCAGTAAGAAGTTTTCCTTTATGTGGCGAATATTTAGAAACATTTTGATCAAATATCACTGTTTACTCCAATATCTCGCTTGAAAACTGCAAGAATATGGTTCTAAACTTACTTTGCTGCTGTATAAGAACTAATTTTGGTGATTTATTAACAAAATTTAGGTTAAATGACAGGACTGTTTATTTTAAAATTACATGAATCAATTAAAACATAATAGGTCTTGAAAATATGGTAATCAAATCATCGCCATCATCAGTGTACTGCCCTAAGGCTGGTTTTCGCATGGCTGCTCTCCATGATCTTTTCTTCATGTCCATGTAGTTGCCCTTTTTTTTCTGATGTTGTCTGTAATTTTGCACCTCCTTGTTCTTCCCGCTCTCCTAGTCCTTCCAAGGAGTCTTTTAGCAAGCACTCCCCTCTCAGCAAGTGTTCCATCCTGTTCTTCTTTCTCTCTTTGATAATTTGGAGTAATTTTCTCCTTCCATCAACCCTATCCAGCACTTCAACATTACTTACTTTATCCATCCAGCCTATCCTCTCCATTCTTCTCCACATCCTCATCTCAAAAGCTTCTAACCGTTTTTCATCTTCTTGCCTCAGTGTCGATGTCTCTACCCCATAAATAGCCACACTCCACACAAAACACTTGTCAAGTCTTTTCCCAAGCACTTTCTTTGTCTACTTTTCCAGTTAATAGTTGCGCCTTACTATTAAACTCTTCCTTTGTTACGGCAATTCGAGTTTTTACCTCGTGGTGGCATCTCAAATCCTCAGTGATTGTACTTCCAAGATATTTGAATGATCTTACTTGGCTGATATCAGCTTGGCCTATCTTAATAATTTTTTTTTCTTTCCCAATCACCATACTCTTAGTTTTTGCTGTATTGATTTTCATTCCAAACTCTTCACTAGATTCATTTAGATCTTTCAGTATTCTGTTTAGAGTTTGTTCACTTTCTGCCAATAAGACCATATCATCAGCAAATATTATGAACTCTATTCTCTTGCCACCAATATGCACTCCATTCCAATTATTTCTTCTAGGTATAATAATAATGGGGAAAGGCAACAACCATGTGTTACACCTCTCCTTATGCTGCTTACTCCCGACATCTTGTTCCCAATCTTTATTCTTACTTTCTGTTGTAGATATAGGTTCTGTACTAACCTTCTTTCCTTCCAGTCTACACCTTTGTTCTTCAAGATATTATTATTATTATTACTCTGCGATTCACTATACATGTGTGTTATCCATCAGCTTTTTCCATTGCACCCTGTAAATGATAATAACCAACTGTTTTAGACTTCATTTGACAAAGCATATGAAAATGCATGTTTGATGTAAATTTGGGATTTGTAGCATAATTTTTTTTTATTTTTTATACAGATTCTTGTCTCCTGAATAGGTTGTAGCATAACCGAAATGGTCTTAGGAATAATATTGTTTCTGACTATATTCAAGATTTTATTTTATTTTTGATTTAAACTTATGTGGCAAAAGGCCAGGATGATTATTCTTAGAGAATTTTTTTTAGGTGGCGATAGCTACGATAAAGAAAGAATTTGGTGGCGCTTCCGTAACGAATGGAATCATTTGACCTACAAAGCCAGTTGCCAAAATGTTGAGTTATGCACAACAAAGGAAGCACTGGCAACACTTTATAACTACACAGAAATGAGATGAGCGTTTTGAAGAAATGTGAGTGAATAATATCAGTTTTCCATCGATAGTCGCTGCTCTGGTAGAGCATGCATCACTGGATGTGGAGTCTGATCACATTCCAAATTGTGTTTTGCTGTTGGTCAGGATATTGTATTAAATGTGTTTTTAGTGTGAAAGCATTGCAAACTTTGATTTTCTTTCTGCTTAGGAATATGTTTTATAGAATAAGACTAAACAAGAGTTGGTGTCCCAATATTTTTAACTGTACAAGCATCCAAACAAAGAACAGGCGCAAGAAAAAAAAATGATAAATGTAAAAATGTGCCCTTTTAGTAATAAACTACAATTTACTCGAAAAGAATGTTGAATTCTATGAACCATAAGAAAATACACATTCAAAGTAAATTTGTGATTTATGGTATACATTTTGGGCATTTTATATTGCTTCTTTCACCTAGACATGAGGCTCTCTCAGTAATAAATTAAGGATATTCACTGGAAAATAACTTTTTTCTTTGAGTTTTTATGAACTTGTACAGAGTGACACATATGTCAATGGTAGAAGCAGACATCTAAAAACAGTAAAAGTGTTTGCTGTGCAATTTTAAACACCACCGAGCGTGGTGGGTGAGTGGTTAAAGCTCTGGTCTCGCATTCGGGAGGACATCGGTTCAAATCCCCATTCGGGCATCCAGATTTGGGTTTTCCACGGTTTCACCAAATCACTCCAAGTGAATGCCGGGATGCTTCCTTCAAAGGGCCATGGCTGAATTCATTCCCACTCCCATCCCGTCTCTAATGACCTCGATGTCGACAAGGCATAAAGCCAAAAGTATAACAAAAAATAAAAAAGTTAAACATCTCTTAGGACAAGAGAGACCGGTATATGAGCCCTTTCCATAATAAACGATGATTTAAACTCTCTACAGTGTTAAATCAATATTAAGTAGTCCTACACTTCTTGAACTCAAATATAACAATTGAGAAAATTCTTAAATAAAAATCCAACAGTAAAAAAAGTGTTCCTAAAAAATAATACATGTTTGGCGAGTTTTGCTCCAGTAGAACATGGGACTATATAGAGGCCTCATAGAGTAAACTTGAAGGATGTCTTGTCTGAATAGGTAGTGGTGTTAAATCTATGAATTAAGTGAAATATATTACATTCATATAAAACTAACAAAAAAGGTACTTTACTTTAATAAAAGTATTTTTAAAATACCTATTTTCCATTTTGTATTTAAATACTAACGTTTCAAACCATTTTATATTTTGTATTTGAAACAGAAAAATAAATTGTCAAAGTGCGAGTTACAGGTATTACGCTTTATCATAATTATCATTGGTCAATTTCTCATCCCATCATTGTCATCCTCTCCTTACCCACCTGGTTCATCCAATCTCCTTGCCATCTCCACTAATCATGATTAAGATTTATACTGAAAGTTTATAAAGTATGTAATTACGTAACAATTCAGTTTGTTTAATCAAAGTAAAGAATTATGAAACAAACAGTTAAAGCAAACTTTCAGTGCCAATATTCAGTTTATATTAATACATTAATAATAAAAAAAAGAATAACATGGAGAAAATGGCTAAGAGGAAAGGATGGGCACACTATCATTTCAGGGTGTGACCATTTACGGGTCTCCTTGAATGGTTTGAAGAACAACTGGAATGCCAATTTTACATGATTTATTACCATTGATTTAAGCCCACTAGGGAGTGCTTATGACTTAGTTCTTTCTGGATGCTTGCTTTTGCTCAAAATACCTATTGAGCCCAGATAATCATTTTTCCTTTCTCTCCTATGAGATGGGTTTAGAAATTTGACATAACCAAAAACAGATTTTATGAAATACTATAAAAATGATTCCAAATCTACATATAATGTATCGAGATACATAAGATGTGGCAATGGAAGTTTTTTTTTTAAAAAAAAAAAAAAAATGCCTTAATCTTCTATTAGAGACTCTAACCTAGAACTCAGAAAGAATTTTCTCAGGCCTTACGTTTCAAATGTCAAACCTGCACACAACGGAAGTAAGGGAAAAAGATGGGACAATTAAATTTTTAAAACTAAGTGAGAAGATTGACTGATAAGCAGACATGTTCTAGAAATTATTATCATTATTAGAAAATAAATTTGGGAGGCCTTAAACACAGGGTAATAGAGTTCCAGTATTCCCACACTAATTATAATTGATGTTATGCTGTGGTGGCAACTACTGATGATTTATGGTCTTTATCATTACTTCCCTTCCACATAGCTCTTCTAGTTGTTTACAAAATATCCTTTAAGGCCCGACAGAATTTTCCACAATAATGTTGGTAGTGAGGAAGGTTCCGATGTGCTAGAAATGGGGAAGACTATATTGAAAATAGAAGTACACAAATAATTTACTTTATTTGTGAATGCGTATTTTCCCAGTGTGTCAATTCAATGTTGACAGGTTTTCATCTCAAAGGTGTCATAAAAAGACAGTATTTCAATGATGTTCTCCATCACCTTCATCAGATATGTGCTGTCCAATAAATCCAGGAATACAATGTCAGTCAGTGAGCAGATGGGCTTATTTAATGTCCTCGCAGTCACAGCTGTCATATGCCAACCGGCCAATGGGCGTTGTGGCTCTGCTCGTGCTGGCTTCATTACTGTTGTCAGCCTTAAACCTGCAGTGCTCTTGTCTGTAGATTGAAAGCACCAGTTTTTATGCATCATTCAGGTAAAGTGTTGTCATTAAGTCCCTTTTGACAATTTTTTTTATGACAGCTTCCAAAAGAGTACAGTATCTGGCCCAGCGCCTTCACATTTTCAAGTCCATTTTATGGTCACTGTCAATTACACGTTCTGTGACCGCAGAATTTGTAAATTGTGCTTATGTTCAGTGCAGTGGGTCTCACTGGTATGGATGGTCTGCCCCGATATAGAATTTTCCACATTCGCAGGCTATGTATGCTATAAACCCCTGGTATTTTTAAACCTGGATTGTCTTTCGTGTAACAAAACCAATCCCAAATTTCTGCAGCTGGGTGGAACATATGACCTGGGTTTAAGAATTCTGGGGGTTTGTAGCATATCCTGTGAATCTGGAAAATTCTAAATCAGACCATCCATACCTTTGAGACCTGTTGCACTGAACATAAGTGCAACCTTTGCCTGTTGCAATTAAAGAAGTCTGCGGCCACAGAACACGTTGCTGAGAGCGGCCATAAACCAGACTTCGAAAATGTTAAGATGCTGGTCCAAATCCTGTACTTTTTGGAATCTGTCAAAAGTAAAGCTGTCAAAATGAGATGTAATGACAATAAAATTAACGGAGATAAAGGACTCTATCTGAGTGACACATGGAAAGTGATGCTTTCATTCCTCAGACAGGAGGACATCACGGTTAAGCCCGACAGTGGTAACAAAGCCAGCACGAGCAGAGTTGCATGGCGCGATGGAGTGAACTGCGTATAAAGCCACGACACCTACTGCCCGGACGGCGTACGACAGCTTTGACAGCGAGGACATTAAATTAGTTCATCTGACCGCTGACTGACAGAGAAAATCTGGATTTCTTGAACAGCAAATACCTGATGAAGGCAGCACAGAACACTGTTGAAATGCTGTATTCTTATGACAACATCCAGCTGAAACCTGCAAAGACTAAATTGCACCTTACTTTATATTACTTTGATAAAAGTGAAAATAACAATAACGAAAGATAGGAAAAATAAACCACTCATCACTGATGAAGACAGGAGAACTTTGACGAACACATAAACACTTCACAATATTTCGGTATGAACGTTAACTGCAATTAGAGGGAATCAGCTGTGTCTCTCACCATATGACTCAATGATTACTTCATTATTTACTTTATGAATAAACAGTAAATTACCATTTAAATCTGGATAACTAACTCAGCTACATCTGTGTTATTCTGTAGCTCTCAAATTACTTTCCATCTGCAAATCATAAAACTGTCAGTCGCAGAAGATACTTTGCTCCAAAATTAATCTCACCTCTGTGCACTTCAGTCACCAAAGACACAACAAAGGAAGTAATACATATATAAACATCATTGCGGCACCTTGTTTCTTCATCTCATATGTATTTTTTTTTATCAAAATCTGTTGGTGGACAAAGTATTTCTCCATAGTCACCAATGAAGACAGATGTTTGTCAATAAATTCATTTGGAAACCAAGGCACTGAAATGCCAAACAAATCCCAGCCCATCCTCTGCACAAACTTGGCGACATTTTGGTAAGAGTTATAGCATGCAGTTAATAAAAGGTGGCTCTTCTCTGAACTTTGTCGATAACAGTAACCAATCCTTTGGGACGTGTGTCCCATATAGTTTAAAGATGAGGACTCACAATTTTATACATTTATGATCTCAGTTTTTCCAAATTTTACCATCTATGAAACAATCTCAAATTTTATCTACCTACAACCGAACTTATGTCCTAATCCCACTTCATATTGCTCTTCATTGTAATGCTCAACTACTTGAGAAATTTAATGTGGAGCTTATATTATGCTTAAACACAGTGGGATTATTTTTGTTTGTTATGTGCATTATCTTGCACTTTTTGCAACGTAATTTAATTTGCCATTTATCACACTGCAACAAATTGACGGAAAGACCTCACAGAATTTCTAAAGTGAGCAGAATTCTTTCTTTCCCTATATGTAGCTGCATCAACAGTGAACAATCTCAGAATGCTATTACATTGTCTCCAATATCTTTTACCATATCACCCATTTGCAAACATATATATTATTTCTCAACGGTGTTTTTTGTCAGTAAGCCATATCTCCATTAATACTTCACCAAAATTGATGCCTGAGACATCATTTTGAAGATTACATTCCCTGCTAATGACAAAAAATACAAGAGCAGTTTAAAACTAATGGTTTCACTGTAAAACACTGTTTTAAAAGCTTTTTTTATTTTTTTTTATATAAAAACTGCATTTCCGTAAAGATGCGAAAGGTGCCATCTGTTGACAATGTGTTTAACTAACAAGCATGACTGTTGTCATTTCCAATTTGTTACCTGGAGTGGAAAAAGTAAAATAAACGTTCAACTGTACTCCACGGAATTCTCGAACTCCCAAAATCCATCCAGTTTACCACCTCATAATTGTTATTCAAGAAAAATTCGATTATTATGTTAATTAGAAATCTTAAAGCTAATCGGGGATTAATTAATGTTGCAAGGTTATTGGTAACTCAACTTATGTGAGTACAACATCAATGCTAAATTCATTAACTCCAATAAAACTGTGCTCATACCACTCATTAACCTCAAACCATCTGAGCCAACTGTGCCTTTCCAAATGATAAGAAAAAAATTCCCAATAAAAGTAATCTTTGTTATGTCCATTAATAAAGCTCAAGGTCAGACACTTCAAAGGGCAGAATCATATTTACCAGAACCTCTTTTTTTGCATGGACACCAAGTTCTTTTTTAAAGAATTTAGTGATGTTTGCATTAAAGACACAAAAGACTAAAAAATGATCACGTTATAACTGCTAATATTATTTTCAAAGTTTTCTGAAGTAGAGAAGTTTGAAAAATAAATCACATCTGATGAAGCCAAAATCTATTTTTTTAATGTTTTATAATCAAACAATTCTATATAATAACTAGCGGTGAAAGTAACACTAGAGCGGTGGTTTGGCTGTGTCATTTCAACTGAATGATTTACAATGTCAAGTAGGTTCAACACACATTTTACAAATTTCCTCACAAAATACGAATCACAACCATTTCAACAATTCAACAGTCAATTTTATTTCAAAGGCGGATAACAGCTTTTTATAGTAAGACTGTTATTTATTACTACTCTTCAAAATAAAATACCTTTCATTAATAAATACTTGCATTTACCTATTTCCACATTATTATATTACGATTCAGTGATTCATCACCTAAATATGAGAAATATTTGCACTGTTGAGCTAGTTAATAATAATAAAAAATAATAATAGGAAAGTCTGTTGGTGTATATTTTTAAAAAATGGAAAAGTAAACAAGGGAGAACTTCACACACCATTCATATAAATTAAAAAACAAAAAAAAAACAAAAAACAAAAAAAAAAAAAAACAATGGATAGTTAGATTACTAGGGGAGTTGCCACCTGAGGTCAGCTTCATTGCAATTAAAATCAATAATATAAATAAAGAAAGCTTTGTATGTATACTGTGATATGTTATAAACAAAACACAAGAATTCTATTGTGTGCTTCACAGTTATTTTTATCCCATTCGTGCAGAATAAGGTATAAACATTAACTTGTTCAGTTATAAATCACCAAGAGAAATGACGAATAATTTGCCAAAAAAGCAGAAGGAATATTAATTTGAAATTTGTAGAGGGGAAAAATTAGGCTGGTACAAGAAAGAGGAAAAATAGGCATGTAGAGAAATCGCCAACAGAGCATAAACTCACAGTTATTAAATGTGTCATATTTTTTTCTCATTCCTTTGAACCACACTTGTGTAGTTCATCTATGATGATTCTGTAAATCGACAAAAATATTTTATTTAATTGCGATGGAGCAATTTCCCTACACACCCATTTTCCCCTTTCCTTTTCCCACCTACTATTTCCCTCTACTAATTTCAACTTTAAATTCTTTTGGCATTATTCATTATTTCTCTTAGTAATTTATTCCAATCTCTGACACCCTCAGGAAATAAAAACTTCTCACACCTTTATACCTGAAATTTAGTGCCAGCTTGTGGTCATGGTCATCTTTTCCCCTCCATGCATTACTCTTAATTCAATATCTTTCAATGCCTCATCGCTAATATAAGCCCTGTACACTCCCATGACCCTCTTCAATCTCCTCCCATCTTCCAATGAATCCCATTCCAGCTCTTTTATCATATTTTAATTCTGCGGTAATTTTCAGAAACAAATCTAGCAGCCCTCCTTTGCGCCCTCTCCAACTCCTGTATTTGATACTCAAAATGTGGGTCCCATACTACACTACCACATTCGAGCAGTGGTCTGACCAAAGTTTTGTAACCCAATTCCTTTACCTGTCTCGTACATCCCCTCATCACTCTCTCCAACAAGTGCAGAATATTGAAACCTTTTCCTGTCTACACTACAGCATAACTGATGCTAGCTTCACTAAAAGTTGCACAAGAAAATAGAAGAAAACACCAGCACTTCACTCTGCAGCATCTGTTAATGGAAAATGCATTTTCAAAGTTGGGAAATTAAAAAAAAAAAAGGTTGTGTAAGAATTCCAACAAGTGTATTACAAAAAAAAAATTAAATTTACAATATGACTATCAGTACATAACAAGTGTGTTTGCAAACATATTCTATTAATACAAAAATATTCCAACAATCCCTGAAATATTCACAGCCATCTATAGAAAGTTGTCAACAACAACTGCTGCTTAAAATTACAGCCAAGAGATTGATAAATCATAATTTTTTTTTGTCTTCACCTTAGTACCACAATTAAACTGAGCAATAATTATTAAATGAATTGGAGTAATTGAGTTATTCAGTCAGCAAATAAAGCCTGATGGAAAAATAATGTACAAAAAACAAACTTTTGCTACCCATAATAAACAGTTTATTTTATTTCTAAGTATAGTCCAACTGCAAGATATTTTAGCTGTCAGCATTTTCTAAAAATGTTACCTGGACTAAAAAAATCTGGTGAACATAATTGGCATATAATACTGATATTAGTATTTCTAAAGTTAACATGAAGTTACTGGTGTTAACAACGGACTGTGTTTCAGAAAACGAGTAACATATATCAATTCACTTAGGAACGGTTTAAATGAACAATGATCAAAGGGATTTGCTCACAGTAAAGTATTAGTCATTGTGGAAGAATATCTCTTTATGTGTGTAAATACGGAGCTGAAGTGTCAATAATATTCTCGTTTCAACCTAATAATAATAAAATTGTAAAAAAGAAACATGATTTGTAGTTTCCACATCAGAAAAGTCACAATAAAAAGAGTAATTTATTATTTTAACACTAAGGACAAACCATAAAGAATACTAAATGATACTGCATAACAAAGAGCAACTACACTTTAAAAAAATCACTTATAAAACTGTAAATTCAGGTAACAATGTAGGTACACTCAAATGAAACAGGTTTAGTGGAACTTGGTAAATAATTCTATTATAGATGCATTAAATCATGATAGAGCACAGAATAAAAGCATGCTCGGGTTCAAAAGGAGCCCATATTACCATATCACAGAGCGAAGAGATCAAAAGTGTGACTATCGTAATGCCAACGTAAAATACCAAATCTGTTAACAACAGCAATGTACATCAGTCAATAATCACATAGGGTAGGACATGCAGTAATTCTCCCTTATAAGATTTCTTGGAAACCGTCTCATGCCACTCTCGAAAACCGTCATCTTGCGCACTTTTCCTGGCCCCGTCATCGAAGATCCCGGTGACCCCTTCAATCTTTTCAATGGGTATGTTGGGGGAAAATTCATCTTCATCAGAGACTGTCAAATCTGTCACAGAATCATTAGCAACAGGTGCTGAACTGCACACATTATAAACAGTTTGACTGACATTAATTGTGGGAGTTTTAAAAGCTTCTTCACATTCTGAACTTCCAAACTTTTCAAAATCCGTAATTATTTTGTCAGGTTTAGAAATATTTTCGCCCTGAGTATCACTACAAACTTCATTATTATTCACTTCACTTTCTGACAAAGTTTCAATCTGTATTTCAGGTAATTTCAGTTGAATCTGCACATCTGTGCCACAAACAGACACTTTTGACTTCACCTGAGGCAAACCAGTATCAGGATTTCTGGTCTGGAAACCAGATTTCGAATGGGATAGGCTAACCCCAGAACTTTTTTCAGGAGGACCTCCATTAACTGTCACTACATGTGAAAGTTCACAGTTGGAAGTCTTTTCACTTCGCACACAAGAAGTTTTCTCCGATAAATTCTTTATGGCGTTGTCTAGATATGGTATATTCATGTCTTTCAAGTCTTCAGAAGAATACCTCATTCTAGAGTTCTCGATCATATTATGCACTAACTCCTTTGTTGTTTTAATTTTTTGCCGAGGCTCGCATTGCAAAGTAGCCTTCTTTACAGTTGTCACAGCAGGATGCATTGCTTTGAGTTTCAGTTTCAGACTATTACTGCTACATACTCTATAATCCCTGTTAATAACGTCTGGACGATCAACTATTACTTCGGAACTGTTTCTATTTACCTGCTTAGGTCCTGTTTTTTCATCAGTTTTCTGTTTCACATACGACTGTTTTTTACTAAATTGTTGATCTCCAACAACAGATGCGACCGCTTTTTTCTCACTAAACACATGATTGGAATGGTTTGGAGAAACAAAGCCATTGTTTACATTTGAATATTTGTCAGTCACCACACGATATTCATGATTTAGAATATTGCTTTTGCTTCCATGGACTTTATTGTGAGATGCGAAGTTTTTAGCACAATGGTTTTGCTGATTGCCACAATTCTTAATGGTACTTTTGTCATGAACTGTAGGTGATCCAACACATTTTTCCCCTCGAGCACACGGCGATATTAAATCATTACGCCAACGCTTTACCAAATTTTTTGCCCTGATAGCTAGCACTTGATCTTTAAGTTTGCGTCGCATGTCATTCACTATTTTACCCAAGCGTGTTAATTTTAAAGCTTCTTCGCTGACTGGCGTTTTCTCCAGGATCCCTAACACTTCTCGGACCGTATTACAATCAACAACACAATAATTTCTGTCAAGTGCCCCTAATAATTTGTCCCTAAGCTGCAACAACTGTTTATCCATCCTAACGTCCGTAACTGTTACGAACAGAATGACTCAGGCTTGAGCTAAATGATATACAATTATTTAGACTCCACACAAAAAGTAGTCCCCAGACCGAACACGCTCGAAAAGTTGCATATTTGGTCTTTTTCTCGAAAAGATAACATCTAAAATATCCCTATACATACGTCGCCTACGCTAATCTGTATTACTACGTTCAAAATGTGTAAAATAGAATTCTAAAATATGTAAAAATCCTTCCGCCTGATCACTGCTGTTTCGTTTTAGACAAAGTTTAGTTAAAATATGAAAGACCCTGGAAAAACCAAGCAATGCGGGAACTAATACACATAAATTCGCATTTTTACTTACCAAAAATTGTATGCTCTAGTTCGCAAGTTGTAGTAATCCGTTTTACTGACAAATCTTCAAACACAAAAACATCGCGAATCTCCTCAACAATGAAGACGCAGCGACGAATCAAATGCGGGTTTGATTCAATTCTGCCAACGTGCTTTTCTAATTTACCTACATTGTGCTGAAACAATATAAAAACAAGATATAAAATTGAATCTTTGTACTGAAAGAGCTATAAATATTTTAATAATATTTTGCTTGAAGTGTGTGGTGGACTTTATAATAAAAATTTTTTTAAAAAAACTGATGCAGACTTGTTTATTACTAAGTTCCGGTTAAGTATTCTTAAAGTTTTAAGTGACTGCGCACTATTCATTTCTTTTAATAATTTTAAAAGATTTTTGTGGATAAGGGAAATGTAGCTTCGTAGGAACATGTTGTCTCAACTGCGTCGTTTAATCTATGGCGTATCGGTACTCATTAGGTTTTCTGTTGAACAGAAATATCAGCTGTAGATAATGTTTTTCTAAGATGAAATATTTTTCTTCTCTTTGTGTAGAAGCCTTATATATTGAAATGTGACTGGAATATTTTACTTCTCGAGCTATTCTCGATCTCAGGGAGTGATATCTCTTGTGGAAAATCTCGGAACTATACATGAATGATAAGTGTAAATCGTGGGCTATCTTCCGATATGTTTGTCTTTGGCTTAGTATTTGTTTTGATAATATCTGGTTAAAATTTAGTGACACCGGACAGTTTGTTGTTAACATGGAAGTGGATGGTAATGTAGGATGTATGGAAGCTGAAGCCCTGAAACGAAAAGAACGACTGAAACAGTTAAAAAGGAAACATGAAGAATTATCTAAAGAAGAAGCATCAACCGAAGGAAAGTCTGATACAGCGATGTCTCTCCCCAAGTAAGTGTCGAGAATCATTTTTCAGTATTGAAGTTGTGGAACAATGTTAGTTTATAACAATAAATTTGTGAAATATTCTCTATATCAAAAATTTAAATGTAAATCGCTGTCATTACTTTTGTACATTGACGAGTAAGAGGTTATGGTAGCTCTATCATTACCGTGGCACCACAATCTGATGATGAATTCGTATAAAACTGGACGAAACAAATCGAAAATAAAGAATGAAACATTTTGACATCTCCCTTAGTTTCCGAGATATAGCATGCCAAAAATCAGTTGTTATAGGTAGCCTATTGTTCGGGATTACTGGAGAACGCGATACCGGTAGAACTACTTTCCGCCGCGCAAAACAATGACGTCACAACATGGCGCCTATGACGTAAACACCATCCAACGCAGCAACAAATGTAACTAACGGGACAGCACGGGAACTAGGGGGTTATCTGGGCGGGGAACAAAAACAGTCAATATATTAACCCATATAAAGGGTAAAAACCAAAAAATGGTATCGTCATCTCCAATAAACCCCCACCCGCCCAACTGTATAACACGATACCACAATCTTGAAATCAAACATCACTTGAAAACTAAATTAGAACACATGCAATCTAATAAAATTTTACACCAAAATCATGATATCCTAAGCACTTTCAAACCATCCGTTCCATTGGAAACGCGATTCCGCTACATCATAATTAAATAACATACTTGTAATACTTCTACACACGAATTATCATCAAAGAATAATTACTTTATAATAAACCCTATACCATTTTTCCGACTGCAAAATTACGCACGAATAAAACGTACACCAATACAAAACAGATAAATCTACTTCGTAAATAATTACTAAATAAATCTTCCGTTAGACCATTATAAAATAATAATGCCAAATCCTAGAACAATTAAGATGTCCAATAATACCAAACTTTCTTCCGCCTGAAAAATTAAAAATTCGCGAAAACGTTGTCGCAAGAAACGAACGAGAAAAAAATTACCAATTCACTAAACAAAAAACGTATTAACTTTTACAAACACATGAACACTTACCGTATCAGTAGCCAACTAACCTTACTAATTAAAAAACAAAAAAGCAACTACAACACATAACCCACAATGTCTCATTAACCACCGACACTTATATCAAAACACTCACCAACATAAAATACCCCACAATCCACCACTAAAACTTCCCACAAACACAAGACCGAAAACACACCAATAACTATAAAGAACCAACTACAAACATACACTTTCACTACATTCATCCTAAATACACAAACAATGTCTCTTCAATCACATAACGGAAACCCATTTGCAAAATCTTCAACACCAATACCATCGATTCACAATTCTACCACCCAACACAAGTCACGACACAACACTCCATCATAACATAAACACATCCACAATCCGACCAAACACTGACCGCCTATAAATACCCACAATATGTATCGACATCCAATATATATCGAAAATCTCAGATCGAATTCCTCCGCGCAGACACAATGTTATTGTACAGGAATCGCGATCTCCAGTACACCCTATTGTTCCTTGTGCTTTTGCTTACGTTACTTCTGATCCAGGTCGTATTTCAACCTAACAACAACCACAAGGAAGAAAATAAAACACCCATAGTGCGTTTCCACCGTTTAGATATAATGGTTTTTGTGTTTTTTTTGTTTTTTTTTTTTCTGGAGCAGGCCAGATCTCACCCTAACCTCCTTTTTTTATAGGATATCTTGAAAACTTAAGTGAGGTATCAGAAAATTTTATTCCTTACTTTCAATTTGTCTCGTTGAATTACATAAGAATCCATCATCAATTTGCAGCACTGCTTATCGTATAATTCCCGAGATTGTAAATGACTTAAGGAAGTTTTTCTCCTCTACCAAATACTTTTGAAGGGTTAAGGAATGTTTGTTTGACCTGATTGTAATTGGATGAATTCGTGTTTGGGTGGTGACCTAATCGTAGAAACATCTCACTGCCAGTTACGTACATCCTAATTAGAATACTTTTTGTTTCTCTTATTTTAATCTCCAGAAAGCAAATGTGCTATTCAGTTAAAAGATACAACTTGCGTAGCTGCTTACAGCCTTTCCTATAAGCTTGCGAAATTTGAACACCAGATTTAATGATATCGTATGATAACCAACTTTTTTGTGTAAATGTCTGTATGGATTAGTGAATCACAAACTGGAATAAATTACCAAAACGTGCTGAACAATTTACCCCACAAGAATTTAAAGTAAGTATTCAGGAAATATATGAGCAGGGGTCAGGGAAAATGCTGCTTGATCATATGCTCAGGAATTTTTTAAAAGATTGGATTTTCAAGCAGCAATGATTATTGTGGTTTGATTGAAATGTTGCCCGAACCAAAATTTTAAGACATTCCATGGTACAGCATAAGGAATGAGGATTGTAGCATGAATCTTTAATTTAAATTTCCTGATGCCACTATTTCTTTTGGACTTACTGCCTTGACAAAAATGTGATAATGTGTAGGGTGTGAAGGTTTCAATATCTATTTTTATTTTCATGAACACTTTATCTCTGTTGTTTAACAGTTCAACCATGGTGTTACCAATTACATATTTTAGTTTTCCTATGAATCACAGAAATAAGTCGAATGTAATTTTATTGGAAATGATTGCTTTATTTGAAGCATATTTATTCAATAGCTTTGTTAAAATCTCTGGTCCTGTTGGATTCTACATAGGTAATTGTTACTATTTTGTAGGAAAGCTCATGAATAGTCTGATAGGTTGCTGAGATCAGCAGCACTATCATAATTGTGGTGCCATCATTTGTTGAGGAATTCTTATGTAACTCCACAAGGCAAGTCAAAAGTAAAGACTGTAATTTTTTGATGTCTTACTTAGTTCTCGAAATTTCATATGTCATATATCAGTTATACATAAAGTAGCTTTTGGTGATAGTTTTTCTTCTGGACCAGGCTGTATTTCAACCTAACCACAATTGCTAGGAAGGAAAAAAAACATCTATTGTGTCTGTCCACCATATAAGTTCTTTGCAGCTTTGGAGATTTTTTCTGGTCCAGGCTACATCTCAACTTAACCACTTCACTTCTGTGATACAATATCTCGAGAACTAAGCGAGTTGTCAAATAAATTTATTCTTTACTTTTGATTTGTTTCATCGGGTTATGCAAGAACCCATCATGAAATTGTGGCACTACAGTTATCACAGAATCCTCCTGGTATCAGCTCCACTTTAATTATTTAATAATCATATTATCAATGCATGAAGTTAGTGTATTGTACAGGGTGATTATAATTAAAGTTTAAGTTTCAAAACGCTCTAAAAAACGAATCACTGATTAGAATGACGTCAAAATTGAACGGCGTATTATTGAAGAAGGGGGAAAGAACATGAATGCAAGATGGCGCTCCTCCGCACATTCCAAACCGAGTGAAGCAGTTGTTGAGGCGGCATTTCGGAAATGCTGGAATTATCAGTCCTCATTTCCCTACAGCCTGGCCGGCCTGATCACGTGATCTTAATCCGTGTGATTTCTGGCTGTGGGGTTATCTGAAAGATGTTGTGTTCAGTACTCCGATTGCCAACGTAGCTGGATTGAAGACACGCATTGCGCAACACATTCTGAACTTGACCCCGGTGACACTTCGATTGGTTGTGGAACATGCTGTTTCACAATTTAATGTTGCAATTTAATGGGCAGCGTATTGAACATGTTTTGCGCCAGTCTCGTGAAACTTAAAAACTGATTGAATGGATGCTTTTTATGTGGTTTTTGGCCTCAGGACAATTAAACACCAATTGGAT
This sequence comes from Vandiemenella viatica, assembly GCA_031002005.1. Lineage (NCBI taxonomy): Eukaryota > Metazoa > Arthropoda > Insecta > Orthoptera > Morabidae > Vandiemenella > Vandiemenella viatica. The sequence goes on along the minus strand of CM061918.1, from coordinate 140,118,075 downwards.
GGATGCTCTTTCGGTTCATATTCTTTCCCCCTTCTTCAATAATACGCCGTTCAATTTTGACGTCATTCTAATGAGTGGTTAATTTTTTAGAGCGTTTTGAAACTTAAACTTTAATTATAATCACCCTGTATGTCCTCCTCTAGCAGTAATACTTGCCTCAACTCTTGCCAATAAACAATTTTTGCTGCAGGATGTAGATTTGTGTACTTTCCACCGTGATGCAGTTGAATGATTCCTGTCGTGTACATGTGCAAATGGCATCCAATCCAGTACCATACATGCTCGGTGGGGGATTGTGCTGGCCAGGGGAGTTGTCAAAAGCTTTGCAGAGTGTGAAGAGTTTCGCAAATGGTCTTCAGGTCAACATTTCCCAATAGGAAAGCACTTCTGTTGCAGGATGGACAATTGAAGAGGTTGGGTGGGGTGCTGAATGTATTATGCACTGTCTGTGTGCCCAGATTAAACACCAGAGGTGGAGCTTTCCAACTTCACTATGGCTACCGAAATGTAGTACCCTATACTCTACTTTGTGTTTACATGTATTGTGGTTGTCACAAAGCTTATTAAATACAAAATTACACCCGTTATTTGTTGCGACTACAGATGTTCGGCAATTTTGGTGAAAAATAAAGTCATCAGTTATCATGTTTTTCCCAAAGACAGAGATCGGCAAAAGTGGTGGGTTATACAACAGCAGAATGGAAAAACGATCTCGAGGTGGCCCTGAGTGTGTCGTTGTCATTTTGCTGAATCAGATCTTAACTCGTTGCTTGACAGCTGTTGTTAGCGGTTGTTTGATTTTCATGCTTTGAATTAAGAATATGAAGTGATCGTGTAAACCTCGTATGTGCCTCCGTTAGAAATCAAATTTTTTGTTGTAATCATGCTTACATTACAACATAATATTGATTTTCTGTGGATTCTTTACCATTTTCTGCTACCTTCGGTGACAGAATTAACCTTTAAAAATTCTTTAGATCAACTGAAAATTCATTTAACTGACAAAAAAGGTATTAAATAGGTTGGTCAAGGTAAATTGTTTTCATGTGATTATTTTTTATTATTATTATTTTAAGTAGGTGATGCCAAAAATATGTTGCAGTTAAGATTTTTCTCGGGCGTTGAACAATCTATAATGTGAACAACATTTTACAGGATGGTAAAAAAAAAAAATTAAAACCTCAAACAATTCAAAGTCTAAATTTGCCATCAATCCACCCATATTTTATGTAGGACGAGCAACATGGACCGAACTGATTGCTATTATTATCTTTGTGAAAGAACAAAAATTTATTTTTAGGGCTCGCATGCAACTTGTTAAACTAATCTTAGCAGACAGAAGAACAAACAACTTCAAGGAATTTTGATTTATGTTCAGGAGTAGTTCTCTCCTGTATAACCTGTAAATAGACCCTGAAACTAATCTAAAAACAGTGATCAAAACACTTTGACCCAAAATCGGACATTTATAGTTTTACAATGGTTCAAATGAGGAGCAAAATGCCGGTAAGAGACTCATATTGAATGGTACCTGCAAGACATAATTCGCTTTGATGTTGCGAATGCTTGCTTGTTAATCAACTCTTGTTTGGTGCACTTTGACAACTGGAAGTTAACAATACCACACTTTGCATGGTGGCACTGAAGGTGGTGGACAGATAAACTAATAACTTACAGAGCCCTATTGCGTGCTATGGGATCTGCTAAACCAAGCACTGCCCCTCCAATACATCAAGTTGCTTCTTTCTTAGTGCCATTGGTGATGAGCTGCGCATTAGTGTCTCATGATTGGCAGTAGCCATAATGGTACGCTGGTTTGTAGCCCAGCTTCAAACAAACAGTTTTGTATGGTTGTAATCAACCTTTCTGGTGGAACAATCCGGGGCTTTTCAAAATTAATGTCTGGATTTTGAGGCTTTGTAGAATTTTTATCATTTGACAATTATACATGAAATGAAAGAGCAAATCAAACAGTTCTTTTACATACTCATACAAGTGTTCAATGTGAGTGCCATTTGTCAATCAGTACACATCCATTTGATAGACGAGGTTTTTTTCTATAAATTTTGCTATTGCCTTTACACCTTGTTGAGATCATTTGAGGCGTGAAAGGATGGAGGACAAGGAACAGGAAGGAATTCATCCATGGACTTTTGAAGGAAGCAGCCAGGCATTTGCCAGGATTGATTTGGGGAAACCATAGAAAACCCTAGTCTGGATGCTAAGATGGAGATTCAAACCGGCATCCTCTTGAATGCGAGGCCAGACGGTTACCACTCGCCCACCAAGCTCTGTGATAGGCGAGTTCTTCCCATATCTTGATCAGTGTGTCTGCAGTAATTGATGCAACAACTGCTTCAGTGCTGTTTCTTAAGTCAGGTAGGTCAGCTCGTAGTGGAGGTATATAACGTGATCCTTCATAAACCCCCCAAAGATAAAAATCACACTGTGTGGGATCGGGTGAACGTGGAGACCAACAAAATTAGCCCTGTCTTCTGTTCCATGGTGCCCAACTCAGCCGTTGGGCACAAAGTAATTTAAACAATTGCATACTGAATTATTCCAGTGAGCAGACGTACCATCTTGCTGCCAAATTAAGTTCTATGAATTGTATCTCGGAAGTTGAGCAAAGTGCCATTGTTGTAGCACATTAAGATAAGAAACACAATTTAGTTTGTTCACCAAAAAAGAAAGGCCCATAAAATTTCTGTTGAGACATGAAACAAAAAGAACATTCAATTTTGGGTGTTGTTTCTGCTGTACCATGTTGTGGGGATTTTGTAATCCTCATATGTGTAAATTGAGTGCTCACATTTCAACTTAGGTGAAATTACAATTATCACTGAAAATAGCATGATCAAGAAAATCTTCACCATGTAGCAACACTTTCTTGCGAAGTTGCCACACAAAAGGTAGTCTGTACGCCTTTGACCTTGTAACAGCTGTAAATGATAAGGATGTAGATGTAAGCGTTTCCGTAAAGCTCTCCACACAAGCGTCACTGGAATTGCTAATTCATAACTAGCCTTCCCGTTGGGTCTACACACGAAAGAATTCCTCACTCATTCAGTACGTTCTTCAGTCAGGCTTAATTATGCCGTACTATTGCCTTAAAAAAAATAAAAAAAAGGCCAGTGTCTTGAAACTGATGACACCATCTATGGATGTTATTATTTCTTGGAGGAACGTGATACAGAATGTTCGTTGAACTGTAACTAGAGATTCACACCTTGAAAAAACTGGAAAACACAAAAAGCTTTATGTTCAGCAGTCACTGTCTTTATCATGGGCGTCGAGAAGGGGGTGCACTTGCACCCCCCTGCTATGAAAAAAAGTACACAGAAAAAGATTGAGAAACAAATTTTTTTATATTAAATTCACTTGTCTTAATTCACACACAAAACTGCTTTTCATCCTCACACATGGCGCCATGAAGTAGCACCATATGTCAGTATGATAGTTCTCTATCACATCGTTCATGGTGTATTTTTCCATAATGTACTAATTGGTTGGTAAGTTTGTGAGTACAGCGAATAAAAAATATTAGAAAACAATAAATGGAAATTGGTAAAATATAATTTTGTGAATAGGATGTGTATAATAAGAGATTATCAAAACATTTTGTGATGGTGTTGTAAAATAGATTTGACCATTTATTAAAAATTGATGTCTGGTGGCATGTTTGATAGGTGCATGAGTATAAAGTTGTAGAGTTGGGAAATTGGGTTATAAAGCTGTGGTCAGACCATTGCTTGAATATGGTTGTGTAGTATGGGACCCACATTTTGGGTATCAAATACAGGAATTGTAGGGGGTGCAAAGAAGGGCTGCTAGATTTGTCTCTGGAAATTATCGCAGATTACAAACTGTAACTGATGTTAAAGGAAGTGAAATGATGTTCATTTGAAGAAAGCATATATTGCTGATGTGTGGAAAGATATTGATGGAAGAATTAAGAGGAGTACACTGAAGGGGAAAGATGACCATGCTGGCACTCGATTTCAGTCGTAAGTGTGGAGGAATATTTTTCTTTAAGTGTATGGGGTTAGGGATTGAAATAAATTACCAAGAGAAATGATGAATAATTTACCAAAAACAAAGCTGAAACAATTTAAACTTAAAATTCATTGAGGGCAGAAGTAGATTGTTACAGGAAAGGGGGGAAGTGGGTGTGTAGAGAAATTACCATCGTAGTGTGCAATCTGTCACGATTAAATTAAAAAATTAAAACTAGGACATTGGGGAAAAGGACATATTGCGGCTTAGTAATATCTGTAATGCAATTTAGGCCAATTACTGTAAAGATAGGTCACCTAATGATGATTAGGTAGCAGTGGAAAACTTGATTCATTTGATTTTCATGGTATTAGCGATGCTTCTTTCTACTGCATAAATAAATAACGTGAAAGATATTCAAGGTATGCAATTTGTCTTAGGTGAGTTCTTGAGATCAGGGGAGAAAAATGTTTAATCACACAAGAATGTGATTTATTTAAATAAACAGAAGCTGGGTTGATGTAGTAACAATACCAATAGTACCATGTTTGCAGTGTTTTTTTATCTACGCAGTTTACAGCTGTACATAATTACCGTATTATTTTTGCCTTCTAGCAGTTGTATATCTGTGTATCGAAAACTTTAAACTTTTGTGCAGTAGGTTTATGAGCAAAGATAATGATGATGGAGGATCTTGGATAGCTATGTAAGGAATAAAGGTGACATATTGCATAACAGGAACGGTAAAGATAAAGTAGTTACTTGGATAAGATTGATTGCTAATCTCTTCTTAATATTCTTTGTGTTTCAGGCCAAAGTTTCGCAGCTACAGGCCTCAAGATGAGAACTTGAAGGAGAATGTTGTGCCCGATGCAAAGCCTGGAGACGTGGTGGAAGAAGTTAAGGACCAGCTGAGCTCGGCACATGCTAAAGTTGTTATAGAAGAGTTGGTGAGTTACTACATTTAAGAAAACAAAAACTCAAGCTTCTCTTGCAATGGCTTTCAGAGGCCGGTCTAGGCAATTTTATTGAATTCATTATGTCATTTATTTAAAATTAAATTGCTTCATTTTTTTTCAAAGAGCATCCAAAATAATACCTTTGAGCTGTTACTCAGTATTAATAGTGCATATTGACGAGAGAAATTTTATTGCTTGCCATAGTTGACAGCTGTATAATCCTAAATTTATTATTCAAATAAATAAAGGGTTAAAGAAAGCTCAATACATCCATTAAAGAATGTAACCACTCTTTTCATGGAAGGAGTTCATTGTTAGGCAATAAATGTACAACAAATTTAATTTTCTTGACATTGTGATTTCTTTGTTTTACCAAAGAAGCAAAATACCCCTTCCAATAAGTGAGACTATAAATTTTGTACAATTTTATGTAGTGATAGCAACTGCACATATCACAAAGATTTTAATAAATTGCTTCACTAACATCGACTTTTGTTACGTACCTATTACATTAAACAAATAAACAATTGATGCAAATGAGGCATTTCTTCTTTCACACTATTAAAAACCAACAACTTACTATTCATTGTATTTGCGAAATTTTCACATGGATCATCTAGCCTGGTTATAAATTTGGTTGGGGGCACATGCCCCTCTCTTCCCTATCTAATGATTCACACTGGCCATGTGTGTAAAATAGTGACCATATTTCACATGGTCCTTGAGGGGGGGGGGGGGGGGAAACGTAATCTGTGGTAAGTTATGTTACTTTTACTTACAAGACATTATACATAATTAAAATAACTTTTGAAAGTTATCAGTCTGAGTCGGACACAAAAAAAAAGTAGTGTGTGACTATTTAAATAGGCATTATGGCTGTGTCTGTTTGGGTCAGATTCAGTGTGTCTTGTTAATTTACACAATTTTAGTTTAATGCATTCCAGATTGTTTCAAATTTTCTTCATGGGGAAAAGATTACTTAGTGAACGATAGAGCCGTTGTACTAGTATGTGATAAGATTTGAAAACAAAATACAAATGGGGAAAGTGAACCACTGTGCACATTGAGTGGTAACGCTTGGGCCTGGCTTTTGGAATGATGATAGTTTGATCCCTGGCCCAGATTTCATTTATGCATGGTTTCCTGGAATCACTCCACATACAGATGCATCAGTCAGTCAGGAATAATATATACTGAACGTGGTGGGTGAGCGGTTAATGCTCTGGCCTCGCATTCAGGATTACGCCGGATCGAATCCCTGTACAGGCATCCAGATTTGGGGTGTCCATGGTTTCCCCAAATCACTCCAGGTGAATGCCCGTATGCTTCCTTCAAAAGGTCATGGCCTAATTCCTTCCCATTCCTTGTCCCCAGTACCATCCCACCTCTAATGACATCGACAATGCGTAAAGCCATAAAAAAACAGGTTAGTAATATAACACAAACCATGGTTTGTAGATTTTACACAAAAATGGCTAATAGTTTTCCTTACTGTTTAAATGATTTGTGAAATAGGAAGTTGTCCTTTAGCTTCCTTTTAAATCAAGTAGACCTTTCTAACAAACATCTATATCAACAGGTTTTGGAAATATACATTAAAAGTTTTTAACCTTCTTTTTTTTTTTTTTTTTTTTTTTTTTTTTTTTTTTTTTTTTTTTTTTTTACCATAGTAATTAATGTTATATATTTGTGAATATTTAATGTCCAGTCAAAAATTGTACGTTAAAAAGTGTTTAAATCCTTTAGCCATGTATCTCCACTGCATCTCTATCATCTTCCATAGGCTCTGTTTTAATGTTCCATTTCTTTCTTTATGTGCCTTGTTTCTTCTCTTGGATGTTTTGAAGTTACTATAGCAAAAGTTTTTGTATGTTGCTTGGCATTGTGAATTCTCGTCCATTCTTTGATGTTGTCTAATGAAGTTCTCTACTTCAGCCATCTTCTCTTGCAGGAACTGGTTTAACATGAAGTATAGGATGGGATCAAAATATCGAAATTCTTGTCATTTGATTGCTATAACGCTTTTCAACCATTTTTTGCTCTCTTTGAAATTTGTTGTTCTATGTCTTTTGGTTCCATTAGATTTGAAACCTTGTCCTGTGTACCCACATTTCAGGTTAATCGTTTTGAGCCTAGTGTTACAAATCTTGCACAATGCCTGTATTGCTAAACAGCAGTAAGTTTTTGACATGTTGGCATATCATTCTGTTAAATGTTACCCTAGCTTCCTTATTTTTTTTAAACTGTTCTGTAAGCTCCTGAAAATAGAGTGAAACACATATAGAAAATAAAGTTCATTTAACTTGGTGTAGTATCAGTTATACAAATCGTATAGCATGGCCCACAACATCAGTTGTGTTGCAACCAGATACTAGTGTTGTCACATGCTGTTTTACATGGTACCATATTGTTGGTTCCTGGCACAGAGTTACAATCATCTTAGTAAACTGCACTCGTGTTATAAATACACCATAGTAAGGTGTTGAGAACAGCTGTGTGTAGTTTCTTTTTGCACTTGACAAATACCGGCCCTTGAATTGCGTATCTGAAGATGCCATGAGCAATGAGGTAGAGTATTGGCGCAATGTCTCTAGACATTAGCAGCAGTGTAAGCAGTAAGAAAAAGACTATTTCAGTAGGATGAAGCAGTATTAGTGGAAAGGAATTTGATACAACGTGAAGGCTGTGTGAATAGTCATTTGGGACACAAAACACGGCAGTGATAAACTCGGTGTGTCTTACCTTACCCACTTGTCTCCTCCACACTATTAAAATTGAAAGTATCCATTTTAATGCTTCAATATTTGTTCTCATTATGCAGGACATAACGAATTTAGCACCCCGCAAGCCGGACTGGGATTTGAAGCGAGATGTCGCCAAGAAGTTGGAGCGGTTGGAGAGGCGAACTCAGAAGGCGATAGCGGAGTTGATTAGGGACCGACTACGTAAAGGGCAGGAGGATCTGGCCAACAGTGTCAATGCCGGAGCCCGCATCAACGAGATCGACGCCGCTAATGAGGACTGATTCAGCTCTGGTAATCGGCCAGTCTTCCAAACTGTACTATGGTTCGTTACATAACATAACATTATTGAGTGATGTGACTGATAGATTATATAAGTAAAAACATAAAAACACAATTTTCATTAAGTTGAATGTTTATGTAGCTGCATCACAGAGCTAACTTAGGAAGTAGGTGAAATGTTCAAGGGGCTTGAGTTAGTCGGGGAAAGGGATGGGAGGTCCTCTTCAGAGAGAAGTGAACATCTGTAATCAACAATACTTCAAAAAGGGAAAGACTAAATAAAATAACACTGGAAAAATGTAAATAAAAGAAAACTGTTTAAGTGGAATATCCACTCTTGCTTCCCTTGTGTAAAAATTTGTCACTGTACGGTCACTTCACTCCTGTAAAAATTAGTGATTGTTTCCCATTCTATATTTATACCTCTTCCTGTCACATTGTCATCATTGTTGCCTCAGTAGACAATTCCACTCATCCCCTCCAAACAAGGAGATTACAGTATAGTCCACCACTGTCGCACTTATGGCGAACATGGAAATGTTGACTTTCCATTGATGTAAGTCACCTTTTCCTTGTTCTAGAAATTAACACAATGCAAAAAAAATTACTTTAATAAATCTTATATCTTTAAACGAGCAATTCTTGTATATATATATATATTTCGGATTTCGGAAACGGCTGTGACGATTTGGATGAAATTTGGTATTTAGATAATGTTTTGACTTTTAAGATTACCTGAATAGTTGTCTTCCCTACTAAAAAGCGAGTTTACAAAATATGAACAATTTTGTCACTCCGTATATTGAAAACGGCACTAGCGCCATCTCGTAGACAATTCAGGTACCAGAAAGCCTACAAATAGATTTTCTTTGATTCCAAAGAATAAGTAAACGAACAGTTCTTGTATACTGGCTGACCCGTGGAAATATTAGCACTGCAAGTTCAATTGTAAAACATTTAAAAAGAAAGATAATTAAAAATTTATCAATGGTTTTATCAGAGGTGATAACTTTACAGAAACTTCTTTGAAATTAATATTACCGGTACCAGTTATAAAGTAATCATCCTTTACTTTTTGACTATAAATAGTGGTTGTTAGTTAGCCATTAAATACTACCACCTTAATTATAAAACATATTTCGATTTCTGTTCAATATACAAGATTTCGAGTAGAGTTTGATAATAAAGTGCATAATTAAATATTAATACATCTACAAATTCCTGAAAAGCCGCGTGCGAGTGCACATACGAAAAAACGGGTTCTGATAAATAGAATCTTGCCTTTTGAATCGTCTGACCTTGTGCTTTATTGTTTATAACGAAGGTTACTTCTTATGGGAATTGTTTTATTATCATTTTGAAATGCTGATCAGAAGATGTGAGATTACTGCGAGGTATGAGCATAGTTTTATCGGAGTGAATAAATATAGCACAGATGATGTTCTATTGTACGTCTCATAGTACTCGATGAAACATATCGAAAATAAATAATAAATTTTCTTGGTTTTCGAGATATAGCATGTCAAAAATCAGTTATAGGTATAGTTCCTTGTGCTTTTGGCGACGTTTCTTTTGGTCCAGGCCGTATTTCAACCTAACAAAAACCACTAGGTACAAAATAAAACATTGAAAGTACATTTCCACCATATAGACATAGTGCTTTTGGTACCGAGCGTGGTGGTGTAACGGCTAGCGTTCTGGCCTCGCATTCGGGAGGACGGCGGTTCGAATCCCCGTCCGAGCATCCAGATTTGGGTTTTCCATGGTTTCCCAAATCACTGAAGGCAAATGCCGGGATGCTTCCTTCAAAAGGCCATGGCCGAATTCCTTCCAATTCCTTGCCCCCCATCCTTTCCCGTCTCTAAAGACCTCGTTGTTGAGAGACATTAAGCAGTTAAAAAAAAAAAGTGCTTTTGGTGGATTTTTTTCTGGTCCAGGACGGATCTAATCCTAACCTCTTCACTTTTGAGATATAATAACCCCAGAACTGAGTGAGATATCAGAAAAATAAATTCCTTATTGTCGATTTGTCTCGACGAGTTTCATACGAATTCATCAAACTTGGCTATGGAGAAATTTGTCTTCTGGTTCAGGTCGCATTTCAACCAACCACGTCAATTTTGAGATATGATATCCCGAGAACTAAGCGAAATATTTAAAAAATATATTTTTTACCTTCAATTTTTCTCGTCGAGTTACATAAGAATCCATCATCAAGGGTTATCGTAGAATCCTTTGAATTACCACAAATCTCGCACCATTAATTAATACCAAACTGGCATTAAAGTTTCTGTTTAACATATTAATAGAATTTTTTTTTTTTTTAAGCAATTTGTGAGGCCGTCTCGCAAATGGATCTAGCGATTTGGATGAAATTTCACATGTAGATAACGTTTTGATTTTCAAGTTTTTAACACGATTTAAAAAAAAAAAAAAGGAGCAACTTTTGTATTTGGTTTCTCGAAAACGGCTCTAACCTCATTATGTAGAAGGTTCAGGTACCAGTAAGCCTACTGATGTTAGTTAAACTTCTCTTTGGTTAACTGTGCACCCCAAAACGCCTAGGAAGCCTTCAAGCCTTGTACTTTAATCAAACTTTACTCGAAATCTTGGATACTGAACAGAAATCGAAAGATACCGAGCGAAGATCGGTCACCCAGGTACTTGAGAAATATAAATGTTATCATTTTAAGTTTGTCAGTGGATCAAAATTTAACATAGAGGCTTGAAATTAATGGAATCTTGACAAAAATGACTTGAACCACTGTTTATTAACAAAGCCAATGTATTGCACCATTTTGGATGACACCAGTGTATTTGTCATCAAAATTAATAACATATATTGGAAGAAACTAGCCTTGTATTTCTGAGAAAATTTCTTCCATCTTGGGCTTCCTACATAAAAGATGGTTGAAGTTTAGTGCAGATTTTTATTTGTCCAAATATGGCACTGGTGGTTAAGTTTGACAGACTGTCTATAATTAGAGATGTATTTTTGCAACTGATGATGGTCAGTTTCCTCTGATAAGGTTCTTCAACTTCCAATCTTCTTTACCCAAACACATTGCGCAATTCACCAACCTTTTGTTCACTGCAGTGATGTAGCCAGTTTCCTTATTTGAGAGTGGCCTCATGCAAGAAACAATTGATGCAAATGCTGGGTGGTTCCTTCAAAAGGAGATGTCTCATTCCTTGGCACCAATTCTCTAATGATTAAATTGTTGATGAGATATTAAGTCCTAAGTAAAGAAAAAATAATAATTATGCAAAAACTTAATTTTTTCGTGCTTATGTTACTGTATGTCTTTATATACAGTTATGACTTCTTTCACTGTAAGTGATCTTCTGTTTCCTTAGTAGAGTTAAGTATTATGAAAGTAAATATAATTTTCATTGAATGTACCAATTTATGATAGCGATGGACATTTGTCAACAGAATGTTCTGAAAACCAGCCACCTCACGGGTTTTGATCTCCCTCTTTACCATCCAACCCTGCATATATAGTTATTCATTATTTTGTACATAAAATTATTATATAAATTATATGTAATGTTTTTTTTTTTAATTACCCATCTTTCTCCCTTCATATATAACCAAATTCAATAAATGAGGTATCATTTTAAAGATTCAGTTCTCCACTTTTGTAACATTTTTAATTAAAAAATATTTTTTTTTATATATTCAACCTCAAATGGCAACATTATAAACAATCGACGTAACTGGTATGCATTAGTTCAGAATCAAGTTGTTTCGCTGGCGTTGATAAGGAGTAATCACATAGCACTAGATAGTGACACCACATATCGCAGAGATGTTGATGAACTGTATTTTCTAGAGTAAGGAGCTTTTTGGATATGTACGTTTCTTTTAGGGAAACATTTAGTCATTTGTAGTCGTCCCAGGTGATGTACGTTTTTTTGCTATGTACCTATTTCATTTTACAAGTAAACAATTACTACAAATAAGCTGGTTTTTCTTTCATCCAGCTGCAAATTGACAACCTCGCTGTTCATCATATATCGTACATCATTCACAGAATTTTCATATGGGCCACCTAGTTTCGTGATATTTATTTTCTGCACATTAATTTCTAGTGGTATTGCTTTTGGCACATCCACCACCTCCTTTTGAATCTGACAGTAAAAAACAAACCGTTGTGTGGCTGGCTTGATTATATGCTTCAAGTTCTGTATTGTGTAAGTGCAATTTTGGGCTTTTCCGTTTGTGTAGTTTTGTTGCTACAGCATTCCTTCAGCTTTTGTAAGTAACTGGTCTACTTTACCTAGCTTTCCTTTTCTTCCTGCGCCATTATTTCTGAGTTAATGATGGCATATATTTATGTACATATTCACAATAGTTTCTCATTGTAATTTATTCTTCTGTTGCATGGGCATTCGTAGTTTAATAATTTCATTTCAAATCTTGCTTTTTGAGTTTATAAAGATTTTTACGTTCCCTATTTTTTAAAACAGTCTTCAAACTTTTCAACTCTTAATATTCCATAGTCTTCTAAACTGAGATAGTGACCAATGTACTGTTTATTGTAACGTTGACCTTAGTAATGGTTATAGTTATTGCAATAGGTATGAAAAGTAGTGCATGGAAGGGAAAAGATGACCATGACCACAAGCTGGCACTTGATTTCAGGCACAAGGGTGTGGGAAGATTCTCTTTTTTAGGTAAGAGTGTCAGGGATTGGAATGAGTTACCAAGAGAAATGATGAATAATTTACCGAAAACTTTGAAAGAATTTAAAGATAAAATTTGTAGAGGGCAAATTTAGGTAGGTGCAGGATAGGGGGAAGATGGGTGTGTAGGGAAATTGCCACCGGAGCCTGTGCTCCATTGCAATTAAATTAAAATAAATTAAATAGTTTACAACTGTGTGAAGTGTGGAGAAACAAGCTGTCACTTAACATTCCAGATGATGAGATGGTTAAGAGAGAATAGTATGTATATCACAAAACAAAAGGTAAATTTTTCATGGCATGCCTTTTGTCTATATGACAGTGGTATTGCAGGTACGAAACAGGAACAGTGTCGGTTTGGTGATAGGCTGTTTGGATGGCAGGATTCAGCATTACTTTGTTGAGTGAAAAGAATATAATCCAGGAGAGTTGAGCTAAGATTTAAACGGAATCCAAAAAAATCATAGGCATGATTTCTGTCACAGGCTGTAATCTTTGCCTCCCTTGGATTCTTGTTTTGGTAGAGGATAATGGTACAGAACATTGCTTCATCACTTATAAGGATATATACTATTATTTTTCTAGTGGTCATGCAGATGGGTTACTTGTTATTCCTTTTGAATGGAGACAGAAGTTGGAGATCCCTTCTTGTGCCGATCATGCTCATGAAAAATGCAGTGTGCCCAAGCACTTGAGAGATCTAACCTTGCCGAGAATTCCTTCACCTTCAGACTGCCGTTGCGCAGCACTTCACAGTGGAGTATCGAGATATTCTCTGTCAGCACTTCGTTGGCAGCACCGTACACAACCTATCTTTGTTCTCTCAGCCCAACCAAAACAGATAGAAAATTAAGCATAAAATTCACTATGTACACCATTTCAGTGCCGCTTTATTTCACTTGCTTACTTCCTCTTCCAAAAACCTGTTACCACGTCAGTTTTCTAACATTCTCTTCGTGGGTTGACCAATACACCTTCTTCCTGTAGGACAGTGCTACATGGCAAGCTTTGGAAATCTGTCATTACCCATCCTTAGAATGTTCTACCAATTTTCTCCTTTTGTTGGGAAATTCTATCACTCATAGATGAAATATTCAGTTGTTCCCCTGTTTCTTCATTCCTCCGTCTGTCATTGAGGGAATACGATTTTATTGCTCTTACGAATTTCATTTTGGATAATTAAATTTTATTCTTGTATTGTATTTTATTTACCCATGTTTCACTGTTATACTGCCACTGTTTTATAAAATTTGAGTCAGGTCTCCTCTCGGGCTTTACCTTTCGGTGTTTGTCAAATTGTTCCACACATTTATTGAAATTAGTGAAGTTTCTTTGTTAAAAGATAGTTCACAGCTGAGGTTGGTAAAGCTTAAGACTTGTTCTGTTGGTTGATTTTCAATCGCTGTTTTGACTCTATATCCCTTGCTGTGCCATAACTTTGTATGAGACCACTGCAGTCTTCGTTGCACTGGGAGAAAAACATTCCATTGTGAGGAACCGAATCACTGGACAGTACTCAATTTTTAAACAGTGTATGGTGGGTGAATGTAGCGCTCTGGTCTTGCGTTTAGGACGCGAGTTCAAATCCACATTCAAATTTTGGTTTTCCACAGTTTCCTGAAATCACTCCTGGATAATGCTGGATGGTTCTTTCAAAAGAAAGTGGTTGAATTCCTTCTTGTTCCTTACCTCTCCCTCCCCACTTTTCCCTTCCCCACCTCTAATAAAACTGTCGCCAATGAGGCATAAAACAACAAGAGATAAAAATTATTTTTTAATATAATGTGGAATAGTGCAATATGTCTGGATCAAATGAATGCCAACAATAAATTGATGCACATTGCCTCCTGACAGTTTCATGTAACCCACTCAGAGATGTGATTACCATATATTAATATCTTTACTCTGAAGCACGTCTGGGGCAGAAGTTTTGGCACCAGTCTTGTATAAGTTGCATTCTCTCTCTCTACTCGATGCATTTGCCGTGATTGCTTTGTGATGGTAAATTATTTTTGGGGTTTTATATCAATTTTGAATACCCAGATTGTGTAAAGCAGCTGGAAAAACAGCATCAGTTTCTTTATTATTAATTTCTGCAGTTTGTCTTTCCATTCCGTCAAAGAGCGTATGAATTAATATATGGTATTACTGTTACATAATGATAATATTAATTTCAGTATAAGGGTTCATAAGTTTTCTCATGTTCAGAATGCAGTATGCAGTTTGAAATGTATCTAGAAATTGTCTGGGCCTATTGTCTACTGTTAATTTTTAAGTACCCTGAAACTGCTACGTTCATTACACTTAATACTAAACAGTTCAGCCTGTAAATTCACTAGGACAGCAGCATATGGCTGCTCAACATTCACAGCTAAGCAAATGTAAATGAAAGAATTTAAAATTAAAATCTGTAAAGGCGGGAAGGAAATTATTCTCAAAGAATCTAAGATACGAATTATAAGAGGGGAAACGGGTGTATAGGGAAATTGCCAATGGGTCATGTGGTCACCACCATTGATACTACAAACAGGCATTTACATACCTGAACCTGTCTGTCCTAGACCTGGGACTATTCCCAAAATGAGGTCACAAGCTTATACCTAATATTTTTTATATTCATCATGAAAAGGTCATTCAAACATACTCTCGGCTTTTTTAAAACTACAGTCGGACCATGTACCCTTTGATATTTCAGGCGCATAATATTTTATAATGCTCAATAAATGAGGCCATACATACATACAAATTTAATTCATTTGAAGAATAGGTACTGGGTGTGAAAGGTGCTCATTACCTTACTCAGTTTAATTACTTTGTAATATCCCTTATTGGGTGCCGGGGGGGGGGTTGCTGTTTTTACTTATTAAAGATAAATTTTTATATGAGATTAACATTCATCAGTTTTGACAGGTTTGTATTAACTGGACTGGGAATAATGCCAAAGGTTTATTTAACTTTAAAACAATAATTAATGAATGGTTGTATTTGGAATGAAAGTAATAGGACACAAAGCATTTGAACTCTGAAAGCATAATGCATTTGGCTCCGTTTTCACTGAAAGGTTGAT